>CM076582.1:940228799-940828799 GCA_034641835.2 Pinus albicaulis
ATGTTTAGTTGAAATTGAAGGTAGAATGAATGGCGATTAGGGTTCAGGTCTTTTCCTCTCTGGCGGCCACACTCTCCTCTGAAGCTCCCCCGCCGCAATTGCTTGGAAGCCCAATGCCATTTACCATTGAATCGGAAGCCCAGTTCTGTGCATTCCTCGCTCAGTTCTCTCACTGTCCCGCAGCCCAGAAGCTGCCTCCGCCTCCATCTGATTGACGGCAGCATGTTTTGCATTGCGGATGCCCATACTGCCCCTCTGCGGCACTGCAGGTGGATTCACGCGGTTGGTCTCAAGCTCCAAGACATCTGGACAGGCGCGCTGAGAATAACCTTCTCCTTTCTCAGCACGCAGGGTACAGAGCAGGGTTCAGCTTGCAGTGGAAGCGCTTGCCGCCTTTTTACTGCTCTGTCTCCCTACCCTCAGTTTCGGATCTGAGATGGAGCATCTGTCTCCCAACGCAGGAGAAATTTCCTCCCCAACAGCTCCCAGGCAGACTTATTATTGAAGACGTTAAAAATCCTAACTCCGTATCAATACAACAGTCCTCCAGGAGACACTCTGCCTCCTTTCAGATCCAAGTTTCAAATCCTTCAGGCAAGACCTCTCTGCATTGGGTTCGCTCGACAGATCAGGTGCAAACTCTCAAACTAATTCTGGAACACCGGAAGGGGATTCCCTCAGCCCTTCAGCGGCTTCTCTTCCGAGGTAAACAACTTGAATATACTCTGCCTCTCTCTGCTTACAACATTAATAAGAATGACTCTTTAGTGCTCACTCCTCGTTTGAGAGGAGGTGCTGTTGGTCAGTCATCTTCTGCTCCTTCCTTCTCATACAAAGATGCGGTTCACTCTGAGGCCCCCAAACCCCCTGGAGCCCTTAAACCAAAGCCTTTTTTGGTTGAAAAGCTTGAAGAGGTTCCCTCTGTTGAGTTAACCCATTCAGACATCGCAAATGATCTTCAAAAATTCGCTGAAAGAGCCATCATATGCAGATTCAACGGACTGTGGCCACGCTCTAAGGAACTCTATGATTGGATACATGCTAACTGGACTCACCATTACAAAGTCAGCTTCTGTTCAAAGGGATACTTCATAGTTCTGTTTGATAATATTAAGCATTATGAAAAGGCTATTGAAGAAGGCCCTTGGTTCATGGGAACATCTGGGCTCCTCTTAACTCCTTGGTTCGCAGATTTTGATACAGCAACTGCTGTCATCACCAGGACACCTGTCTGGATCAGGCTTCCCAACTTTCCAGTCCATCTATGGCATATTAGAGTCTATAAAGTGATCGGTGACACCTTGGGAAGTTTTCTGATGGGAGATTATTGGCAGGAAAACAAAGGTCTCTACACATATGCCAGAATATGTGTGGAACTAGATTCAAGCAAGGGACTTCCAGACCAAATCAATCTCAAGATAAACGACTTTTTGTGGACTCAGAAACTGGATTATGAGAATACAGCCTTCCGGTGCCGTCATTGTCACCAAACAGGGCATCTACAGAACTCATGCCCAGCTCTCCCGGCAAAACATAAAAAGGTGCACATCTCCAAGCCCAAATCGAAACGATGGGCTCCTTGCTCTCCGCCTCCGGCTGAGGACTCTGATTCCTCAGCATCGGAAGGAAGTGATGCTGAATCAGATCAAAATCAAACAATGGACTCTCCCCCCGATGCTCCCTCGCATCCGCTCGATTCTGCCGTCGCTCAGAAACGCTCCCATGTGACCTCCTCTTCCGATTCTGATAAGGAGATCCCCCCTACGGAGAACTCCGGTCTTCAAGTTGTTTTAGCTCATTCACCCCAGGATGGATGGGTTAAAGTCAGTAAAAATAAAGGGAAAAAACTTCGTGTAGAGACCTTTGCCCACTCTGGGTAGTTTTTGGTCTTTTGCTTCTTGTTATTTCTTGTTTTTCCATGCTTGTTTCTCTCCTTCACCAGGACCGAGGTTGATAGTTTTATCATTTCCGGTTGTTGGTTTTCTGTTTCTCTTGATTGTATCATCATCTCGTACCATATTTTTGCTTAATAGAATCAGTCAAATTCAAAAAAAAAAAATAAAAAAAATGTTTAGTTGAATACTCAATTATAATTGAAACTATAAAGACATTTATAGCCTATAAATGACATATAATTCGCAAATGCACCAAATATTAGAAATGAAATGTCATAAGTGGATAACATATGGAAGAAGAGCATTAGTTGAGATAGATGCAATATGTTAAAGGTTGAATTAAAGAAAAATATAAATATTGTTGTTCGTTGAATTTCTATAATTGGGACATTTGTCTTTCCTATATCACATAAGTATTCAAATTAAAAATTAGAAATTTTAGATATCTGAATTATATCTAAACTTTTGTGAAAATGTAACACGGATCTCCATGAAACATAGGAATATATATTTATCCTTTCACATAAAGTGACATTTGATTTGGAAATTCACAATTCTGCACTCAAAACATGATAGCAACCAACAAATAAAAACAATTTAAACTTATCATAGTTATGATTACACTCAATGTTAGTTTATTTATATGCACCCCTAATTGCTATATATGTGATAACAAATTTCATGTGTATAATGGTTTGAATTCACGAGGATACCATTGAATATATTATTTTTAATCAAAATGTGAACATTAATGTCTTTTTTTGCCATCCAAGTTTTTTCCCAATTGTTTCTAGATCGTCTCGAGTTTCAACCAATTTCAAGTTTTAAGGCTCAACTAGTTGAGTGACCAATCTGGTTATGATAACATTTGTAAGGATCCAGTCACATAGCATACATACATTTTGTAATTGATAATATCAAATATTTTTTTTTTGAAAATATTACAAGGATTAGATAATATAGCATATTCTATATATATTGTTAACATAGAACAAATAAGATAAGATCAAATTTTAATAATTTTTTTTACAAAAATGGCTATGGCCTCATAGGCCACAAGCACATGAAAATATTTTTAGGGCTACACATAGAAAGAGGCACACAAACATTTAATGATATCCAATGAACATCATATAAGATATTATTTTTAGACATCCACTCATTACTCTCTGACCGGCAATGGAATTTTTTCCCTATAAGTGCCCACTGACCCAACAAATCATTTGACAAGATATCACCATTAAAATATTTGGAGGGAATCTTCAGAATTACATGAACCACTGGACCCTTAATGAACCGCAATGATCCCCCTGGGAACCATGCTAGAATATGGTTATTTACAAGGCATATGGGATGCCTCTGGGCAAAAATTCTTAAAAAACAAAAGCTTGTCTGTCAAATATCAATTTGATGTATGTAAGGGATACTCAATGCAAGATTGTTTCTTTTGAGGGTACTTTATGTTGAATTTATATCAACTATGTCTCCTCTTTATTCTGTAGGGTTCAACATTTTTGAAGTGCATTGACCGATAAACTAGTAGCTTTTTTACACGATCCACCACCTCTATGTGCAATTCCATAAATTTAATCTAGATCTATATATGTTGAATTTTTCCCAGGATCTGTCATGAAAGTGTACCCATGCAGATGGAAATCGATCAGAGGCAATGATACAGATATTGCAGAGAATGAAACGGATCCTTAGTTTGAAATAGATCCTGAAAATATTCCAAAATTCTAGACATAGACATATATTGTCATCCAATGAATATTAGATAAGATATGATTTTTAGGAATTCACTCACCACTCTCTCACCAACAATGGAATTTTTTCACTATATTCAACCAGTAACCCAACAATTCATTTGAAAATATATCACCAATGGAATGTTTGGATGCAATGTTAAGAATTCCGTAAATCATTGGGACTTTGATGAACCCCAATGAACCCCCTGAGAACCATTCTAGAAGGTGGTTATCTAGAAGGCATGTGGGATGCATTTGAGTACCAAGTCTCATAAAAAAAATGCTTAGATGTAAAATATCAATTTGATGTATGTAAGGGATACTCAACACATGATTATTTCTTTTTAGGGTACTTTCATTTTCAATTTATACCAACTATGTATCCTCTTTATTTTTTGGGGTTCGACCATTTTTAAGTGCATTGACTAGTTAATTAGTAGCTTTGTTACAGGATATGCCACCTCTTTGTGCATTTCCACAAATTCAATCCAAATCTAGATTTGTTAGTCTTACTAGGATCTACCATGCAAGCATATCCCTACAGAAGGAAACATATCAAAGGCCATGAGAAAAATCCTATGGAGAAGGAAATGGATCCTAAATTTGAAGCAGATCCTGAAACTTGAAATGATATTTTGACCCACGAATCCCCAAAAATGATTTTTTAATGAAACTATTCAAAACTATGGAGTCCTAAATCATTAAAACTATAAACTACATTCCTATTCAAGCTCTAATCTACCCTTAATTCAAGACCAACTCACAAGTTATGCTATCAAGGTTTGATCTCAAGGTTTATTCTATCATCATAGTCAACTTATGTTGTCAATGTCTTATCGATCCTTATCTACTATGTTGTTGTTCAATTCATTGACACTGTTATTTAGTCTCATCATAGCCTTCAAGAAAATAACTTTATTCATTGTTGATATGGACATGTGGATATGGCTCACAAGAGCACTCTTCTGATCTGCTACATGGTTGCATTGAAATGGTATTAAAAATTAATATGCATGAGAACTCGTTTTTTTATTTTTTTAATACCTCATGTAATTATTGAATGGTTTTGATTATTGTTTATTATTTTATTTATTATAATATTATTTCTATATTTTGTGATTTTTTCCTCTTCATAATTGAATCCAGTGTGTTCAAAAATACGGTGGATCCAAATTCATATTTTCGTAACTTAGATTGTTAGATGGGGTAAATTGATAATATATATGTTAAAACATATGTGTTGGACATGCCCTCAATACTCACACACTAAAAATAATTGTAAAGTCATATTCCATGGATAATTTTGTATACATTATGTTGTACATATGATTTTGTATATTGCATGTTTGACATAGAAAATTTTCAATTGAAAAAATATAACACTTATACTGTTGTGAAATTGCAAGGAAAATAGCAAGTGTTACTCTAGAGCTTATTTCCTCCAACACCTAGTCAGAAAATATATCTTCAATATCACATGGGTAAATCCATCCAACTTCAGGTTTACTTTGGAAAGCATGTTCACTGTTTTGATCCTAAAATTGAGGACACTATACACAATTTTTCATTCCAAAAGACATATAAATAATAATCATTATAATATTTCCATCGAATTTGCTAATTCTGGAAAGAAGACTAATTATTTTGGTATTGCACTTGAGGACCTTATAAATAATTTTCATTCCAAAAGACCTATGTATGCTAAGTATCAATATCATTCCAAAGAAATCTGCATACAACTTATTTAAATTTATGGCAACAATTATAATTCTATAAACCAAATATCTAGGCAGACATACCCAAAGGATTGAAGCAGTTCTCTTATTTGTTCTTCTGTGAAGTAAACTGGTAAGCCACCAAAAAATGTTTGATTACGTTTCTCAGCTCCTCCAACAACACTGCCATAAATATATAAGTTAGCCATGTTATACTAGGATTTATCATAGTAAAATATCTATATGTTGCATATGCGAGTATTATTTTTATATAGGACTAGAAACAAAAAAAAATACACAAGAAAAATAAAGCATTTCACTTCTCAGCCACTGATATAAAAATGTTTCATTACATAACTTACTCTGGTTTAATACCAACAACACCTAAATGAAGGTGGGGATTGGGTTGGTTGGGGCCAAGGGCTCCTACAAATGAGGGAATGTAGTCACTTGGTCTCCTCACTCTCACAGAAACATCATATGAAAGTCAATGATAATAATAATAAAATTAACAAAATCAACTACTTGGTTCAATAAAATGGTGGAAAGGAATCATCTACTATTGTACAACTGAGTAAGACTCTTTTTTAAACTTACATGGAATGGTTATTGGAGCATAAGTATAGAATAATGTACCTTAAACATGATACTAGTAAGATCCATTGCAATGATGGCCTCTTAAATTACACGCATCTCCACAAACATAAAATTATTTTCATGATTGATATAAGCATTAATAGAAACATCACCTACTCACAAATAAAATTTTCAATTCCATGCTCTATATTTTAGGATAATTATGTAAAAAATACAAAATTAAAATACTTCCTTATAATCCATACCTAGCCCAATAGTGTCTCCTCCTATAGTGGTCACAACCTAACTAAAATATGTAGCAATTGTCTGGAAATAAAAGGAAAGGAAATATTTAGTTCACCATAAAAAAAGATGCATGGGAGTGACTATCTTATACACCGGTTCAACATCACTTTTAAAGTTCTAAGCCTACTTAGAAAGTTAACATTATCTATGCCTTTATATTACTCTGCAAAAAAATACCCTTTCTAAACATGGAAACGTCCATCAATCTCATGATTGAGGTGTAGATTTAATAGATGGATCATCAGTGCAATGAAGAAAACACATGTAGAATTTTCATATTATAAAACATCATGACATTTTGAGACTTGACTCAATTGTTGTGAAAGGAGTGTGTTGAACACATTTGAAGTTCAGAAAATGTTTAAATGTTTTATGTAATGAGCTTCACTGAACACTCGTCATTGAGTATATACAATTCAATAAAGAAATTGATAACAAATGCAAAATTGCAAGACAAATTGTACAACTTCTTGAAAGTATAAATTTAAAATTTATATGGTTGTTAATTAGCTTATTAGAAACATATCAAGAATTTCTCCAAAAAAAGCACAAAATTTTACCTTCTCATTGGCCATTAGAGGAAGACAACCAAAATATACATGTTGCGCATGACCAGCTTCCTTTATCAAGACCAAGAAATTAAGAGGTTATTCATAAGAACTCATCCATATATCATGAAAAATCAGAATAATCCACTCCCAATGAAACCAAATCCATCATATTATGTCTCTTCTAGGGCGTTAGAATATATTAAAGACAAGTGACATCCTTCTAATAATAAAAAATTCTGCAATCTCCGCCAATATATAAACTAGGTTCAAAAATATTACATTGAAAAGGCTTACTAATGTGTTGTCTTATTTTGAAGGGAAGTATGCATGTTTAAAAATTATTTTCCTTCATACCTACTTAGATTCACAAATGGAAATATATTATGGAGCTGACAAACTGGAAATCCAGTAAAATGATAAACCCCAAATCCATCCACTTCTCCATATATATCATCCTAAAACTCTTGTTATCTGATGAAAATCACAAGTTTACACCTCATACAATACTAGGAATGGAAAATGGGAAGAGCCAAGACTATTTAATGAAACAACCCTTTACAATACTCTTTAACCCCTAAAGTGCGTAAAACTTATCGCCTTTCTATCGGAATTTTGGTACACATCAAAATTTTGACAAGTTGGAATAGCTTGGGCTCCTCTCTTATGGCCTCAAGATACATACCAGAGCTAATGAATTTAAGGAACACATGAAGTTTCATAGATGTAGATCAGAAAATTAGCAAGCTTTGATCAAACTCTAGATTGGCAGATTCTTAATTATTCTTGAGAAAATTCTTTCAAATACAAGAATATTTCCTTTAAATATGGAAATAGCTTCAAATATGGACACCTTTCTCATTCTTTTCTGAACAATAGATAGTCACCAAAATTTAGAAATATTTGGAGAAGAAACATCCTAAATACCCTTCCTCTCCACGCAAAAAAGGCAGAACTGAATTGTTTACCCGTAGTCTTGTTCTCTTAACCAGAAGACTGAACTCTGGTTCTTCGACAAGGTATGCACATAATTAGTTTTCTATTCCATTGACAACATCACTTTATCGAATAGTTGCATTAGAACCCAAGCGTGGAAAACAACATCGAAAATATTCTCTGTGTCTTCCAAAAAAAAACATAGAGTCCATAGGTTCAATGTAGATGACTTCAATCCCTAGTAACCCACATTTTGTGATTTATTTTAAAAAGATGAATTTCATTGAATATGAAGCAATAATTAATTTAATCAAGATAGTTAAATTTTCTAAGAAATTTAAAAAATATATCTTTAAGATTACTTTTCTTGTTACTTGAAACATTAAAATAAAAACCAAATCATAGAGTCAGGGTTTTGCAATAATATTTGTAAAATACTGAGCCTCCTCTTTTTGTAGAACCTATAAAAATATGAAAAAAAAAATCCATGTAGATAGGTAGATTAGATAAGCCCAATGAATGGGGTCAATCATTTTGAAAGGTTTATTTCAATTAGAGTTTGTAATGAGGTTTGAGTCCCAATGAAAACTCCAGGTTACCAACTCATGTTATCAATGGCAGTTAAAGCAACCTCCATCCAGACGCTTTGGGGAAATCTGTCACATTTTTCTTAGAGGAAAAAAGGTAGATAATTAAAGATATAGATATCAAGTTATAATTAAACTAAAAATGGCTTAATTCTTTTGTCTAATGTAATGGTAAATTTTATCATATACTTTTTCAGTGGCACATATTTTCAAATTATGTTATTCCCAAGTTCGAATATCAAATCATTGACTTAACCTAGAGAAACATATAACCCACATATAAGAAAAAAAAATGCCAACTCTCTTTAGCAACCTTTCACGAACCATACACTTATATATCATATACTGGAATATAGGACCTCACTTCAATATTAGGCTATAGTACCATCCCCACGAGCCAGCTTGATCTAAGTAGAAATTCCTAAAATTAATATAATGTTGATGGGTATCTGTTCAGAGGTGATAATAGGGAAGTGTTAGAATGTAAACAGTTGTTTCATTCTCTCTGTGCCATGTCTCACCTATGTTGCATGGGTAAAAAAGGCATAAGTCAGGGTGGACAACCCAGGTGAGTTAGATATAAGGGCTACCACACATACCTTGAGCTGAAGGGGAAGGAATTGTTCTTAAGATCAAGCCCCTGAGAAATTTCATATGTAAATGACCACATCCAGCTTCAGGATAAATTTATTCAATGAGCTCAGAATTGTGTTCAACATCTAATATGCAATACGGAAGGTTGGGAATTTTTTTTTACATTTATAGGAAGAAAAATATTCCATCGAGATATTAATGTTTTGTTCCTGTTTTCTGGTGCACATACTAGAAAAAATAGGGCCAACATACCACAACACTTGAATTTCAGGTTAACTTATCTGTTATAAAAAAATAGAGAGATTTATAATTCATTTGAAAGAAAAAAACACAAACTTTGGCAAAATATAGCATAAAAATATGTAACTCACATCCTAATACATCCACTATTTATCGTCTCTTGCAATATCATTAGAACAGTCCTCTGAAACTTGGATTTCTTTTAAAACTTTGATGATAGCGTCTGGTAAAAATGGTTGATTAGTAGGCGCAACAATTTTCATGATGGATTTGGTTTTAGATGGCTTCATTAGTTGGAGCATCAACCTCCTACTCTCCTCCCTCTTTGTAGTAAGTATGAAGATGGGATATGTTTGCAATGTCTTGGTCAATGTAGCCAACATCGACATCATACTCACCTTCATATTTTCCCTTTCACATTCACCATGATTCGATATTATTTCCCCAATATATTTTTCATGGCCATCCAACTGGGATGCCACAGCACTTTTGTCATGCTAAGATTCCTCCTAGTCCCTGTATAGATGTCTGGCTCTTGGTAGAACACTATCCAAGATTATTTTTTCACCATCAATTAGAAATCTCAAAAACAATTTCACATGGAGTTTTGAATTGAATTTATATTCCTCATTCAAGAGGGCTCGAAAGCATGTTCAGATGGATTTGTGTGTTGGTTTTGGATTCCTCATCCTTCAAACACTCCCTTACTACCAGACATGGAACTGTTGCTTCAAAACCAATATTGTTTCTTTTGTATGTTCTATTAAAGTTTTGAATTTATCATGTCCAATTGCATGCTTATGTCCATTTTACATTGAGAATGAGACAAATGGTTCTTAAATTTGACATTATCCAAAGTCTGTGTGGAGAGGTTGGGAGCATTCTCCGAAGGCTCCAACTTTGTGAGAAAGCTTCCAAGTTTCAGATTGAGATTTTATAATTTTCTCTGTACCTTATTTTTGTGGGAATTGGTGGTATAAAGCCCAACATATCCACCATTGGTTTCAATAATTTTTATGAATTTGATCCCAAAGAAAAGGTTCAGAAATCCTCCTTCTTCAATTGGTGGATATTTAGTGTGTTTTTAGGAATGTTCTTTGCAGATAGTTCTCTGATATACATCTAGGATCATGTGGGATTCATTTTAGGTTATGTGATTCCCACGGTGTTATTGATTATCTTTCCAATACTATTATTAATTGGTAATCCATTTTATAGACACAAATTTCAAAATGGAAATCCATTCAATCGCATGGCTCTAATTGTTGTAGTAGTTCATAAATGGAAATGTAATGTGCCATCATATCCCACCAAAATTTATGAGGTTGACCCCAAAGGGTATGTCGCTAAAGGAAGATTCCTCATTTCTCATACTTCAGTCTGAGGTGACTTCAACCAGGAGTAATTTCATTACCATTTAACTATTTTGTGAATTATGATTAATAGTATACAAAACCTCATTGTAATTGTTCAAATCAATCATCATGATTGTTTGATAATAAATAGTATTAGTTTCATTGCCATATTTTATGTTATTAGTGTTAGTGTCATTTCTCATATGTTGGTTTTTATAGTTAATTATATTTATCATATAATAACATAATTAGCATGCTCGGTTATTATTATAACATAATTAGTTTTCATCCTGATGAAATGGAGTTAGCTTTACCTATTCATTCAAAATAAAAGAATTAATTTTCTATCCATTTTATATAAATTATCTTTTCCACAATGTCACTACACTATTATTTAGTAATTTTCATTTTTCTACCTTACAGATATTTGGAGATGGTCGTAACAAAGGATGGATCAAATAGTCGGTGGAAGTTGTGTCTTGTAATGTAGATAGACGAAACCGAGCTTATGCTCATATTTCTTCCAGTGTGGATGTTTTTCTTGATATTGAGCACCTTGGTTCCACATGTATGTAAACTATTCATAAAGAAAGAACAAAATTGAACATACATATGGGTTCTCATTTCAAAGCCCTATAGGCTCGCTTACATCAAATAATGTCTGAAGTTAAGTAGACAGAAATTTATTGTTTCTTCTGTAAGTTCGATTAAAGTTTTTAATTTCTCCTGTCAAATTTACATGCTTATGTCCAGTTTCCATTAAGAATGAGGGAAATGGTTCTTCAATTTAACATTATATGAAGTTAATTAGATACAGAGACACATATAAATGGCCACAATGCCTATTTCTCATGTCAAATTTACATGCTTATGTACAGTTTCCATTGAGAACGAGGAAAATGGTTCTTCAATTTGACATTATCCAAAGTTAAGTAGACATAAAGACACATATATATGGCCACAATGAAGGAATCGACTTGTATAATTAAATAAAATGGTTGAGAATAATATCTAAAAATTAAGGCCCTTGAAAATCTTCCTTAACTTGCTCAACTTGCTTAAATAAAATTGTTGAGAATAAAATCTAAAAATTAAAATCCTTGAAAATCTTCCTAATTGCATACTGAATTGTTCCATATATATATATATATATATATATATATATATATATATATATCTATGTATGTATGTATGTATGTATGTATGTATGTATGTATCTTTGTGTGTGTGTGTGTGTGTGTGTGTTCCTAGATAATATTTTGTTTGAATATGGTGCCCTCCCACCATCTGTCTGTGCTTTCATTCCTCACTCGTCTCAATCAAATGGGTATGCCACCATTTATTCCTTGGTTCACAACCTAACCAATTAGTGAATTTGCAGCAGATCCTATAACACCATCGGCCATTGGTTTGATGGGGGCAGGGGAAATTGAGGAGGACGAGAAAGGGCTAGCAGAATAAAATATATCATCATGGAAATAAATTTCCTACCTGATATATAGATATCAAGATGTTTCTATCTACGTCAATAAGATGGATAACGAAATATGTTAGTAAATTGAAAAGCTACTTCTTCTTTATATTGGAATCCAATCAGCATCCCATCACCGAAAAAATGATTATTTAAAATCTTCCTAACTTGCACTAAATTTCTCCAGAGTAATGAAAAGAATGACAGTCAAAGGACCTTGTCTCGTCACAATCAGAGTAAACCACTTGTAAAGATCCATAGTACCTTCTTCCTTGATGGTTTTCATAGCAGAGTCAAGGGCTCTAGAATAAGGTCCCAGCTCCTAGTAGAACATTGTACGAAGGTCTAGCTCCTGGTAAAACACATATTTTCCAGCAATAGTCTAGAAGATATGTTGAACTAGGGCGTTCTCTCTCTGTTTTGTAAATCTTCCAAGCTACAAAGAAAATAGAATCCCAAATTCTCTACAAGATATTCAAGATGTCCCTTAAATTTTTCACTAGATATCCTCTAGATAAACTTCCAGCACAATACCACAGTATGTTGTTTTGGATCGAGTGTGAACTACTTCATTTTTGCAAGAGCATCCTCTTACACAGTTCTGTCGATTGTGTGAGCTTCTGAACAGATGGAATCTGAACCCCACATGATATTCGTCCATGTTTCTACAAGGTAGATCTAGTTTCCTCATTGAGAAGGCTGGCTAGTTAGCTCTCTTGCTCTACATCATTCGTAGGAAGGCGAATACATTTTGAGAAAGGGGATAGTTTTGAAGTGGAAGGAAAGAGAGACTAGCAGACATAAAACCAGGCTCACTAATTCTGGTTATATTGGTTTGATGGTGGATATTCGATGTAGATGTTTGATTTGATGTTCAATGAAATAGTAGGGGATGAATCCACCACAGGGAGGGGAAAATCCCAGCCATTTTTTATCTATAAAATATAAACTCTCATTCCCATCATGGTTCTGGGTATTCCAGCCAGAGCCTGTTCAATATTGATATGCATAACGTATTCGATATCCACCAGTCCTAGAATTCCTTCGACATTATAATCAAAGCAGTTCTTGTAGACATAGTACAAGCGATTTCATTGTAGAAAAACCTTATCTTAGAAAACTCTCTTCATTACAACATAAGGATGAAGCCCCAGGCAAGGTGCAGATTCTTTGTTCTTTACTGGGTGCGAAGTTGTTCCCTATGAGAGATCGACCATGGATAAGAGAGGTGCCACCAATAAAGAGCCCAGGAATCTCATTCCACCACCACCCTATTGATTGGGTGGATCTCATGTGAGTTGGAAATGCAGGACTTATTTATCCCCTCCATCTTCTCAATATATTTATGGTTAGATTTGATTCGTGGTAGGCCTGCCAAGTTGCATCAAAATAAGGAACATACATGGGATATTTCATGGTATGGTCGAATACCATAAAAACAGGATGTGTAACTTATGATTCAATACATTTGATTCTTACTATTAAATAATATAAAACGTTAATCAATAGTAAACTGGAACAACCAAAACTTGATCCATAAAATACAAAATCCATATATTAAACCCACGATAAGCTCTAATAACATGTAAGGAAACAAGAGAGTTTGACATTTCTCTAGAAAAAAATGAAGAACAATAGCCTAATGGGCCTCTCTCCTAAGTATTACATTTTTTCAACAAATATCTAGGGTTTAATAGTGAAAATTAATTTTCATCAGGAGACTAAACCTTGAAAAGGATTAGACAATGGTGTATTAGCCTCCTCAGCCTCTTCGTTACCAGTGCCCTGTTTGAACTTCCTGGGATACACTGGATCAAATATTTGGCCTTTAGTGAGCGAGCGTGGAGAATATTGTTCGGATTCATTCTGTGGAAACAAATAACCACAATTGAGGCACCCCTCCTTCTGTAGACAAACACTAGAATACAAGGGTAATGAAAAAATATATATATTTGAATGTTTTTTTATATTTTGACCCTACAATAGGAGGGAAATGAAAAATATTGATACTTGAATTTTTTTTTATGTTTTGATAGGAAATGTGTGTGATTTTTTGTCACAAAGAAGACATATATGAAGCATAAAATCCAACTTAGATGTGAGTGGGTAGGCATGGTCAAGGATAATGTTTTACAAATTTTTAGCATGGAGAAATTTAAAAAAAAAATTTAAAAATATGACTTTATAGACGTAAATATGTAGAAGGTTGAACATGTTGATTCATAAAAGGTTGAGTATATAAGATTAAAGAGTAATCTCATAAGGATTTTTCACCTAGTTTTCTAGATAATTTGTATATCTCTCTAAAGAGATAGATTTTTTTGTAGTCTATTTGTGTGTTGAGTGGCTTATAGTTTGTAAATTCTCTATTATAATTTCTAGTTTTTTGAGGTCACTCTAGTTTCCTATATATGCAAGGTCTATAACGTACTTAAATAGATTCAATATTAGGGAGAATTTTTCATGGGTATTGCATGTGTTATTAGTTTTTTGTGTTCACTCTACATTAAAGTTATGTAATACTATGCATGTTATTAGAATAATGGATTACTATTCTACGTATGTGTTTGTGTTTGTACTATATTTGGGTGATATATGATAGTTTTTATTCATAATGATGTTAGTTATAGTGGTTTAAATCGAGGCTAATAATATCATAACAAATGTGATGGTCCCCACTAAAATATTTAACATTTTCCACTTTACTTATCGGAAATTATTATATGTGTCTCAAGTGAGACCTTCTTGCCCCTATAATATGGAATATATTAGGACATTAGACAAAAATAGGCCATATGTAGAAACATTCCATTAACCTTGAGCCTCTGATAAATCCAACACTCAATAATGTGAATGAATTGTCTAAAATATTTGGAATATGGTAGATGAGTTAAATTAGGGTTTAACGATTGAGGGTGTTTGGTTTAACCTACAAAATGTCTTCAAGCGACTTGAATGTTTTTAACCATGACCCTAAATTTCCACTAAGCTTATTTGGGATGAAAATTATTATTTGAAATGGGTTGGGAAAGGTAGAAGGGGACATGTGGAAGAGGTGCTCGAGGAAAACAACCCATTTTATTGCCTCTTGCGAGAAATGGGAAAGAAATATTACTTTTACGACTTTGTTTGGCTACGTTAATGTATAATTTCTACCTCACGAGAGATGAAATTTTCACTAAGCCATTATGGAAATTGGAGTAGTTAAATACTACTCAAGTATTTTCTAAGTGGATAGAGGAGGATATGGTATACTTAGCCATATTGGGGTATTAATATCCCATTACTAAGCTTGATGTTCTATTTTGGATGAAGGTGGTGTTGTAAGCTAAAGAGCTTGCAATTAAAAAAGTACTAGACTAAGTTTAATATTAGAACAATTGATGACATTGTTGGGTAGAGTATAGTTCTTCAATGAATCTTCAATGAGTTTAAATCACATGTTCTAATTGAGATAAATCCAAGATTGGAGGGAAAAGCATATTTGAAGGTGTACCTGGTAGGGATGAAAATAAAACCTTTTATGTGATTTTCCCCCACAATATACCATTCATACAACAAACATATTAATATTCCCTAGTCTTACATTGATCATTCCTTTAGGAGATGGAGGTAGCAACTAGATCCATCCTAATAGTGGCCAGAAAAGGAATACACTAACAATTTTACTTTTTGGCGCAAAGGGATTTTGTTAAAATGTATGTTTCTATGATTTTGTGTAGATTTGATTAGACAAATTGTGTGACAAGAAACAATCTAGAAACAAATGCCATATCAACTATCATTTTGTAGAGAATAACCATAACCATTTGGCCTTCATTATTGTAAGCATATAAAATATTGCTCTTACTTCTTATATGATTACCACAAACAAGTAATTTCCTCATACGTAAGTCCTCAACATAACCATTGAAAGATTCAAAGAAATGTCCTACAATTCTTGTTGTACCTAGAACAACTTCTTCAATAAGGGACCCACTAGGACCTCAATGTGCAATTCCTATTGCATCCCAAACCTATAAAACAGAAGAAAGAAATGACCACTTGTTATTTAACGATGAAATTTGATTTCAAAAATAAGTTTGAAAAATAATGAACTTAAGAAAAAATAGATGCATTTCCTCCACAATAAAAAAAGGTCATTTCCAACACAATATTTTAATTTAGTCTAGGTTTTAACGATGTCAAGCCAATGTATGGTTTCACTTCAATATGTAGATAAGCGCAAGACCATTTCATGAATTTGTTTTATATTTTTGGTGGTGATTCTTTAAATCTCTATTAACATTTAATGTTTCTTGAATAATGAGATGAAAATGTGTCTTTCCTTTTTTTTCCAACTCTAAGTGGATGAGGCAATTAACTATGTGCTAAGGCACTATTGTGGTCACTGGTGAATCATCTAGGAAAGCATATTTTGTTCTTAGTGGTAATACCTTCCAAGATATGGCATCTAATCCCCATAGAGATATAGATATGCTCAATGTTAGAGTCATGTCTACATTGTTTCGAAGGATCTTATCTTCTCTGGATTGGAAATGAGAAAATAGACGAATTTCAAAAATGGTTTGCACTCATTTATTTTATTTTGTAACGCTTCTTTTTATAGATGACCATTTTGAGAAATACAGGGTGCCTTATGAATATTTCCTTCCACGTTAATGCGGGCCCAAGTGCCTACTAGATCACGGTCTTTATTGAATACGAAAATGGATATGGTGACCTAAACAAGGTGGGTGCTTTACAAAGTGAATTAATTTCCCATTGTATAGACTACGTTCATTAATGCAATTATATTATTCATCGGTTGAAAATTTATATAATAGGTTCAAGTTTCACTTCTCTTTAGGTAAACCCCAATACATGGAAACCAATGAAACAAACATGGGGTGCAAATTGGGCTTTGAATAGTGGCCCTTTATGTGTTGTGTTTTCAATTTTCCTCACAAACCTCTTAGCAAGGAAAATGATCATTATAGATAATGTTATTCTAGAGAATTGGCATTGAAATTCTACATACAATACCAATGACAACAATCAAGAACTATAACTCTCTTTTCAAATTCGTTTCCATTTTTTCCTCACAATACTTGTTCTTTATCGGTATCTTGTCCATATTTAGCCTTGGACAGAATTTACCACCCGATTAAGGTTACATTCCCAAACATCTTGACTCATTGACAGTGTGGCATAGTCTTTCCCTTATGGGTGAATCACCCTATCAAGTGCCCCCATCAAGGGGTCTTGGGCATAGTCTACACAGGTTGTTGTAGTTGAGGCTATATTTGGTTGGGTTCCCATATTGCAAAAAAAGTAAGGGTAGTTGTGAGGGCATGATAGCTAATGAGTGCCAAGGTGTGGTAATGAATGAAAAGGAATTCTAAAAAATTCCAGATAGTGTGAATGCATGTTGAGGTGTGTTGGGGAGTGTCAGGGAATCACAAGGGAGAACTAGGTCCAAATTCAAGGATATGGATGAATAAAAGTATGTGTCTAGGAGTGTCAGTGAATTGCAAGTTTCCTAAGGGTGAAGTGTCTTAGGATAATTTTATAATAGGACTTGTAGGAGGCAAGCCTATGATTGTGATAAGGGCTTGGACAAAGAATTTTCAAAGAAATAAAGACTTTGTGTTAGGGACAACATTATTTTTTCAATGACTTGGTTGGTTTCCCAAGCTGCAAAAAAAGTAAGGCTATATATAAGGGCATAATAACTAGGCACTGCCAATGTGTGTGAGGGAAGCCAAGAAGTGATAACACATGCTAGAGATTTATGAGGCATGTTAGGCATGCTAATACATTCCAATTGATAAGGCATGAAAAGGTGTTACAGGTTCTAGGGTGTGGCACCAATGCATTATAGGGAGTGTTAGGGAGTGCCAGGAAACACAAGGGAGCACTAGTTTCAATTTCATGGAAATGAATGAATAAGAGTATGTGATAGGGAGTGTTAGAAAGTTCCAAGTGTTCGAAGGAGGGAGTGATAAGGTATAATAGGTAGTGCCAAATCATGCTAGAGTGCTAGGGAAGCATGCCAAGATGTAAGAAGTTCTAAAGTGTGCCAATGCGTGTTAAGGAGTGTTAGTGAGTCCTGTGGAAACACAAGGGAGAACTAGGTAATAATGAATGGAAATGAATGAATAAGAGTGTGTGAAAGGGAGTGTTAATGAGTTAAAGTTGTGTTAAGGAGGGAGTGATGTGGTATGTTAGGCATTTCTAGGGCATGATAGACTTCAATGTAGCCATGTGGCCAAGATGTGCAAGGTTCCATGGTGTGCCAAATCATGCTAGGAAGTGTTACAAAATTCCAGGGAAACATAAGGGAGAACTAGGTCAAAATAATGCATGGAAATGAATGAATATGATTTTGTGACAGGAAGTGTTAGTGAGTTCGAGGTGTGCTAAGGAGGAAGCGACAGTATATTCTAGGAAGCGATGCGACATGCTAGAGGTCAAGGAAACACACTAAGATGTGCTAGGTGATAGGGTGTGCCAATGAATGCTAAGGAGTGTTAGAGAGTGCCACAAAAACACAAGTCTCAAATGCATGGAAATGAATGAATAAGAGTGTGTGACAAGGAGTGTCACTGAGTTATAGGTGTGTTAAAGAGGGAGTGAAAACGTATGCTAGCTAGTGCCAAGGAATGCTAGATTACCGGGGTGGCATGCCAAGATATGCCAAGTGCCAGGGTGTGTCAATGTGTGCTAGGGAGTGCCATGAAAACAGAAGGGGGAAGTAGTTCAAAATTCATCGAAATTAAGGTCGAATAAGAGTGAGTGATAGGAAGTGTCAGTGACATTGAGGTGTGTTAAGCTGGGAGTGACAAGTTTATATGCTAGGCAGTTCCAAGGCATGTTAGAGTGCCATAACATGTCAGGGAGTTGTAGGGTGTGCTAGGGAGTGCCAAATCATGCCAAGAATGCAGGGGGTTCTAAAACATGCAACATAGTGCCAAGAGATTATTACACGTGCCAAGTGCTATGGCATGTCAAGATGTAAACTATGTTGCTCAATTGTTTTATAGCCATGGTTGGACATGAGCCTTGACTTGGTAACTTCTAACTTGTTAAGTGGGTGAAGTTTAAATTGCACATGAGTGGCCTAAGATGAGTTATATTCAAGTCTTAGGTGAAAAATACATAGTATAGTTGTAGTAATCGTACCTTGGTCAAGTTGTTTTAGTCGAGATAAGACTTGGTTGGGTTCCCAAGTTGCAAAAGGAGAAAGGCTATCTATGAGGACATGACAACTAGGGAGTATTAAGGTGTGCCAGAGAATTCTAGGAATTAGTAACACATGCTATAAAATTCTAAGGCATGTTAGGCGTGCCAAGACAAGACAACTGTTAAGGCATGCCAAGATGTGCCAAGTGCTAAGGTGTGGAGAAAAAACATGCTAGGGAGTGTTAGGTCAAAGTGCTAGGGAAACACAAGGGAGGAAATTGATTCAAATGCATGGAAATTAAGTGCCAAGGAGTTCCAGGTGTGCTAAGAAGGGTGTGACAAGGTATGTTATGTAGTTGCAAGGCATGATAGATTCTTAGGGAAGCATGCCAAGATGTGTCAAGTGCTAGGGTGTAACAACTCGTGCTAAGGAGTGTTAGGGAGTAATTGGGAAACACAAGGGAGAACTAGGTTATAATGCATGGAAATGAATGAATAAGATTTTGTTACAAGGAGTTTCAGCGAGTCCTAGGTGTTTTAAGGAAAGAGTGGAAAGGTATGCTAGGCAATGCTAAGTCATTCTAGAGTATCAGGGTGGCATGCGACCAAAATTTTTCAGTTTTGAGGGTGTGCCAAAAAGTGATAGGAAGTGTTAGAGAGTGTTAGGGAAGCACAAGGGAGGACTAGGTAAAATTAATGCATCGAAATGAACAAATAATATTTGTGACAAGAGGTGGTAGTGATTTCAGGTGTGCTAAGGAGGGAGAAGCAAGGTATGCCAGAGGTCAGGGAAACATTCCAGTATGTGCCAGGTTCTAAGGTGTGTGAATGCATGTCAAGTACAGTTATGGAGTGCCAAGTAATGTCAAGGGAGAACTAATTTCGAATGCATGGAAATGAATAAGAGTATTTTATAGGGAGTGTGAGTGAGTTCTAGGTATGCTAAGGAGGGAGTGGCAAGCTTTGTTAGGTAGTTCCAAGGAATGCTAGTGTGTCAGGATGACTTGCCAAGATGTGGCATGTGTGAGGATGTGCCAATGTGTGCGAAGGAGTGTTAGGAAGTTCCACAAAAACACAAGGGAGAACTAGTTCAAAATGCATGTAAATGAATGGATAAGAATGTGTGTTAGGGAGTGTCAACGAGATCCAAGTCTTCGAAGGAGGAAGTGAGAATGTTATATGTTAGGAATTTCCAAGGCATGCTAGAGTGTTAGGGAATGTCAGGGAGTGCTATGGTGTGTTGGGGAGTGAAAAACATGCCGATAAATGTAGAGGATGATAATGCATGCCACATGGTGTTGAGTGTTAAATGTGCTAGGTGTTATGGAAGGTAAAGATGTAAACTATGTTTCTTAGTTTTTTTATGGCCACAGTTGGATGTGGGCCTTCACTAGGTAACTTGTTAAGTGGTATGAGTTGAGATTGGAAATGAGTAGCCTAAAATTATTTATAGGAAGTTCTTAGGTTGAAAAGGCATAGTATGGTTTTATTAATTGTAACTTGGTCAAGCTATTATAGTCAAGGAAGGAGTTGGTTGGGTTCCCAAGTCTAAAAAAAGGTAAGGGTGGTTGTGAGGGCATGATAGATAAGGAGTGCCAAGGAATGAAAAGGTGTGCTAACACATGGCAGACAATTTCAATGCATGTTGAGGAGTTTTAGGGAGCTCCAGGGGAACACGATGGAGAATTATATCAAAATTATTGGTAATGAACAAATAAGAGTGTTTTCCAAGAAGTGTCAATGAATTCCAGGTGTCCCAAGGATGAATTATTTTAGGATAGGTTCAGAGTAATACTTTGAAGAGGGAAGTATATGGTTGTGATAAGGTGTGGAGAAAGTAAATTTAGAGAAAGGGATACTTTGGGTTGGGCAGACCATTGTTTTGCTAATGACTTGGTTGGGTTCCCAAGTTGCAACAAAAGTAAAGCTATCTATGAGGGTATGACAACTAGGGAGTTCCAAAGTGTTCCATGGAATGTAAGGTTCCCAAGTAAGACTAGTTGTGAGGGCATGAGTGCCACGACGTTCTTCGGAATGCTAATATGTGATAGACTATGCAAAGGAATCTCCAACATGCTAAGATTTTCCAAGTGTTAAGGCATTCCAATATGTGCAAGGGTGTGAAACTGCGTGTCAGGGATGGTCAAGCAAACAAAACGAAGAAAAAATTTAAACTAGAAGTATATGAACACATATGAGGGTTAATAAGTCAGCAACTCACCTTTTACACGAGGGGCATGCTAGGCACATCAAAACTAGGTGTGAATAGGTGCCAAGTGCCAAGTGCTAGTGCAGTCTACATGCTAAATCTTCCTCTATTACCTCTCATATAATTTCCAATAATTGATCTAAAATAACATTAATATTAAACCATGCCAAAGCATACCAAGTCATCTCAATGGATATCCAACATGCTAAGACTTTCCAAGCTCTAACACATCCCAAGCAACAATATTTGATAGGGAGTGTTATGCATGCTATGAAGTGGCAGGGAATGTCGAAAAGTGGTAAGTAGAGAATGTCAATGCATGTTGAGGAGTGTTAGGGAGTACTATGAAAACACAAAGGAGCACTAGGTCAAAATGAATTGAAGTTAATGGATATGACAATGCGTCGGGGAGTGCTAATGAGTGCTAGTTGTGATCCCAAAGAGATAGTGAGAAGGTATTCTAATAATTCACATACCATATTGACCACTCACCTCTTACCATCCTCGAAACATAAAAAAACTCTAAAAATTTCATTCTTAAAATATCTTGTGTAGTTTCCTAATTTCATTCAACCAGAATCTCACAATTACTTATGTGAGTAATGGTCCGATATTTATTTTATTCTCTTAAAGGAACTCCTTGTAGAAATCATTGAGTGCAAATGAATGGAAATGAATGAATAAGAGGGCATGTTGGGGAGTGTCAGTGAGTGTGAGGCGTGCCAATGGGGGAGTGACAAGGCATGCTAGGGAATGTTATGGAATTTCAAGAAGTTACAGGGTGTGTTAACATGTGCCAGATAGTGCCAATGCATACACATGACATGTGTTAATTCATGAAAATATGTGCCAGGTGTTAGGGTAAGGGAACGAGCGTCAAAGAGACTTTTCAGGCGACAAAAGGGAACAACAGTTAAAATAAAAATAAATGAACACATATGAGGGTTAATTATTCAGTACCTCACCTTTTCAAGAGTGGCATGCTAGGCATACCAACACTAGTGCCAATACATGCCAAGGGCCAAATTTTAGCATTTTTTAACTGCAAATTCATCCTCTATTACTTCTCTGTTAATTTTGAATAATTGATATCAAATAAATTTTATCTTAAACCATGCCAGGGAATTGCAGGGCATCCAAACACATGCCAAGAATTTTCAAGTGCCACTAAGTGCCAAGATCCAATATGTGCTAGGGAGTTATAGGGAATTCTATGGAGTTCCAGGTTTGCTAAGGAGGGAGTGACAAGATATGCCAGATATTTCCAAGGCATGCTAGAGTGATAGGGAAGCATACCAAGATGTTCTAGGTGCCAGTGTGTTTTGAGTGTAAGTGATTTCTAGGGAAACAAAAGGGAGCACTATGTAAAAATCCATGGAAATGAATGAATAAGAATGTGTGACAGGGAGTTTCAGTGAGTTCCAGGTGTTTTAAGGAGGAATTGACATGGTATGTTAGGATGTAACACCCCTAGTCTATGTTTTTCTTTCAAGCCATACATTTGAATTTTAAATCCAAAGGGGAGTGGACCCCAATGGATAAGTATTTTGTGGATGTAATTAATTTTTAATTATGGAAAATAAATAAAATAATTTTGGGCATATTGACCAAATGAGAAATATGAGATCCCTTGCCAAATCCATGAGGTATGGAAAGAGGCTAAGAATTCCCCAAAAATATTTCAAAAATCCTTGAAAGAATTTATTTCCAAATTACATTTTTGAGGAAAAATATAGTTTCCCCAATGAGGTGCAGAGTAGTTGGGAAGAGGCTAAAAGCTGGGAAAAGCAGAAAGCAACTTTAAAAATCCCTAAATAAGGGAAGCCTAGGAAAACAAGAAGAAAAACATCCTATAATTCTAGACGCATATTTAGAAACAGGCTTTGGGGAACATGAGCTTAAATAAGCTACTCCAGAACAGATTGGGGTTGGTTTGTTCTAGGTGAAGATATCATCTAGGGGGTGAGTTTTGGAGACAAAAGGACTCTAAGGTTGGGAGGAATGGTCAATTGCAGAAGTGGTATGTCATCATGTTTATTCATGATTGAAATTTATTGTAAATGAGTAGTTTGATTAAGAAATGTAGAGGTTATTCTGTCTTAAATATTGAAACTAGTATTCCTTACATTTATAGAATTATTAGAAGAATTAAATCCTCTTAATTCTGCATAGTTGTAGGAACAAGAAATTATGGGGAAAATCAACCAGAATCTCTAAACCTATTACTAGTTTAAATATGGAGATTTATACTACTCCCATAATCCAGAATAATTGTAACTTTAATCTGCTTTTGGGTTAACAATATAACTGTGAAGTAAACAGAAGGAACACCATTATATGAAATAGAAAGAAATTAGAACTAGATTTAATTCAACCCATTCCATTTAGATGATAAGACAATATATGACAACTCAGAAGTATAGAATAACAGTTAGGTAGAATTAATTAGAGCAGATTTCACCATTCTGTGTTACCTAGGAAACTAAGAAAGTGCAAGGAAATAGTCTACAGTTAAAGTAAAGAGAACATGTGACCCGAATGCATAATGTAACACAGTTAAACTGGCTGTAGAACCCTGCAGATGGAGACATAACAATCCTATAGGATGCAAGTAAATTTACATGGAGACAATTGTACTTAGATCTGTACATGGTGTATTTCAAAGTTTAAATCTATTTCAGATACTCACATTTACTAGACTGAAAATTGAGAGAAAAAAAAAAGAAATAAAATGTACAGAGACTGGTATTTCCATTTTACTATGTTGACATTAAAGTGAGGCAAAGTGCTATGAAAGATACTAGTAGTATGAAATTTTGTGAACATTTTAAGTATACATGTGGATTGAATCATATTAATACTCTCCAGAGGTATTTGAATATATGTACGAGTCTGAGAAATTTAACAAAATTAAATAAATCACATAGTATATTATCTTGGAAAAATACCTATAAATCTAATAATGAAATCTGGCATTGTGTGAATCGTGTGGAGATCCATTTCATATGAACCAAATCAACTCCTGTATAGGATTACTATTCTGCTATATCTCTAGATATTTTTCATGTACTAACAATAAATTGTGTAAGATAGTATGTGCAAACGGAAGCCGAGTATCACATGTAAAAATAAATAGACATTTATAGTCTGGAGTTATTACAACTAATCAACCGGAGTCATTAACTATTTCAACCATAGAGGGAAGAAGCTATTAACGAACTAATTAATAGAAAAATTTTATGTGAAAGAAAAATTAATCCAGCGGAACCATGACAGTCTGTCCATATGAAGAAGAGACAGAGTATCAATTTAGTAATCCAATTATGTGCCGACTTTTTCGGAGTATGTGAAAGCGTAAGGAGAAACAAGTATCTAAATCTCATTGGGAGAAAGACGTATATGAAACTCATGGGCCTGTAATTAAAAGAGCACTCACAAAGAATTATAATTAGACTTACAAATTTCGATGCCTGTAAATTTCTCCCCACTAGAGACTTTCTCTTCCATAGAGGATCAAAACAACAAAGAAAATATTTTGTAGGGAATTACAATTCCTAAGAGAGAGAGATATCATTTCGTCAAGAAGCTTGCTGAACAAAAACCTTCAAAGCACAACCAACCTGGAATAAGAAACGAACATCATAAGTCTATTGGAATGAAAGCCACACAAAAATTGTGGAGATGGAGAACACGATGATGGCTCGCGTAACTAATACCTGTGAGTCAACCAAACTAGAAATTGTTAGCAAATGCGATAGGAAACAACACGATGGACTTCAAACCAAACTCGAAAGAGATTTCCCCACCTGACAAAATTGACCTCTCTCCATCCACACGAGACCTAAAATAAATCAGGGACACGAATTTAGAATGAGAAATTGATGATACGTTGGTCAATGGTTTGATAAACGAACAATAGAGGGTTACGAAGAGAAGCTCAACATTTACCCTTGGCTCGCAGACTTCGCTTGTCGACGAACGAAGATATGAATCCTGGCGAGAGTGTTAATGTGCATGGTTATCAGTAACCATAGCACCATTCCCTTGTGAGAATATAAAGAAACAAATATGTATTATCAGTCCATAGTGCCATTAAACCTGTGCGCATAGTTAATTATTCCATGTCCAACAAAGAAACAAAAAAAAAAAAAATCCAGGAGCGAGAGTAAAATGATGAACCATCATTGTATACCAGTATTGATATAGTAGCTTACAATAACAAAAAAAAAAAATGGGATGATTACCTACCATAAAAAGCTGCGCTGAGGGGCGGCCATGAATATCGGAACTGTAGGCAAAGTCTCACGTTTAGTCCTCCAAGAACAAACCAGAGAAGATAGCTTCGTAGCGAGAACACCGGAAATGGTAAACGATAGGGTAAACAACTAAAATAGTAAACGAGTGAGGGATCCCTAAGGAGATCCCACCATCCACATGGTGTACATCCATCACCGGAGACACGGATCAATGTATAATGGCGGGAGTGCCATAGTAGAAAAAAATTTAAGTAGATACGTACTGATACACGTGACTTGAATACAGGTCTGTTGAAGGGAATTAAAATATAATTGTTACTGGGGCTCGAGGGAACTAAAGATTTGGCTCGTAGCCTCCATCATAACTTACACGATCGAAATGAATGCAAATTGATAAGGTGACGGGACCCGACGCTGAACTACATGATAGACATGTAAATGCGATGTACCAGAAATATTTAACGAGCAGTCTCAAGCCATACGTAAATGACCTCTCGGCATGCCAGATCGGCACAGGTTGTGATAGGTACCAAGTCGATATCAATTCGTGGAAGAGAAATATAGTGTATGAGTACACCATGGGCCAATAACACTAACTTCGGTGTATAGTTTCCAAGTGCAAAGGAGACCACGCTTGCATAGTAATGCGACGTGGCATAGAGTATCCAACCAATGATATAAAAATAGAACCATACAGACCACGACTCAAATGATAATATAACCTTGGTATCCCATGGACAACATATTTAGCGGTGTAAGAGTAAAGAGAAAACAAATTAAAATGAAATACTCTTACCATTAAAATTGTGATGCATGAGTATACCAAGATATTGATATAGTTATACAATGGTGACACATAAGTATAACAAGATATTGATATAGTTATACGATTTACATGAAAGAAGTATTAGAAATAAATTATGAGAGAAGTGTTAAATTAGGTTGTATAGACATAATATTTGTAGAATGACATTTCATAAAAGTCAATTGGTCTGAAATTCATTTGCCATATATGTAGTATGAAAGTAAAAAGGTGTTTACGTAGTAATAACACTTATGTTAAACAAGAATAGGTGAAAAAAAAATTGTTGAAGGGAGGTATGTGACAAATGGTATCAGAGCCCATGTCAGCAAAACTGGGATGTTGTTCTGCTCAGTGTATAAATTATTTCTGTTAGAATTATTTTCTTGTACTAATGTTGTTTTGTTTAGTGTACAGTGTAGTACTGGAATTGGAAGATTAATGGCTGAAGGACATGAAATTTATGTGGATCTGTGTGATGATGATAACACACCAGATCCCAACGCTCCTTTGATGGCTATGTTGCATGGGTTTCAACGGGAGATAGTTGAGCTAAGAAGTCAGAATGATAGGCTGTCATTAGCCAATGAGGAGAAGGGAAAACTCATAAGAGAACTGACTTCGTGGAACATCCAAGAAGGCGAAGGTTCCAGAAAGAGGAAAAAGGGAAAATTCCTAGATGATTATGAAGAAGATGATACTACTAGACATCACTCTAAACATAGAAAGGAGTTACAGAGGGAATTTTGAAAGATTAAACCTCCCTCCTATGATGGAGAAAAGGAGGAAGATGCGGAAGCATGGTTATTGAATATGATTAAGTATTTCCAGGTCTATGAATATGACAGAAATTTGAAAGCTAGATTGGCTGTTTACCAGCTGCAAAGCAAGGCAACCTTATGGTGGGAGGAGACTAAAATGGTTCATGCCATTAATGAAAAAACATTTACTTGGGAGGATTTCCAAGTCAAATTTAAAAACCGCTATTTGAATGAACGATATTATGATGATAAAGCAAAGGAGTTCCACGAACTCAGATTGGGACAACTCACCATAGATGAGTTTGTCACCAAATTTACAATTTTTCTAAGATAAATTCCTTATATTCATGAAGAAAAGGCAAAGGTGCAAAGGTTTTTGAACTATTTTCCTAATGTGTACAAGGAGAAAATAGAGTTTTATAGTCCCAAAAATATGGATGAAGCGGTGAGGAAAGCCATATTATGATACCAACAGTTTAAAGGAAAAAATGAACATGGAAAAAGATGGGTAAATAAGAGTGAATTCAAGGGGAAGAAACAGAAACTAGCTTATTTGAAGAACTTTGGCAGGGATCATCAGCGAAAGAAATTTAACAAACCCAAAGAAAGTCAAACTACTCAGTCCCAAGTGGGTTCAAAACAAATAGAGGGAGAAAATAATAAGGAAGGAGCGGTCAAGATGTGAGAACCACTAAAATTTTGGGGTTGTGGAGAACCTTATCTGTTGAGGGATTGTCCACACCGAAATATTCAGATGATTACGAGGGATCAAGAAGCTACCACAGTGAATGATATGGCCAGAAATATACCCAACATCACTGCAGCTTTGGAGAACAGGCAAGCAGAACACCAAGCTACCATGGTTGAGATGGAAGGTAAGATTGTTGACCAATATGCTACAGTTTTAATTGATCCAGGTGCTTCTTTGAGTTACATTAGTCCACAAATGGTATAGAAATGTAATCTCAAACCTAAAAAATTTCAGCAGTCTTGGTTGGTCCAGCGAGCCACTGGCACCAAGCGAAAAGTACCTCATAAACTACCTCAAACAGTAATGAAATTAAATGATTTTTAGACAGAAGTAAATTTAAACATTCCACCCTTAGGCTCATATGACTTGCTGATAGGAATGGACTGGCTGGAAAAGAGAAAGGCTATGATGAATTGCTGGGATAAAACTCTGCATTACATAGATGAAAGAGGGAAACCTTTTATTCTCAGGGGAAAACCAAAACCCATCTCTGTAAGACAAATATCAGCGCTGCAAATAAAAAGAACATCTAGGAAAGGATATCAAGTATACGTAGTGCATGTCGAATAATTAGAACAATCAATTGAAGAAAACCTGTTGGATACTCCATCAATAGTAAAAGAGTTTAAGGATGTTTTTCTAGATGCGATTCCTCATCTTCCCCCCAAAAGAGAGATTTACTTCTTAATTGATTTGGTGCCTAGAGCAACACCTGTTTCTAGAGCCCCTTATCGAATGAGCCCCCCTGAACTCATGGAACTGAAAATGAAATTGCAAGAATTGCTGGATAAAGGTTATATCAGGCCAAGTGTGTCTCCTTGGGGAGCACCGGTGCTGTTTGTGAAAAAGAAGGACGGGACCTTTTGAATGTGCATTGACTACCATCAACTGAATAAGTTGACAATTAAAAATAGGTACCCATTGCCTGGAATTGAT
This sequence comes from Pinus albicaulis, assembly GCA_034641835.2. Taxonomy (NCBI): domain Eukaryota; kingdom Viridiplantae; phylum Streptophyta; class Pinopsida; order Pinales; family Pinaceae; genus Pinus; species Pinus albicaulis. Next base: position 940,257,650 of record CM076582.1, read on the forward strand.
AACCGGTTTGATCAGGTAAGAGGGGCTTCTGTATTTTCCAAGATTGATCTAAGGACTGGTTATCACCAACTCCGAATTAGGGAGGAAGACATTAGTAAAACAACTTTCCGAACCAGGCATGGTCACTACGAATTCGTAGTCCTACCTTTTGGTTTAACGAATGCCCCTGCCACCTTTATGTACTTAATGAGTAGTGTTTTAAAAAAATACTTGCACAAATTCATACTAGTGTTCATATATGATATTTTAGTTTATTCAAAGAGTGAGGAGGAGCATAAGGAGCACCTGAGGATAGTTTTGCAAACCTTGAAAGAAAACCAGTTGTATGCCAAATTTAGTAAATGTGAATTCTATAAAGACAAGATTCAATACTTGGGACATATTATTTCTGAACAAGGGTTGGTTGTTGACCCTGAAAAGATAAAGGCTATTCGAGAATGGCCGGTGCCAACTGATGTATCAGCAATAAGATCATTCATGGGAATTGCAGGTTATTATCACATATTTGTGGAAAGGTTTTCTGCCATTGCCTATCCCATAACTTCGCTACAAAGGAAAGGCACCAAATTTGAGTGGACTGAGAAATGTCAAAACAGTTTTGAACAACTAAAAAAAAAACTCACTACAGCCCGTATATTGAAAATTGCAGATCCTGACAAAGAGTTTGTGGTGTGCATTGATGCATGCAAAGAGGGATTGGGAGGAGTCGTGTTGCAGGAAAATTTTGTTATTGCATATGAGTCTAGGAAACTTAAGAGGCATGAACATAACTATAGTGTATATGATCTGGAATTGGCTGTTGTAATTCATGCCTTAAAGATGTGGCGACACTATCTCCTTGGAAAGAAATTCACATTAATGACAGATCACATTAGTCTCAAATATTCTTTTTCTCAAATAGATTTGAATGCCAGACAAGCCAGATGGTTGTCTTTTCTGAGTGAATTTGATATGGAGATAAAACATATCACAGGAAAAGAAAAAAAAATTGCGGATGCACTAAGTAGAAATTCTTGTCAAAACATAGGGAGCATTGGGACTAGTGCTCGTTTGGATTTAGAGGAACTAGTTAAAAAGGCAGTAGATCAAGATCCAAGTTATGAAAGTCTGCAATTAAAAATGCAGGAAAGGGAATTAGTTGATTACACCAAAAACCAGAAAGGACTGATTTGCTATAAAAGCAGATTATATGTTCCCAATGTAGAGTCCTTGAAAAAGGAGATCCTGGATGAATATCATAAACAACCATATTCAGGGCATCCTAGATATCAGAAAATGCTAACAACTTCGAAAAAGAAATTGTTTTGGTCAGGAATGAAAAGAGATGTAGTAGAATATTTAGCCAGGTGCATGGAATGTCAACTAGTTAAAGTAGAACATCAGCACCCAGCTGGTCTTCTAAATCCCCTACCAATTGCAGAATGGAAATGGGACATTGTTTCTATAGACTTTATAACTAGGTTACCTAGAAAAAAGTACCAGCATGACTCAGTAATGGTAGTGGTGGACACATTAACAAAGGTTGAACACTTCATACCTGTAAAATCTACTTTTGGGATAGCCCAATTAGCCAATGTGTTCTTAAAATAAATAGTAAGGCTACACGGGGTCCCAAAGATGATTGTTTCAGACAGAGATGCTAAATTCACAACAACCTTTTGGAAGGGTCTATTTGGGGGCATGGGCACTAAATTGAATTTTAGCACTGCCTATCACCCTCAGACCGATGGGAAGACAGAGAGAACAAATCATATTTTGGAGGATAAGTTGAGAATGTATGTGATGGATAGGCCATCAAAATGGGAAGAATACTTGCACTTAGCTGAATTTTCCTACAACAACAGCTATCAATCCTCCATCAAAATGAGTCCATTTGAAGCACTCTATGGAAGGAAGTGTCGTACCCCTTTAAGTTGGAGGGTGCATCGACAGTTCAAAGTGGGTGATCATGTGTACCTGCGTATTAAACCCAAAAAGAGCATGCTTTATGCTGGTAGTTGTGCTAAATTGGCTCCTACATACTGTGCGGCTTTTGAAGTACTAGAAAGGGTGCGACCAATGGCTTATAAGCTGGCCCTACCGCCCCATGCTAAAGTTCATGATGTATTTCATGTTTCGTTATTAAAAATATATGTGCATGATGCTTCTCACATTGTTGATTGGAATGTGATACAGGTGGAACTAGAAGCGGAGTTCCTTCTAGAGCCGCTTCAAATATTGGAGCGGGAAGAAATTGAATTGAGAAATCGAACAGTAGCAAGAGTGAAGGTGTTGTGGAAGCACTTTACCACTAATGAAGCTACATGGGAAAGAGAGGCGGAGATGATGGAAAAGTATCCATATCTATTTTCTAGCATGAACTCAAATAGTTAGTTGTCAACACCGAGGACGGTGTTTGTTTTTAGCGTGGGAATATGTAACACCCCTAGTCTATGTTTTTCTTTGAAGCTAGACATTTGAATTTTAAATCCAAAGGGGAGTGGACCCCAATGGATAAGTATTGTGTGGATGTAATTAATTTTTAATTATGGACAATAAATAAAAGATTTTTGGGCATATTGAACAAATGAGAAATATGAGATCCCCTGCCAAATCCATGAGGTATGGAAAGAGGCTAAGAATTCCCCAAAAATCTTTCAAAAATCCTTGAAATAATTTATTTCCAAATTAGATTTTTGAAGAAAAATCTAGTTTCCCCAATGAGGTTGAGAGTAGTTGGGAAGAGGTAAAAAGCTGGGAAAAGCAGAAAGCAACTTTAAAAATCCCTAAATAAGGGAAGCCTAGGCAAACAAGAAGAAAAGCATCCTATAATTCTGGACGCAGAATCAGAAATAGGCTTTGGGGAACATGAGATTAAATAAGCTACTCTAGAACAGATTGGGGTTGGTCTATTCTAGGAGAAGATCTCAGCTAGGGGGTGAGTTCTAGAGACAAAAGGACTCTAAGGTTGGGAGGACTGGTCAATTGCAGAAGTGGTATGTCATAATGTTTATTCATCATTGAAATTTCTTGTAAATGAGTAGTATGATTAAGAAATGTAGAGGTTATTCTGTCTTAAATATTGAAACTGGGATTCCTTATATTTACAGAATTATTATAAGAATTAAATCCTCTTAATTCTGCATAGTTGTAGGAACAAGAAATTGTGGGGAAAATCAACCAAAATCTCTAAACCTATTATTGTTTTAAATCGATAGATTTATACTACTCCCATAATCTAGAATAATTGTAACTTTAATCTACTTCTAGGTTAAAAATATAACTGTGAAGTAAATAGAAGGAACTCCATTATATGAAATAGAAAGAAATTAGAACTAGAATTATTTCAACCCATTCCATTCAGATGATCAGAAAATTTATGACAACTCAGAAGAATAGAATAACAGTTAGGCAGAATTAATTAGAGCAGATTTCACCATTCTGTGTTACCTAGGAAACTAAGAAAGTGCAAGGAAAAACTCTACAGTTAAAGTAAAGAGAACATGTGACCCGAATGCACAATGTTACACAACTAAACTAACTATAGAACCCTGCAAATGGAGACATAACAATCCTACAGGGTGCAAGTAAATTTACATGCAGACAATTGTACTTAGATGTGTACATGGTGTATTTCAAAGTTTAAATCTGTTTCAGATTCTCACATTTACTATACTGAAAACTGAGAGGAAAAAAAAAACAAAAATTTACAGAGACTAGTATTTCCATTTTACTATGTTGACATTAAAGTGAGGCAAAGTGCTATGAAAGATACTAGTAGTATGAAATTTTGCGAACATTTTAAGTATAAATGTGGATTGAATCATATTAACACTCTCCAGAAGTATTTTAATATATGTATGGGTCTGAGCAATTTAACAAAATTAAATAAATCACATAGTATATTATCTTGGGAGAAATACCAATAAATCTACTAATGAAATATGGCATCGTATGAATCGTGTGGAGATCCATTTCATATGAACCAAATCAAGTCCTGTATAGGATTACCTTTCTGCTATATCTCTAGATCTTTTTCATGTATTAACAATAAACTGTGTAAGATAGTATGTGCAAATGGAAGCCGAGTATCACATGTAAAACTAAATAGACATTTATAGTCTAGAGTTATTACAACTAATAAACCGAAGTCATTAACTATTTCAACCATAGAGGGAAGAAGCTATTAACGAACTAATTAATAGAAAATTTTTATGTAAAATAAAAATTAATCCAGCAGAACCATGACAGTCCGTCCATATGAAAAATAGACAGAGTATCAATTTATTAATCCAATTATGTGCCTACTTTTTTGAAGTATGCGAATTCGTAGGAGAAACAAGTATCTAAATCTCATTGGGATAAAAACATATATGAAAGTCATGGGCATGTAATTAAAAGACCACTAACAAAGAAGTATAATTAGACTTATAAATTCCGATGCCTGTAACTTTCTCCCCAATAGAGACTTTCTCTTACATAGAGGATCAAAACAACAAAGAAAATATTCTGTAGGGAATTACAATTCCTAAGAGAGAGAGATATCATTTCATCAAGCAGCTTGCTAAACGAAAAGCTTCAAACCGCAACCAACCTGGAATAAGAAACAAACATCATAACTCTATCAGACTGAAAGCCACACGAAAATTGTGGAGATGGATAATGCAATGATGGCTCGCGTAACTAATACCTGTGAGTCAACCAAACCAGAATCATTAGCAAATGTGATAGGAAACAACACGATGGACTTCAAAACAAACTCGAAAGAGATTTCCTCACCTGACAAAATTAACCTCTCTCCATCCACACGAGACCTGAAATAAATCAGGGACATGAATTCAGAATGATAAATTGATCATACATTGGTCAATGGTTCGATAAACAAACAATAGAGGGTTGCGAAGAGCAGCTCAACGTTTACTCATGGCTCACAGACTTCGCTTGTCGACGAACGAAGATATGAATCCTGGAGGGAGTGTTAATGTGCACAGTTATTAGTAACCATAGCACCATTCCCTTGTGAGAATATAAAGGAACAAATACGTATTATCATTCCATAGTGCCATTAAACCCTTGCACATAGTTAATTATTCCACGTCCAACAAAGAAACAAAAAAAAATAGTTCCAGGAGTGGGACTAAAATGATGAACCATCATTGTATACCAGTATTAATACAACGGCTTACAATAACAAAAAAAAAAAAACTGGGATGATTACATACCATAACAAGTTACGCTGAGGGGTGGCCATGAATATCATAACTGTAGGCGAAGTCTCATGTTCAGTCCTCCAAGAACAAACCAGAGAAGATAGCTTCGTAGTGAAAACACCGGAAATGGTAAACGATAGGGTAAACAACTGAAATAGTAAACGAATGAGGGATCCCTAAGGAGATCCCACCATCCACGTGGTGTCCATCCATCACCGGAGACACGGATCAACGTATAATGGCGGGAGTACCATATTAGAAAAAAATTTAAGTAGATACATACTGATACACGTGACTTGAATGCAGGTTCGTTGAAAGGAATTAAAATATAATTGTTGCTGGGGCTCGAGAGAACTAAATATTTGTCTCGTAGCATCCATCATAACTTACACGATCGAAATAAATGCACATTGATAAGGTGATGGGACCCGACGCCGAACTACATGATAGACATGTAAATGCAATGTACCAGAAATATTTAACGAGCAGTCTCAAGCCATACGTAAATGACCTCTCGGCATGCCAGATCGGCATAGGTTGTGATAGGTACCAAGTCAATATCAGTTCGTGGAAGAGAAATATAGTGTATGAGTACACCACAGGCCAATAACACTAACGCCGGTGTATAATCGCCAAGTGCAAAGGAGACCACACTTGCATAGTAATGCGATGTGGCATAGAGTATCCAACCAATGATATAAAAGTAGAACGATACAGACCACGACTCAAACCATAATATGACCTTGGTATCCCATGGAAAACATATTTAGCGGTGTAAGAGGAAGGAGAAAACAAATTAAAATGAAATACTCTTACCATTAAAATTGTTACGCATGAGTATACCAATATATTGAAATAGTTATACAATGGTTATGCATAAGTATAACAGGATATTGATATAGTCATATGATTTACATGAAAGAAGAATTAGAAATAAATTATGAGAGAAGGGTTAAATTAGGTTGTATAGAAATAAGAATTGTAGAATGACATTTCATAGAAGTCAATTGGTCTGCAATTCATTTACCATATATGTAGTATGTAAGTAAAAAGGTCTTTATGTAGTAATAACACTCATGTTAAACGAGAATAGGTGAAAAAAAAAATTGTTGAAGGGAGGTATGTAACAGGAAATGTCAGTGAGTTCGAGGTGTGATAAGGAGGGAGTGACAAGTTATGCTAGAGGTTAGGGAAACATGAAAAGATGTGTTAGGTGCTAGGGTGTGCTAATGCATGTGAGGGAGTGTTATGGAGTGCTAGGGAAAAACAAGGGAGCAATAGTTTCAAATGCATGGAAATGAATGAATAAGAGTGTGTGACATGAATTGTTAGCAAATTATAGGTGTGATAAGGAGGGAGTGACAATTTATGTTAGGTAGTGCCAAAAAATGATAGAGTTCCAGGGAAAGATGCCAAGATGTGCCAAGTATCAAGGTGTGCCAATGTGTGTCAAGGAGTGCTAGGGCATTCCATGGAAACATAAGGGAGAACTCGTTCAAAATGCATGGAAATAAAAAAATATAGAGTGTGTGATAGGGAGTGTCAGTGAGTTCCAACTGTGCTAAGGAGGAAATGGCATGGTTATATGCTAATAAATGCTAGAGCATGCAAGAGTTACATGGCATGTTAGGGAATGGTAGCATGTTTTAGGGAGTTCCAAAGCATTTCAATGAATATAGAGGATGCTAACATGTGCCACATATTTCCAAGGGTTTGTTAGACGTTCCAGTTGTTATGGTATGTCAAGATGTAAACTATGTTTCTAAGTTGTTTTATTGCCACGATTGGACGTGAGCCTTGACTTGGTAACTTTTTAAGTGGTATGAGTTAATATTGGCTATGAGTAGCCTAAGATTCGTTATAAGCCATTCTTAGGCAAACAAGGCATAATGTAGTTGTAGTAAATGAAACTTGGTTAGGTTGTTGCAGTCGAGGCAAGACTTGGTTGGGTTCCTAAGTCTAAAAAAAATTAGGGTAGTGATGAGGGCATGATATTTAAGGAGTGCCAAGGGGTCCCAATGAATTAGAAGGTGTGCTACAACATGAAAATTAGTGTTAATGCATAACAAGGAGTGTTTCAAAGTGTTAGTGCATCACAAGGGAGAACTAGTTCAAAGTGCATGGAAACGAATGTGTAAGAGTGTTTTTCAAGGAGTGTCAATGAATTCTAGGTGTCCCATGGAGAAAGTGTGTTAGGAGAATTTCATAATAGGACTGGCAGGAGGCAAGCCTATGATCATGATAAGGGGATGGACAAAGAAGTTTCATACAAAGGGAGACTTTGTGCTATACACACCACTATTTTTTCAATGACTTGGTTGGGTTCCGAAGTTGCAAAAAAGGTAAGGTTACCTATGAGGGCATGGAATCTAGGGAGTGCCAAGGTGTGTAGGGAATCCCAGAAAGTGCTAAAACATGCTCAAAATTTCCAAGGTATGTTAGGAATTACAATATGTGCTAGGTTCTAGTGTTTGGAACCGACACATGCTAGGGAGTGCAGGGGAAATAGAATGGAGGAATAGTTTCAATTGCATGGAAATGAATGAATAAGAGTGTGTGATAGGGAGTGTTAGCAAGTTCTAGATGTGCTAAGGAGAGATTGACAAGGTCTTATAGGAAATTTCAAGGCACGATATAGTGCTAGGAAATCAAGCCAAGATGTGCCATGTTCCGGGGTGTGCCAATGTGTGCCAATGAGTGTTAGGGAGTGCTAGAGAAATAAAAGGGAGCATTATGTAATAATGCAAGGAAATGAATGAATAAGAGTGTGTTACATGGAGCTCCAACGAGTTACAATTCTACTAAGGAGGAGTGACAAGGAATGCTTGGTAGTTTCGACTTGTGGCCAGGATGTGCCAACACGTGCAAGGAAATGTTAACTAGGAGTGCGAGGGAAACATAAGGGAGCACTACGTCAAAATGCATGGAAATGAACAAATAAGATTTTCTAATTGGAAGTGGCAGTGAGTTACAAGTGTGTTGTGGAAGGAGTGACAAGGTACGCTAATCAATGTTAACGCATGCTAGAGGCCAGGGTGACATGCCAAGATGTCCTGCGTGCTAGCGTGTACCAACACGTGCCAATGAGTGTTAAGAAATGTTATGGAATGACAAGGGAGAACTAGGTAAAAATGCATGGAAATGAATGAATAAGAGTTTGTGAATGGGTGTTTCAATGAGCTATAGGTGTGTTAAGAAGAGATTGAAAAGTTATGATAGGTAGTGCTAAGGAATGCTAGATTTCTAGGGCAACATGTCAAGATGTGACAAGTGTTAGGGTGTGCCAATGCTTGCTAGGGATTGTTAAGGAGTGTCATATAAACATAAGGAAGCACTAGATAAAAATGTGTGGAAATGAATGAATAAGAGTCTGGCATAGGGAGTGTTAGTGATTTATACGTGTGTTAAGGAGGGAGTGAAAGGGTTATAATCTAAGAAATTCCAAGGTATGTTAAACTACCAAGGCATGTCAGGAACTAATAAGGTGTTTTAGGGAGTGTAAAAGCATGTTAAGGAATGTAGGGAATGTTAACACATGCCACATAATGCTAATGCATTTAAGACATGTCAGGTGTTATGGAATTTCAATATGTAAATAGTGTTCCTTACTTATTTTACGACCACAGTTGGATGCGATGAGACTTATCTTGGTAACTTGTTAAGTGGGATCAGTTGATATTGGACATGAGTAGTCTAATATGACTTACATGTAGTTCTTAGGTTAACAAGGCATATTTTAAATTTCCATGACACATGAGAATCTCAGTTTGGTCTTAGAATATTTGATGTAAACACACTCAAGTGCCACCACACATCTACTTTGTACAACGAAATCTACACACATCAGGGAATTAACTAGTGTACATGAAAATTTGGAATTTTTTCAAACTGTTCTTTGTTAAATTAAAAACTATGATAGAATAGGCTAGAACTGTCATACCATGGATCATGTCCCTTTAAAATCACACTGATACAAGTAATACAAATAGGGCTTGGTTTTAGTCCTTCGACAACCAATCTACCTTGAACAATACCACACTTGACCCACTTTTTTATGGTGGCCACACATAGCCCTTTCAATCGACATGTCTTGAACACATCTGGTTGGTTCTCTTCCTTCCCATTATGAAACTCGTCAATCTGCCTCTATAAATGAACTCAATTCCTTTAGGTTACTAAACTCGTCTAAAAAATATTTTTCCTCTATCTACCTCTTTTTTCTTTTAAGGTCTGCAACACTTAGGGTTTTCGATCAGTTTTTCACAACTTGGTTGTGAAAAACTCTTTGGTTTGCTCACTTTTTCCATAATGCTGCTCGAATATGATAAGTCTAGGGATATGGAGGTTTCCCTTCTTCTCAACGACGCAATCTTCTACAATACAGTGAACTAGAGCTAGTTGGCTAGCCCACTTGACTGCTACTTAAGTCCTTCAAAGTCTTTATGTCCTTATTCTCAATACACCTACCCTTCTAGTAGTCTTTTTTTCCTTCACAAGTACAGGACTTAGAGCTCTTATTTGAAAATCACCTAAAAACCCTCCAACTGTAATTGGAGTACCATCGATTTTCCCGACTAGAGTAAATTGTTTTACTGATATGGTGCCCAGAACATTTCACTCATCTAGGGATCTTAAAATATGCCACCTAATAGTCATTTGAGTCCTCTCAAAATCACTATTCTTGTGTACCAATTTCTTCATCGTCGAATGTATGAAAAAATATGAACTACTCACCTTATCATCCTTCTAAAAGTTTTAGATGACTCAACTAGGGTCACAAATCATCCATTAATAGTCCATTTACTAAATTTTTATTGGATTCTTCATACCTTTGTCCAAAACTCTATGGCCAGTCCACAAAAATCAACTCCTCTTCATGTCAATCCATTTCTCATATGGCACATTTCTTCTGCTCCATCTTCTACTCAGGCTCCACCTTCCTTTAGATTTGATATCTCCAGACATGCTTCTGCAAACCATCTTCCAAATTTGTGCTATATATTGCAGAGATAAACCTCTCTTTAAAGGTCACAACCCCTCTTCTTATATGCATATTTTTCATAGTATTAATGGCATACCTTATGGATTGACCATGCTAGGAAACCTCCCTAAATAGGGAATTATACTTCTACTCTAATTTATTTATGACATACCCTATTGACCCATAGAAAAAACAAAAACTCTTTCCTTCATACAAGACTCTGCCTAGCTCATATGGATCCATTGATTTTGGGAATTTCTTTCATTGAATGTTGTTCTGAAATTTAGATCTCTATGAACCTCAGAGTACAGTAACCTCAGTCAATATTACAGTTGTGACTACTTTTGTTCTTGCCCTAAATTATAGTGCAGACCCTCCTCCATTTGTGTTTGTCTTTATCACAAACCTTGCAACCTACTAACAACCACAAGTTAGGGTCTCAACCCTCTCTACTATTTCAAAATTTATGTGGCCTTAACATAGAAACACCACTGAAATCACATTCCCAAATTCTCATGAGCTGCCTCTCTTGAGCTTGATCTACTATAAGAGAACCAACAATATGCCATCCTACTTCCTATCTCGAACCTATTAAGGTATTTGACATTCTTGTGAACCCCCACATGATGATCTTACTCTTGCTGGATGATCTTACTATTGAGGAGTGTTAATGAGTGTCGAGGCATCACAAGAGATAACTAGGCCAAATTGCATGGAAATGAACAATTAAGAGTGTGTGCCATGGAGTGTTAGTGAATTCAATTATGCCAAGGATGAATTGTGTTAGAAGAAGTTCATAATATGATTTGCAAGAGGCAAGCCTACATTTGCGATAAGGGGCTTGACAAATAATTTTTAGAGAAAGGGAGACTTCGTGTTGGGCACAATACTATTTTTCCTTTTATCTATTATTTTTATATGATATGTGGCACACTTTGGATGAATTTTCATGTTTTAAACTATTTTAGACAATCTCATATTGTACATTGTTGTGTATAAGTTTTGCAGCACTCGACTTGTGGCAACTTATATCTTTTGTGTCTTACAGTGTATCTTTTGGTTCCTGCAAACTCTCAGTTAATGCTCTATTATTTCTATGAACTGAACATACATGTGACATATTGCCTATGAAAGCTATGTTTCTTGGTTGTTTTATGGCCATGGCTAGATTTGATCCTTGTCTTGATAATATCTTAAGTGGGTAAAGTTAAGCTTGTACATGAGTTGCCTAATATGTGCTATAGGCAATTCTTAGGTGAATGAAGCAAAATCTACTTGTAGTAGGTGCAATTGATCAAGTTTTTATGGCTGGAGTGGACCAATTTCACACAAATTGTAGTAGCTAAGGACTTGATTGGGTTCCCAAGTCATGAAAACATGTAAGACTAGTTGTGAGGGCACGAGTCCCAATGCATGCTAGGGAATACTAACATGTGCCAAATAGTTCGAAGGCATGTCAAATATGCTAATATGTGTATGAAAAGATGTGCAAGGGTGTGATAATACATGCCGGGGACTATTAAGGCAAAAAAAGGGAGTAACAAGTTAAACTACAAGGAAATCAACACATCATAGGGTTAATAAGTCATCAATGTAAATTTTACATTAGGGGCATGCCATGCATGCAAACACTAGGTGGAAATAAGTTTCAAGTGCAAATTTTTACTGCATTCGAAATGCCAAATCATCCTTTTTTATTTCTCTTCTACTTTCCACTAATTTATCTCAAATAACACTAATATTAAACCATGCCAAAGAATACCGAGGCATCTTAATGAATGCTAGACATGCTAATGATCATGGCCTCTTTAGGACTACATCTCTCTTCAGCCCCTTCATAAAATGAGCTCCTTCTCACTTCATGTTCTTTCCTTCATCCTAAGGCCTCCTTAAATAGTTTTTCCTATACCTCTTAGGAACCCTCTAAAACTTACGAATTTTATCCACTTAGACCTTAGGAAATATTAATTTCTCTTTTTAATTTTCTTTTAGATTTGAAACCCCATCTCAGGTCCAAAATCCCTTGGTTGGATTCTTTTCCCACAAATAATTTTATGACCAAAATCACAAGAGCCCATCTCACTAGCCTTTTCAAGTACCTCCCAAGCTACACAATTAAACAACAAAGTCTAGTTGTAGTAACCGTAACTCGGTCAAGCTCTTGTAGTCAAACAAGGTCTTGGTTGGGTTCCCAAGTTGAAAATTAAGTAAGGGTAGTTGCGAGGGCATGATAGCTAGGGAGGGTGAGGGCATGAAAAGGATTGAAAATGCATGCTAACACAAGTCAGAGAATGTCAATGCATGTTGAACTAGAGTATTAGGAAGTGTTGAGGCATATCAAGGGATACCTAGGTCAATATTCATGGAAAGGAACGAATAAGAGTGTTTGTTAAGGAGTGTCAATGGATTCAAGTGTGCTAACGACAAAGTGTTTTAGGAGAAGTTCAGAATAGGATTTATAGGATGCAGGCATACAGTTCTCATACGAGGCTTGACATAGTTGTCTTAAAGAAAGGGAAATCACTTTGTGCTAGGCACAATTTTTTTTTTCCTTTAGCTATTTTTTTTAAATGAGATGTGGCACACTTTTGCTACATACTCATGTTTTAAAATATTCTTGATATTTGCATATTGTACATTGTTGTGTATAATTTTTGTGGCACTCAACTTGTATCAGCTTATATCTTGTGCGCCTTATGCATATTTTGGTTCTTGTAAACTCTTAGTTAATGTTTTATTGTTTATATGAATTGAACATACATGTGAAATATTCCATATGTAAGCTATGTTTCTTAGTTGTTTAGTGGCCATGGCTAGATCATGTGATCCTTGTCTTGGTAACTGGTTAAGTGAGAAAATTTGAGCTTAGACATGAGTGGCATAAGATGAGTTATAGGTATTTTTTGGGTGAAGAAGGCATCATTTACTTGTAGTAGGTGCAATTGGTCAATTTTTTTCAATTGAAGCAGGCCAATATTGTCACATGAACTGCAATAGGCAAGGAATTGATTTGGTTCCCAAGTCATAAAAAAATGTAAAGGCTAGTTGTGAGGACATGAGTGCCAAGGCATGCTATGAAATTCTAAGATGTGACAGATAGTGAAAATGCATGTCAAACATGCTAAGATGTGCCAAGTGATCAGCCATGCCAAGCTATGTAAGGGTGTGTCAATGCGTGCTAGTGACTACCAAGGAAACAAAAGGGAGAAACAAGTTAAACTAAAAGGAAATGAAAAAATAAGAGGGTTAATAAGTCATCAATTTACCTTTGCCAACAACGACATGTTAAGTAGAGGAACACTAGGAGCCAATATGTGCCAAGTGCAAATAATTAGTGCATTATAACTGCCAAGTCTTCCTTTGATACTTCTCATCTACTTTCCAACAATTGATCTCAAATAAATTTAATATTAAACCATGTCATATAATACCAAGGCATCTCAGTGTATTCCATACATGCTAAGACTTTCCAAGCACCAACATGTTGCAAAAGCCAACACGTGCCAAGTGCCAATATGCTTCAGGGACTGTTATGCATGCTATGAAGTGGAAGGGGATGTTGAAGAGTGCTAAGGTACACTAGAGAGTGCTAATGCATCTTAAGGAGTGTTAAGGATTACTCGAACAAAACATTAAGGGAGAACTAGGTCAAAATTAATGGAAGTTAATGAATATGAGGAACATGTGCCATCGACTAGTATTAATGAGTGCTAAATTTCATGCCAAGGAGGGAGTCACAAGGTATGCTAAGCATTGGTAAGGCATGCTTGCAAACATCAAGGAAGGTTAAGAAGTGCCAAAGTGTCCTAGGGAGTTCCAGGGTGTGCTAATTATATGTGCCAAATAGTGCCAAGATATTCCATTACATGCCAAGTGATAATGATGTGCAAGGTCCCAGGGTATGTCAATATGTGTCAAGAAATGTCCAGGAAACAAAATTAATAACCAAGCTAAAATGTAAGTAAATGAACACATAAGAGGTTTTATAAGTTGGTACTTTATATTTTTTGAAAGGGGCATGCGAGGCACACTAATAAGAGGTCCCAATACATGAAAAATGGTACTGTGTGCCAAGTGCTAATGTGTGTCAATGCATGCAGCCAAGTTGTTCAATGGAATGCTAGGGTCTACATGCATCCCAACACATGCTAGGAGATTTCTATGTTGTGCTAGCGCATGCCACCATGTGCTTGCACATCAGTGTCATGACAAGATTTTATGTGTACAAGGATGTTCCAAGGCATGTGAGGTGCTAAGAAATGTTAGTGTGTGCCAAACCATTAATTTAAGGTGTGCCCAGATTGTTGAGAAGTGTTAGGTATTTCTCATTAATAGAATTGACAGAGTTTGATTAAGTATTAAATAATATATTTCCTACACACACTAATGAAAATTTATCTAAAGGGAAATTTCTAGATAATAAACTTAATAGATATGAATCATGAGTTGACTCATATGAAAACTCTATTTGACTAGTCATTACTTGAGGGAAATGATACACACTAATTGATTCTTAACAAATCGACTAGCTCTAACCACTATGGCATTGGACATATTATAAATAAGACTTCATAATAATGGTCTTGAATTGTTATCTTTTGATAAAAAAATATCAACAGGCACATAATGTCATCAAAAAATCATTGGAATGATGAATGATGATGAACATTTTTTGACTGTCAGCGAAATTAAGAAAAACAACATTGGTGAGGATCATTAAAAGTCCATCACTAGAAGTTTCACCAAAGATAGAATTGGTTATAGTCCTTTAATGACCCTGAACAAAAGTGTCACTGAAAATGGCTTTGGTGATGAATCTTAAAGGAACATCACTATATACACTTACAGTGACATTTTTTTAAGGACCGTCACCATATGTGACATTGGTGATAGACTTTAAAGGTCCTTCAGAAGCATGACCCTCACCAATGTCTTTCTTTCTTGTAGTGATCAGTGAGCTACGACTACCTGTCATGGAAATGGTCAGAGATAAATGAATTACTTAACACAGTTGAATCCAAAAAAATGATATCTAATATAATTCACTATGAAATCCCCTCAATACTTAAATATGTCATACACTTATGAGGAGTTGTTATTGCCAACCATTATTTATCTTTCGTTTAACACTCTAATATAATTAAAATCTAAAATTTTAAATGTAAATGTGCAAACTTAACTATATAATTTTACTTAATAGAAATAAAGGATCGATATTAAATTATTTAACGAATATATTTAACCTATCTTTCAAATATATATCTTTCAACAACACCTACCATTATATATATATATATATATATATATATATATATATGTATGTATGTATGTATGTATGTATGTATGTATGTATATGTATATGTATGTATATGTATATATATATATATATATATATATATATATATATATATATATATATATATATCTGTATATATATGTATATGTATATATATGTATATATATATATATATATATAGATAGAGAGAGAGAGAGAGAGAGTAGATGTAGAATCTTCTAGATAACCTTCTCAACAAAAACATTATCATTATAATAAGGCATTATTATTTTTTGGGGGAGGATTGGATTATCCACCAGTACAATTAACAAAATACCTCACTTTACCAATTAGAAAATCCTAAATTCACTCGATTATAATATTTAAAATTAACATGAATTGATAATTTTTACTTTATTCTAGCTATATTTAAACTAAGTGATGGGTATTGGCTACTATGTAACACTTTTTTCAAACCTAGTTATGACCTTTAGGCCCTTTTAATTAAATTCATTAATTTAAAAAAAAAATCATATGAAATTAGTTATGGTTCGTTTGTCATGTGGTATTGATAAGCCATGATATCACTCCATGATATTATAACAAGTCTTATTTATAAGTTAATAATCTTCATGGTAAAGTGTAAACTAGCATCCATGCTTAAAAATATTGTTACATGCTTTCTTAAATGTATATGTTTTTAACTGAAATATTAATTCGTTTTATAAATAATAATAATAATAATAATAATAATAAAGTTATAATTTAGTTTTTTTTTATATATTTTTAAATCATAGCGATGGGAGATTTATCATGAAATATGTGTTTTCTTATGTATCGTCACTTCATATTAATGGACATTTACTCACCATTTAATTTGTATAGTTGAGCTAGTTTAGTTATATCAACATTATTCACCTATTTATACTTTATATATTATAAACAAAGTTACCGATCAAACGAGAAAATTACCTGGTAAATGGTTTTTGAGGTAGCAAACGAAACACCCTATTTTGAAAATTGGTGATGCGGAATCACCCTTTTATTGGATCATAGATTTGACACTTTAAATTTTATTTATGGTTTTTTTTTTCAAATGTCATAATTTTCATGCCAATTTTGAAAAGTGGCGATGTATAATAACTTGTTTTTTTTGGAGAATATTTTTTGAAATTTAAATTTTC
Source organism: Pinus albicaulis (assembly GCA_034641835.2). NCBI lineage: Eukaryota > Viridiplantae > Streptophyta > Pinopsida > Pinales > Pinaceae > Pinus > Pinus albicaulis. The sequence continues at coordinate 940,274,279 of CM076582.1, forward strand.
TTTGATTTTTTTTAATCATCATGTAGATTTAGAGAAACGGTGATTTTTTTAGCACTATAATTTTTTTTATTTATCAAGTATGGACATTTGTTTTAAAATGTTAGTGATTTTCATGCTATTTTTGAAAATTATTGATGTGTTATCAATCTTTTTTGTTTAAAGTGGTTATTTTCATCTTGATAACAAAACATGCAAATAAAATAAAAAACATGACAAAAAAATCAAATATAAAAAATATTAAAAAAATAAATAGAAATGTAAAAAAAAAAAACTTGTAAAATAAAAAATTTAAGAAAAAAATTAAAAATAGATAAAAAATAAATAAATAAATAGACCAGAAAATATTAAAAAAAATTCATAATTTAAAGAAAATAAAATAAAAATTAACCCCAAAAAACAACACCATCATTAAAAAAGATAAAATCACATAATTAAAAATTAAAAATTAAAAATTTATTAAAAAAATTAAAAATATCAAAATACTACAACAAAAAATAATTAAACTCAGAGATTTAAATTTTAAAATATTTTAAAATTTTAAAACATATTGAAATAAATATATTAAATAATAAAAATTTAAATTCTAAAATAAAATAAAAAAATTATAAATAAAATTTAAATTATATATATATATATATATATATATATATATATATATATATATATATATATATATATTCAAATAATAAAAAAAAAATTATTTTTTTTAATTAAGAATAAAAAACAAATAAATTTGGAAATAAAAAACAGAATAAAAAAAAAAAAATTAAAAAAAAATTAAAAAAAAACTTATTTTAACCGTGACGCCTAGGGTGCTAGTTAGAAGAATTTTCTTTTAATTATTATTTTTATTAATTTTATTATTTACTTATTTTTAAATACATATATTTTTAATTTTATATTTAATATTTTATTTTATTTTTTATTAATTTAAATAAAAAAATTTGTTTTTTAATTGGAATATATATATATATAAATAAGTCTCAGTGGACGTTAACCACCACCATCATCGTCATCATCATAAATATATCATGAAATATATTAGAATGAACTCTCATGAGCTCCATAGTGAAACAGGTCGTTGGACAAATCCTAAAACACCATCGATGGAAAGGATCTACCATCTCTGTGAGAATATGAACATCGAGGATGAAAATGAATTCCTCTTAGAGTGGCCCATGTACAACCACATTAGAGCTCAATTTCATAACATTTGTCGCAATATTGACCTTCCTAGCCTTTTAAGATGTCAAAATTATAGTGAGCTCGGGAGGCTTCTCTCCAAGATTTTTGAGCATAGGAATAAAATCTTAAGTCAAACTAAATAACTCTCTTCTTTAGGTCCAATAGACCAAAGATTGGTCTTAGTGGACGTTAACCACCATCATCATCATCATCAAATAAATATATATATTTAATTTAAATTATTCTTTTTAGACATTTTATTTGAAATTTAAATGTTTATTATTTTAAAAATTTTATTTTTATTTTCTTTTTAAATATAATTTTTGTTTTTAAATATAATTTTTTTATTTCAATTAATTTTTTTAATTTAAATTTTTTATTTTAATTATTTTTTTCATCAAATTTTTTAATTGTACCATATTATTATTATTATTTTATGTTTACTTTTTTTTTTCAAGAGATATTTTATCTTTAATTCCATGCCTAAAAATCATTGGAATTTCAAGTTTTTTGATATGTTATCTTTAATTTCATGTTTATCGTTGAAATTTTAAAGTTTTTCACAATCATGATATTTTATCTTCAATTTCATTATTAAAAGTTGTTGACAATTTACCCCGAAAAGAAGAAGATGTTATTCGAGCATTAACACTTTTCGTGTTCACGGTGTTTTTTGCACACAAAAAATGACGATGTTATTCTAGCATCAACACTTGTTTTTTCAAGTTGTTTTTTCCACACAAAAAATTGACGATGTTATTCCCCAATCAACACTTTTCGTTTTTAGGTTATTTTTTGCACATAAAAAATTGGCAATGTTATTTGAACATCAAAACGTTCAACGCTTTTCATTTTCAGGTTGTTTTTTGCACAGAAAAAAATGGCGACGGTATTCCACCATCAACAATTTTTGTTTCGAGCTTGTTTTTTCAATCGTTTTTTCAAGAAAAAAATTGGTTTTTAGCATAATTTTAAAAAATGTTGACATTTGACCCTAAAAAAATAGTGCATTCTCGAAGACACACTTTTCATTTTTGGGTTGTCTTTTTTGTTTTTTCAGTTTTTTTAGACTAGCGTTCTCGTTTTGAGATAATATTTATCATTTGATCGATAAATTTTTTTATATTGAAACATTATAAATATTTTAATATTTGATTAATTCATTATATTTTAATATAAATATATGTTTTGAAACTTGTTTGATACTTCAATATTTAACATCCAATATTTTAGGTAAATTGTGTAACTCAATCGGTCATCTGATTAATTTAGAGAGCAGAAAGGATAGAGAAGAGCATTGCTACATTCTCCTGCATATGCATATAAATTGATCTCACTATGAAATTTCCAAATAAAATCCTTATATAATGTAGTTTCTTAAAATTTAAGTAACCATTGTATAAATTTTTGTTGTAGTATTTGTTTGGGTCATCTTGAAAATGTATACCTTTTTTCTCAAGGGTTGCTTCCTCCTTTAGTTACTAATAATAAACCCCTAGGATGGAAATATCCAAAAATTTCCATAGAAGCTAAGAAACCACCTTCCAAATAATTCTCAACACTGAAAATCATCTATGGATAAATCAAATCCTTTAGCTCAATCAAATACAATGCCATCACATCCTTTAAAATTTATGGTCCACCCATCGAAGGAAATTGGTGAAGGAGCACATTTGTTTTTAGCTTTCTCAATAAGCAGAAATAAACTCTTCCATGAATCAAATCATTTATATAGTAATGAAGAAGAAACTACATATATTGAACCTCAAAAATGGATTTGTTTCAAGAAAAACTATTATGGTAACATACACAGATGTTGCAAACAATTCCTAAGGATGAATAGATGTCTTAAAAGGGGGAGGAAAATATCCTCAAAGACATTCATAATTAAGGATCCATGATCATTCCTCGTTTCATCATCCTAGATAGAAGTAATGTATGGAATAGATAGTAAGAGGTGAGTGGCAGTGAATGTCTTATTGCGCACTATGATGTAATTGGAAGATTAATTTGATTAGATATTTAGAAGTATTAGAAGTTATTTTAAAAACAATAAATTTGTTATTAAAATATTGTAATAAATTATATAAATTTTATTTGGTATAATTTTCATAACTTAATATTTTTTTCAAGTAATAATTTTTAACATTTTTAATTTAATTTTTATTTTTCTTTAGAAATTTTTTAAATATATTTTTAATTTAATATATATATATATATATATATATATATATATATAATTAATATATTTTATTAAATTCTAAAATATATTATTTTTTCATTTAAAATATTTATTTAATAAATTTATCTATATTTTGCAATATTTTAAAATATTAAATTACCTTATTTCTTTTTATTTATTAAAAGATCATTGCATTTATTTTCAAACTTAAATATATTTAATTTGAAAATTTGAAAACTAAATTTTTAAACATATTTATTATAAGATAAAATAATAATAATAATATAATTGTATATTAGGAATTTGGCTTATGTGATCCATGACTTGTGCATAAATTTTTTCGGTGAAAATCACATAAAAATAAATTTAGTCGACAAGGATAAGGGAGGTTCTACGGTTATTTTACAGAAAGAGGATTATTGTAATAAGATTTTGGATCACCTTCTTAATAGCGGGAGCTACAAGAAGCTAGATAAAACCCCCCTTAAAAAAGTTTCAAAAAGAGTTGCTTTGGTTATAAAATTCAGTAGCACTATTGGCTCCCTAAGTAAGAAGCTTATTGAGAGTAACCCCCTCACTCCGACGATTTATGGTATTCCTAAGATTTGTAAGGATGAATTTCTCCTTCACCCTATTGTTAACATCATAGGTGGTCCGACTTATCTTCTCGCTAAATTTCTGGCCAGTAAGCTTAAACCTCTTATGGGACAGACCTCCTCCTTTGTCGAAGACTAGTGTTCTTTTATTAATGAATTGAAAGAATTGAAATTCGATCTCGATGATAGGTTTGTTAGTTTTGATGTTGTCTCTTTATACACTTGCATCCCCATTAAGGAAGCTAGCGATGCCATTTCTTCGGTCACAGATACTGATACTGCTCATCTTGTTGAAATTTGTCTAACTTCGACCTTTTTTAGTTTCGAGGGTGAATTGTTTGAATAGAATTTTGGTGTAGCCATGAGTTCTCCCCTTTATCCTGTGGTAGCTAATCAGTTCAAGGAAGACTTCGAATCTAGGGCCCTTTCCTCCTCCCTTTTTCCACGTAAGTTCTGGAAAAGGTTTGTTGATGACAGCTATGTGGTTTTGCCTCATGGTAAGGAGAAATTGGACCTTTTCTTCCAGCATATTAATGATCAATCTGACTTCATTAAGTTCACCATGGAATTTGAAGATGAGGGTAGCCTACCTTTTCTTGATGTCCTTATTTGTAGGAATGAATATGGTTCTTTCTCTCATCAAGTATTTAGAAATAAGACACATACTGAGCAATATTTACATGCTAGTTGTGACCATTTACCTGCTCAGAAGCTTGGGGTTCTTAGCACCCTAGCTAGAAGAGGCTTTACAATCTCTGATAAACATCACTATCAAGATGAAAATATCATCTTCTTAAAGTTTTTAATAAGAATGGTTATAGTATGATTCAATGTCTTAGAGCTTTCCAAAGAGCTGAAAAAGGTCTTAGGGATAAGAAAGATCCTTTTGATCTGTTATCTAGAGTTCACCTTCCATTTATCCATGGAACTACTGATAAAATTTCTAGGATCCTAAAGAGACATAATGTTTCCTCAGCCTTTAAGCCCTCCTGCACCATTCAGAGTTTTCTTAGATTGGTTAAGGACCTGATTTGTCCTAAGGATGGTAAGGGTGTTTACTTGATTCCATGTTCTTGTGGGACGCCTTACATAGGTGAAACTAGCCGATCAATTAATCAAATAATTCATGAACATGTCGCTAACCTTAAACATTGTAGATTACGATCCTCTTCTGTAGCAGAGCATGCTCAGAAGATAGATCATCAAATTTGCATTGAATATGCTAATGTTATTGCGAGGATTGACCATTTCCACCATCGCAAGTTGAGAGAAGCCCTGGAGATTGAAAAGAGGCTAGTTAACCTCAACAAAGACGATGGGTGGATTGTTAGCACATGCTGGATTCTTGCCCTTCATGTTTTATTTTGGGTTTCTCTTCCCCTTTTATCACCTTATCTTTTCCTCTCCTTTAACTCTTTGTTTATCCCTTGTTTTTTTAAAATAGAATATTACCTATCTAATAAAACAAATAAAAAAACTATTTAAATTATATAACATATAATTATGAATAAATAACATATTGTTTAAAATAAAAATAAATATATGAAATTAAAACTATTAAGATTGAACATTTATTTTTATTTTTTTACATTTAATTTATTCTAAAAATTAAAATAAATAAATAATTATTATTTTTATTATTTTAAATAAAATTGTAACTATAAATATTAAACATTTAATTTATTGCTAAAAAATATAAATATTATAAAATAAATAAATAAATTCTTAAAAACAAATAAATAATTATTGTTTTTATTAAAAATAAAAATTCAAATTATAAATAATAAACAAAACAAATAAATTAATATTATTTTGAGTTTTTTTGTTTTGTTTTGTTTTGTCAAACTAGTGGTTAATTTACAAATGACTAATTAGGGTTTTATTTATCTATTTAAATGGGTTACTTGATCAGATTTTTCATCTTATCTTGATGATAAACCACACTATCTGGCTAGAAACGCATAGACTAAATTTATTTTGATGTAATTTTCACCTAAAAAATTTAGACACAATATAATTGTATTTTGTTTTATATTATTATTTAAATATACCTAAAAAAAATAATATTTTGTACATTCTTTTTATTACTTATAACAACTAAAAAGGTTATTTTTCAATATATATGTTGTGATATAAGCTCTAAAAAGCCCTTAATTTATTATTGTTTCAAAATCACTTTTATTCAACCTTACATTTAAAATTCTTATTAAACATTTTCAAACTAACCACAAATATATCCATCGCTTTCCATAGATCCACTTCTACAATTCCACAGAAACCATCATCTTCTTAATTATATCAAGATCAATTCTCTCTAACTTGAAAGGACAAAATAATTAAAAGGAAAAAAAAGCCAAATCCTGTACGTCTTAATGGGTTGCCTGCGGACATTTAAATCCATAGTACCCTTAAATTTGTTAAGCATGTACATAGGTATATAAAAGGAAATAAGGTAATAAAAATATCGAAGCGTTTCATGTTTAAAAGTCTCTCCTTCTATAGTTGAAAAATCCCAACTTGTACATCCTTTTCTTAAACGGGAATGGATATATTTTGGACTGGAAAAATAGGTGAGTTTTGATTAGGCCGGATAATAACAATATATGTTTACAATATCATAACGAGTGTTAATAAGCTACTTCACAGAATGATATTTTGTTTACCATACAATTCCATTACAATAAGTTAAAAATAATACAACATAATACAACATAAAACTCTATTAAAGTTTATTCGAAAAGAATCTTTAGATATTATTTTTATATAAAAAATATTATAAGTTATTATGATTTAATGAAACATATGGTCGTTATGATCCATCTTATGGAATATGGTAAAGATGTGATTCTAATATTTTTATATTTACATTTCCATATTATTTATAAATCATTTACTTTTCTTAGAACTTCTTTATGGTTGATCCCATTCATATCCAAATCTTGATATCCAAATCATCATGACTACAAAAAGTGGGAGGCCTTAATATCTGTAGAAAACTCATTATCAAGAATACTTTTCTTTTCTTTCCTTTAAGAGATTGTATTTTTTATTTTTATATAAAAACACATTCATAATAATAGTATATTTAATAAGTGAATTCCTTATTCCAAAAAATTAATTATTAGAAAAAAATATAGAAATTTTTTTTTTTGGAAATGTGGTTTTTATATGTTTGTAGAATCCTTCAAACATAAAATATGACATAGAAGAGAAACACACTCTTAGTAAGTATATTTTTTGAATTATCCATTTAAAACTAGCACTAGATATTTTGGCTCCAATTCATGGATACTAAATAGGAAAAACACTAAATTAACTAAGAATCTATGAGAACTCTAATTTTCTTACTCACCAAATTCAATTTCCAAATAATAATTTAAATTTTATAAATGAATAAAAGAGAGAGAACCAATTTCGGAAATATAAGGAACCTTATGAAACTGAAACTAAAGACAAAAGACCCAACCATCCAATTCAAACAACCTAATCCAACCTCCAAAATCCCACTGTACTTTCACTACTTACACGAGACTCCAAAATCATATCAAAATCCAAACCCATAATACAATTGAGGTATCAATTTGATATTACTAGAAAAATATATTTAAACTTTCATTTATATATCAACTTATCAAAGAAGATTAATTGATTCGTACATAAATGAAATTGCATTATCAAATGCTTTTCTCTACAAGAGAATTCCCCTAACAAAATCTTTAGCTTCATGAAATTGTAAATTCCATTGTCTGAGTCACATGTATTATTATGACTACTAAGGGTTGAATTATGTAATTAAGTTACAAAGAAAGTGTTAAAAAAGACCTTATTCAACATGTTCATTAATTTGTACACTTTTATATTAATTCATCGTTTCAAATTGGCAAAACATATGGAAGAATAACAAAAATTAGCAAAATAAACTTAAAAATTGAAATTCCTTTCAATTCTCAATATGATCCTAACAATCAAATTGCTTTGACTTATAAAAAATGATAGCACTATGTTACTAAAAAAGTGTTAAAAAACGCTTATGCATCATATCAATTAATTTGTGCCATCTTAATATTACCATTGGGACAATAAATGAGGAACCTTTTTTTTTTTAATTGTCAAAATAATATTAGTTAAATTTTCCAAAAAACTTAGTAAGTAATCAATTAATTTAAAACAAATTCCCAAAACCATTTTGAATTTCAATAAGCAATTTACTTAAATCCAAAACAATATCTTATTATTATAAGTAAAGATCTAATAATTAAGAACAATAACTTATAGGTCAAGTTCCAATAGTCAAAAGAAAATATTCATAAAAATGTATAAATCATTTATAATAATAAAATCATTTGAATTTAATATTTTGAAAATTACGTAATTGAATAATTTTATTTAATTTACCATGGTAATAAATTTAAATTAATAAATTATTTTAAGACTAAATTAAATTTTAAATTAATTATTTTTATATTCTTATTTCCATATGTTAACCTTTGAGTTTTGGATTAGCCTTTTCTAACGTCTAAGTGGAGATAAATTATGGTTGAGCAACCAGTGTTGTAGGTGTATGTAACGTGTACTTTTCGTTACAAAGGGAAGCTCTTTGATCTCTTTGCTACGCATAGGAAGGTTTCTCTTAAGGTTTAATGACCTATTCTACATAAAGGTGGGACATGTAATGTTATGTACTTCGGAGCCGTTGAAATTATAAAGAAATATCTATATAGAAGATGGGGTACATTTATAATTTCTGATGTGTTATTTTTAAATGATTCTGAAATATTTTTCTAAAGTTTTTGGTGTAATTATGTTGGACATAAAATTATCGATGCATTTCGAATCAACTAGTGTGGTTCATCTTCAAAATGAGATGAGAAATCAGATCAAGTCAATAAGCTTATTTAGATGTAGAGAAGGCCTAGTAATTGTTGGAATAACAACTAGTTTGACTAGGAAGAAAAATATTTTATGATAAAAAATTATTTCGATTTAATATTATTATAAAAATGTACTAATAAGTATAAAGTCAAATCAAACATTAGAATAACAGCTAATTTGACCTAAAAGACCAATTTTATTATTTATTATTTGTATTATTATTATTTATTTTTATTTTTATTTTATTTATTTATTTTATTTATATTTTATTTATTTATTTATTTACTCATTAATTTATTTATTTTTGAAAAGAAAAAAAAAGAAAGAGAAATAAGACATAGGAGTATAAGACAGAATAATTTTCCAGCCATTGTTTCTATTAAGATTGAATCTAAAATACTTGAAAAACAATTTACATCAAAATTTAAAACACTCCACAATGAACAACAAAAGTTTTAGTAAACTTGAAGTTGGAGGGTAGACGACTGCCATATGCCCCATACTAAACTTCATACTAAACTTCATAAATAAAGACGTGGAAATCCCTCTAACCCACACCACAAAAATGGCTCCTCTTGACATAATTGGCATGGATTTCTGTTATCTAAATGACATCAAATAGTTAGCTTATATTTTTCATGCAGAGATAAAATAGGTTTGGGACCAGAATACCACGTATCACAATAATATTACTCCTTCATGTAAGGATAATATTTGAAAAAATGCAATGTTACATACAATTTCATAACGGAGAGAAAATGCAAGAAAATGTTGTTAATGACAGAATAGATTAGTGAGTAGAAAGAGAATAACAGTTCAATGAACGATCGACTGAGTTAAAGAAAGAAAAACATAAGACAACAATTCAATCAGCCATGGAATGATGAAAAGACAATAAAAAAAATTCAATTGAATTATGTGATAAGATTTTTGGAGTTCAGAGTAAACAGAATTTTTTTTTTTTACTATAATCTCGAAAGTAAATTGATGTTGATACTAGTTACTGTCAGCTAAGGTCAATGTGGTTTATTTGACCTAAACAGGAGAAAGAATCTAAGTTTGATTTTTCGAAATATTGTTTCTATGGTCAAAGATAAGGGAAATAAGCGCTCCAAGATCGCTATAGGTGGGCTCCAAGATCACTATAGGTGGGCTCACTTAATAGGTTAACAAGATTGGAAGTGTGGAAGACCTTATGGAATTGAAAGCAGATTTGATTAAATTTTGGGCAGTCTAAAAGGGAGTGATTTTCATCTTCCACTGGATTAGAATCGCAAATTCTATTGTTCCAAGGAGTCTTGCTAATAGGCCACCTCCTTGTCTCACTGTGAACCTCATGGGAATTAGTTCTTACCATAGTGATGTTCTTATTTTTTCTTAGTGCCCGATAACACAGAGAGATAATTCTGATTATCAAGGGTGAGGTTCATTACCTCCTTATAGTATCTTAGCTTCTTTTTTCCGTCTAGCTCCTAATTATCCATTATCTTATCCTTAAAATCATAGGTAATAGTATTTTTACATTATATGTGCTTCCCATACTAAACACTCCTTAATCCCATAACCAAGACTTGGCATCGTTATGCCACTCGCGGTTGAGGCGAAAGTGAAAATTTTGAGTAGAATTAAAAACCATTTTTTATTACATCGATATGCAACGATGCATAGGTTCAATAAAATATGTTAAGAAAGTTTGAACCATAATTTTAATAATAACTTACATAACTATGAGCTGACCCATAGGTTGAAAACTCCAAACATAGGATTTAAAATGTGTGTAAAAATAAATTAAAGTCCATGGCACCAGATACGTGGTTCTCAAAGTATGGTAGTGTTACAATTTTACATAAAAACATGATGGATTAATCATTCCGTGGAAAAATATCAAAGAGATAAGATGGTTAATAGTGACATTTCTAAAAAGTGATACGTCATGAAATAGCATGCTTAGACACTAGACGTTACTACATAAAATGCAACAAATGATTCATTTGCAAATTCTCGACAGATTCACCCACTATTGATACCGGGACTGGCCGGCCTGGAGAATACTAGACGTCTCCCATTCGGTTGAGAGATGTGAATTAAAATTGTTATATCCTGCAAATTCTCGACAGATTCACCCACTAATGATACCGGGAGTGACCTGCCGGGAGAATACTAGACGTCTCCCATTCGGTTGAGAGATGTCAATTAAAATTGTTATATCCTGCTTTTACTGCCAACATCACAATGCCCTGGAAACCTTGACTGACAGGTCAGCACGTTGGAATAACTCGAATCTGATTTTCTGATGGACTGTTAGGTAACGAATTCTAAGTCAATGCCAATTTTTTTAGTAGGTGAGTCCCAACCATGTGGAATGTCGGAACGTTAGGTGATGAATTCTAAGTCAATGTCATTTTTTCCGCCTCCTGTGACCATGTCATATTTTATGATCGCTTCTCATTATCAACACTTTCGGAGCTGCTTTTCACATAAGTGAATTAGACTAAGAAGCTCGCATACGAACATGAATTTTTATTAATATAATGATTTATTGTCATTTTATATAAAACCTGGTAACCCTATTTTATAATTTCAGGAAACAAGTTATCACTCCCTTAATTCTGAATATGTGGGGCTAGTTTAAGAATGTTGTACAATATATGCTTATTAAATGGTCATATTCCATACCCATGAGTCTAGGTTAGTCAATGTTGTCCAATACATGCTTATTAAATGGTCAAATTCCATAGCCATGACTTTCGGTTAGTCAAAGAAGAAATTATCAGCTTCATCTCATACTTTTGTGTTCATCTTCTAGAATTACTCATCAAGACGTTAAGAGTACGTTTTTATTCCCAATTTCATATCATATGCTGAGTGAATTTCTGTAATGACGAGTACAAAATTAAGGTTGGTAAACTAAATCTTCTCCTCTAAAATTACGGGTTTAGGTGGAATGAGATTAGAATGGAAATTACAAATTCTTGAGAGGTTCATCTAAGCTTATTCAACTATGTTCCCATGGTGTATTCTAACTCGATCTCCTCGAACGTCATTTTCGATCTCTTTCCATCATTGTTAGTCCACGATGATTAACTCCACTAGATGATTTGTGTTAATGCACAAAGAATCTTATACAATTATGTGACTCCTCATTTCCATTATGCAAGAGTTTATTCATCCTTCTATTCTCATACGTGGCCTAAATTATTTACAGGGACAAAAATCTCAAACTTATATGCTCAACATTCCTCTCTTAAGCTCAAGGGGGGTTTTTGATCCCAAACATCACTCTAAATTTTTCAAAAGTTTTCCCTCCCAAATTCTTCAATGAAGATGTCCATGATTTCTTTATTTTTGGAAAAATGTCACAAATGGATAGCCTTGACCTCTCCATGATATCAAATAAAATAATAATTTGTTTCAATGTCTTTGGTTGAGTAATGGAATATAGGATTATTGGCCAACTTGATTATAGAAGTATTGACAACTAGAAGTGCAGAATCATTCACTTGTTTCTCTTGCAAGTCTTCAATCATTTTTCTAAGCCACACAAACTCTCCTTTATTTCTTTTGAAGCTACCACATATCCTTTCTCTATTGTGGAATCTTCTAGAACTGACTATTTATGTGTCCTTTGAGTGATAATTGTTCATCCAAGACTCATGAGATAACTTGAAGTCTACAAAGTCTAAATCACAACGATGTCATCGATAGAGAACATTTGAGTCTAAAGTCTTAAGTTCCTTTGAAGTTATTTGAAACTCCTTTTGCAGCAGGCCAATTTCCTTCACAAGGGCTTTTTTATAAATCTCAAAAGAATCCCATAAAAAAATGAAATATCTAGACTAGTGGTGAGGTAAATGATACTATCTACAAGTTTTTTGTACTTGCTTTCATCCTTAAATTCATCCCCTTCTATCAAGCTGAGCTTCAACTTTTCTTTTATTGTAGTGGAAAGAGGTCTGCATTTAGCCAAGTCAAACCTATTCAACAAATTTACAATGTACTTATTTTAGAAAATAAATATGTATTTTCGATGTTGAATCATTTCAATGCCCAAATAATGGTGAATATGTCCCAAATATATAATGTTAAGCCACACCTTCAATTCTTTCATTATGGATGCAAAATAGATTTCATTGTTCCCCTTCATCAATAGATCACTCACACACTACAAGACATAAAATTGTTTTTCAAACCCTCTTATAAAATAGAGATTCATCATGGGGATTAAGTTGTTTGAAATTTGGTTTCATATGATTCTTAGTTAAATTTTCATAGAAAGTTTGCAATGCTTTATTTAATCCATATACATATTTAAGGGATTTACAATATATCTTTTATTCTCGTCCCTCAACAAAAAGACCTTCTAGCTAGGTCTTTTAAGTCTTCAGTCAAGAAATTAGTCATCACACTCTTTTGACTAAATTATATGGATTTTGAACTACTAAAGAAAATAGAGTCTTGATGGTGGCCCATTTTGTTATGAGTAAAAATTCTCGTCATAATAAATACCTTCTTTTTGAGAAAATAGTTTCTGAGGAGTCTCTCTTTTGGATTTCCACGTGATCCATATATGATTTGTACTTTCTTTTGTGGAGCCACTTGAAACCAGTTTAGTTGATTTTTAATGAAGGTAATGCCAACTTCCATGTTCCATTATTTATGAAAACATGATACTACCTTTGCATTGATTCTTTCCACTCGTCATAACAAGAGGCTTATTTCAAGGAAATTCATTCAAAGTTAGTAGATCAATTCTATTCACAATCATACAAAACATTAATATCATATAACATCAATTTCAGGTGTTTTGTTGAGATATTTTTGGGGACCTTTCTATTATGGTGCAGGTTACTCTACTGATTGAGATAGGGTTGCATTAAGGTCCATCTCTCCAATCCTCTTAATCACAACATTCAAAGGGTCTCTTTGATCTAATGTAATAGTTGAAATTTCACAAGGGGGAGATGGTACTTCAAAAGGAGATTCTAGGGACTAGTTAAATATAGGGATCCCCTTTGAAGATATGTAACCTAATCATCAAATTCATGATTTCTGTTTACATAACTGAATCTATACAAACAATCCAAGTACAATTTAACATTGTTTTTAGTCCTAAAAGTTTCACGAAAAAATACATATCTAAAGAGAATAAACTTCTCATTTACCTCATCATAAAAAGGATTTTCCTTGATTACTACCCTAATAAGATTCATTTCTGACTTCTTACATCAATTTTGTTTCTTTTATTGTTGGGAATCAAATCATAGTAGATAGAACCAAGGTCACCAAGATGCCTTACTAAAGAGATCTAACCATACTATATTTCCTCAGGAGTATTATTTATAAGAGCATGAGATGGAAATATATTGTTTATAAGGAATGCACATAGAACTACGTCATCTAAAAGGAATAGTTTTATATTTATGAAAAACAACATGGAATGAACCATATTAAAGGGTCCTATTCATTATTTCATCTACACCATTTTGTTGAGGATGGTATGGAAATGTGGTTCAATGTTGAATCCGAAGTTAGAATAGATGTTTTCAAATTCATTACAAGTGTACTCTTCTGAATTATCAATATGAAGGGTGAAAATATGTTCTAGGATTAATTTTTATACCATGCATGAAAATTTATAAAAGTTTGAAATCCTTGAGATTTATTTTTCAATAAGCAAACAGAAAAAATTATGGTGTAATCATCCATAAATTCATCACACACACAAACACGCACACACACACACACACACACATTAGTAAATGTAATAGGAATAGGTCCACACAAATCATGATGTATTAGTTGTTTAAGGGTAGAATGCACAGGTGGTAGTTGGAGTAGGATCCCTCTTGGGCCTTCTTGGGACCCAAGGCAGACAGTCAGATTAGATGCAACATTGACAAAGAAACTACATGCATGTTCATACTAATGCTTGATTGAAAAAAGTGAAGTATTGAAGGATTACCTCAATGTATAAGGTAGATCTGTTGGAGAGTGCAATGCAATTTGGTGGAATTCCTCCTCATAGGCTCCAACTCTAAATCCTGCAAAAAAACAATGAACTAGCGTAATATTCACATTATTATCACTACAAAAAATAAAACAAGTATATAATAAAAAAATAAACAATGTAAATCTAAGACACGTATAGCATGTATCTTAAACAACTAAATAATATATGCATGAATAAGACACAAAGTGGACAAAATAGAGGCAGTTCTATTATTCAAAGAAGGAAGATTACAACCATCAGTTTATTCAAGCTTCCCTTACTCCTCTGACCCCTAGCTCTCTCTCTTTGGTATCCAAGTGTGACAATTCTTAGGCCAAAAGTTCCCAATGAACCTAGTCAATTGTGAAACCTCACACTTAACAAAAAAATTCACTCCTCACACAATCAAACTTTCTACCTTTGACAATGAGCCTTAACCTCCAATTTATAAGAGTTTGGGAGGACAAACCTTGCCATTATTCTCCATTAGTTAGAATATGGAAGAATACATGATGTTTCAATGATTTTATGAGCTTTTTTTCTCTTTAGATGCTAAGTTGGGTTTAGTAATGCCCAATAATAGGCCTAAATTGTAGTTTGCCTGATTTTTGGACTAACTCTTTAAGAAAAAGTTATAAATGTTTTTCACTTACTGCAATTTTTTTTCCTTTTTCCTCATGCAAGACAGGTAGCGCTACCCCTTAGTCAATACAATGTGTTAAAATATGCACTAACACTCCCTTAAAGAGGCAGAGATGCATTATAACTCAGCCTAGCAGTCTCTAAGGTGTGTTACCTTAGAAAAATAGTTATTTATCTAGGTCAATTTATTCCTTCCATTTATCATTCTCCTTTGAGATGATGAGAATGGCATTTGTATTGTAACAAATGCCCCTAAAGTTTGATCTCAGATATGAAGACAATGGGCGAAATATTTTATAAATATGTAGTAGAGTGAGAGGAGTTGGAGGACCGAGGAAAACCTGAAACAAACAACATATCTCAAAAATATAAATATATGTCCTTAGTCAGGAATTCCCATGATCAATAGCTGTATCTAAATGATTTCTCTAGGGAGAGATGTGACTAGTATGTCCACCAATAACCACAATGTCTAAGCTTGTGTCATGACAGGATCAATCTGATAAGTTGTCTCTGAAAACAATATTTGTAGCTTGGGAAAGGAAACATCTGAATGATGTAAACCTCAACCAAAGGTCTTGGTTACTGCTTCTCTAAAGTGCATATTTCTTCACATGTGAATAAAGGAGTGGTTGTGGAACATGTGAGAAATATTTTGATTACCTGGAAATGATGAAAATTGTTAACACACACAAGGATGGTCACTGATAAGGAGGATGGTATTCAATATTCACATTAAAATCTAGAAAGTTTGAATAAATAATGTTGATGTCAAGCACTCATAGAATCATTCGACTAGCACCCAAAGATGAAAACCCCCAATCAAACAAAAGGTATCCTACCACTGAGGTCTGCAAGTTCTAGGGTACTGATGTGTTTCTAGATCCACTTCCTAGATAACATGTTGATTTTTATAGGAAGAGATCTGTCAAAAGGAAATAAATGAGGTGTCTTACATCAATTCACATGAAACGGTAAAAATATGATTCTGTTTTGAAGATAGTCAATATAAAATGGTACTAAATAATGATGGGAAATGATTTTTGAAATATGATGGTTTGGTTGATACAGGAAGCAGTAGATAGAAAGATCTCTTAAACAATAGAAGGAACAATAAACAACGTACCAGATATCTTAGACTCATGAACACCAAAGAGTGTTAGGTTTCACCATCTCAGAGACATCAACATACAAAGGCTAAAATCATAGAATGGTAGGGTTCGACTAATTGTGAGAGAATTTTCTAAGGAGTGCCATATTCAAGATCCTATTGCCAAATAATCTTTGAAAGTATAAAAGAGTGAGTCTCTACTTTGTCCAAATTCCCCCCCATATGATTGGTTTAATGGGTCAAGAAGGGTAATCTCAGTGATATTTTCATATTTAGGGAGTCTGAAAAACATCGTAAAAGACAACTCCAAGGGGGTACCTTTGTCATGGTTGATGACCGGGTGTGACAAAGGGATAATAGTATGTCCAACTCAGTTCCTTTTCCATAACTTAGTCCATTGAATCCAAATAAAGTGATAAACCTATTTTCAATGGATGTATACCTTATTTTGTTATGAGTACGAGGAGATGAAGTAAACTCAATATTCTTCGTGAAATTTTAATGAGTCAGATGAATAAAAACCCGACCCTCTTTGTGCAATTTTAACAAGTCCAACAAAGAAAAACTCATTGTCTTTTTCGGTTTTTAACAAGCTAGAAAAAGATGGAAACAAATGGCTCAGAGTTCTTCATCGTGGTAGTTTAACCAGCCTAAGGAAGGAAACTAAGGGTTTTTTAGTTTTATGAGCTAGAAAAAGTCCCTAAAAAGAAGGCTCGTTCCAGGTCAAGAATGGTCATATCTGCATAGAAACATTGACAATTCATCAAGGCATCGGTCACATTGATAAAACAATAATTGCATAAAAAATTAGCAGAAATTTACCAATTTCAAATGAGTAGCTGAGTGAGTCGTACCTCTAGAATGTCTATAAGAAGGAAAGAAACCTTTATTTTCATTTTTTTTGTTCGGTGAAAGAGCTCTAGAGTGTGAAAAAGGGTGAATCTTATGATACTGATTATGGACTATCAGGGAAACTGTTTTTGATTCTGTTTTTCCCAGGTAAGAGCTTGAACATTTATCTAGCATTTAGTCAGTGTTTTCAACGCTTTTACTTGTGAAAAAATGAGTTTTCGGAAAGCCCTCGGAATTTTTGGCAGGTAACACGAGTGCCCAGTGGTAGGGCCATGTTCAACACACTGCTCGTTAAGGGATAATGCATTAGTATGCTCTGCTCTACATAGAGCCCCGCGTTAGCTTGCCCAAACCATTTTTAGTCTTGATTTTCCTGAGTTTACCATCACTTCACCAATAAATGATCCATGAAAATGTTGATTTATGCAAGAAAAAAGATAATACCATGAGTATCTGGTGCGAACAAGAGCATGTGAAAGAGGAATGGGGAATGGTTACCGATCTGGCATGTTTATTAGTCTTACGGAGCTACGGATTGCTAAAGAATGATAGAATATAGATTTTGAAAGGGTAGGAGGACCTTCTGAGTTGGATTATCCAATGGTGGGATGAACAACATCATCTATATCACATCAGGGGTCGTGAGCTCATGATAGAAAAGGAATATATATAATTTCTGACTGGCCTATGATGTAGAGGGCAAAGGCCCAATCTGATAGGATCAATAGATGATCCCTGAGCCACCATGGGGTTAACCTAGGCTCACTATATTAACAATACTGCATCGTTGAGTAACTGGAAACCTGTATCACGAATAGCCTTTAGACTGATGAGGTCATTGTTGTGGATGATCGTACACTTGGCAGGAGCCAAGAGTTAGAATGTGGCCACCAAAGACCAAGTACTAATAGCACTCGATTTTTTAGAGCCACTGATATTTGATTGGTGTGAAGGTGTTGTACACCATTTTCAAGAAGAGTTGACAGCCTACAAGGCCCGATCCATAAGAGAGTTTGGGTATGGCACGTTGATTGTCTCATTCATACTAGAGAGAGTGCTCGCTATGAGGCCTCAAATGATCATGGACATTTCTAGACCATGAGAGCCTAGATAGGGTCAAGATTCTACCTTGATTCCTCGAATTGGAGAAGGTCCACTCTGTCATTTCTTTGCTGATGCATTATTTTAGTGGCTTAATAGCCAGATCCTGATGATCAAATGTTATCCATATGTAGGGTTGAACCTCGCAGGAGAACTGAAGTTGAGATTTCCACCTCGAACTCAGTGGGGGCCAATAGGTAAGATGAGAATCCGACTACTCAATTTTTTTTTGCCTTTTTAATATCTATGCAATTTTTTTGTTTAATGGGTGAAAAAGAGTTTTGAGATGAAGAGCATTACTTCACAAATATGTTGGACTCGTATGACCTGTGGGAGCCCCTCGATATGCACAGCGAGGAATGCAGCTACCTATGGCTGGAGCAGTAGTAGAGGCTGTGGTAGATGCTGAATAGGGATATGATACACATAATTTGCATGAGGTTTCTAGGAACCTCAAAGGATTGAGCATGTGTGTGCCACCTCTTCCCATGAGGGAGATCCTATTTCATATGCAGCGAAAAAAATTGGGTGCGCCAAATGGATTCTTGGTGCTTTTGAGGAGGTTAGCTAGAGTAGTTATCTACCACCATGAGCAACAAGCTCAACAAGAGTAGATATAGATGTATAGATGTCAGAGAAAGGCTTAAAAGAGATCATTTTGTATAAAACACCCAAGTTTTGAACAATTTTCTAATGTAACCGACTGGAGACAACATATATATATATATATATATATATATATATATATATATATATATATATATATATATATATTAGCGATTTTGATCTTGTATGTTTTAATATTTATGATGAAAAATTTACACTCATGCATCACTCTTTCTATAGTAAATCTAACAAATCCCAATCCAATGCATAATTTTCTAACGAATGAGCTAATGCATTAGATTCTCTTAGAATGTGCTCAAAAGTAATGAATTGAAATTGACGTTCGAGAATTCCTACCCTCAAGTAATAAGTTAATAGGACAGGATGTTAGATGTGATAAAAATTGTTGAAATGTATAACGACTAGCTGGGAATCTAACTAGACAAAAAGATTGGAGATGTCGCGAGATGCAACTTCAATGAGGAGTTGGATAACTTACATATACTCCAAAATATTTTTTGTGGCATTGCCAAGGAAGACTCCCTCGGAAACCAATAGTTTCGAATCAGGTGTATAGAGGACCCAAGCAGCTCATGCAATGTGTCATGTGTGACGATTAGCACCATCCACATATCCAACATCTAGCAAGGATGAAGAAGACGTCTATGTAAAATAAGAGTTTGTATGAGAAAAAATACTCAAAAACCCAAAATACTCCAGACACACCGTAAAAATACATAACTTATATAAATAAAACTACAAAACTAATGCCCAGTAAGACACTAGGTGAAATACTTCTTCATATAGAGCTCATTGCGAGGCTGAGTGAGAAGGATTCCATTACACTCCTGAAGTTCCTAGGCCCCTTTAGAAAGGACCTTTGTGATGATTTATGGACTGACCCATAATGGTTGAAGCATTCCTGACACCAATAGATCATGTTTCTTATCCTAGAGTAGAATGAGATAACCCTCTTTGAGAGAATGAGTGTTGATAGATTTTTCATATTTAGCTTTCACTCGCTACTTGTAGGCTTCGAGGGCTAGTATGACATATTGATGAGTTTCGTCCAAATCATTGAGTGAGAGAAAGCACTCCTCTTCGACAGTAGTGCTAGGTAGGAGTTCAATGGGAAATTAAAGTGATGTAATCTCACACTTGATTAGAAGAACTGCTTTGAAACTAGATGCTAACTATAATGACGTGAAGCTTGTAGTAGTTTTCACTAAAATTAAGTATGACCATTATGTGGAGTATAGATTTCGATTCCATGTGGTTTTATTATTGCTGAATAACTGACGAATTGTGGGCTTGACGCTGTCATTTACAACTTCGAATTGACCGTTATATTACAGATAGTAGGACGAAGACTAATCATGTCGAAAACCTACCATGAAATTCAAATCCATCATAATTTGGTTCTGAAAGTGTGAACCATGATCTGTGAAAATCGAGCAGGGTACACCAAAATGATAGAGAACCTAATTGAATAGGAAAAGAGTAGTAGTTTTTCCATCAGCCCAGAAAGTGGGAATGGCTTCAACCCATTTCGTGAAATAGTCGACTGAAAATATGATGTAGTTGTGTCTAGTGGTGGAAGTGGGATTACATGTTACAAAATATATCCCTAATTAGCGAAAGGACCTACAGAGATGACCTGATGTAGAGGGGCACAGTGTGTGTGCATTTTATTTGTAAAAATTTGACACATATGGCGCTTCGAGACTGTAGTGATGGATTATTTAAACAAATTTTCCTAGTAGTATCCTACACCTAATATTGTCTGGGAAGTAGCTATGCCTGAAGATGAACACCATACACCCCAACTTGGAAATAATTTAGAATGTGTTCTGACTTAGTAAGGGTGAGACAAAGTCAAAGAACTATATTGACACCATGATGATATAGAGTATCGTTCAACACAAGATAATGTTTTACTTGGTGACGGATGCGAAGACTGTCGTCTGACCTGAGAGCTATGTGGAACCATGGAGTTTGGAAGTAGACAATAAATTCCCTGTAACAAGGATAATTAGATTCGACCATATAGAAGTATTCATCAGGAAATGGATCATGAGCTACTTCCTCTGGGTAAACTCTAGGAAGATCTTACAACAATTCGACGAATAATAGATATTTTTTAACTTTGGCAATAGTGAAAACCAAGTCAAATTGTTGGAGGATTACAATCCATTTGAAATATTTTTCTCGAATGATCTGGTGACACAAGATGTGTCACATGGGATTCTCCAAAATAATGACGATATTCTACCACAACAATATGTAGTGTTGGAGGCGAGTGATAGTGAAGACCATTGCGAGAGATAGTTTCTCCACATGTGAATATCATAAGTCAGGTCCAACAAGACCTTTTGACATATAATAAATCACATGATCACTATGTTCATTTTAAACTTGAATGAAAACCATTCCCAAGGAGGATGGTGAGGCTACTAGGTATAGGAGAAAGTCATGTGAATAATTGGGGGCACTAAGAAGTGGGGTGGAAACGCGTGCCCATTTCAGGGCATCAAACAGCAATTGATCTTCATCATCCCATAGACGTAGTACCCCTTTCTTCAATAAGCACATAAAGGCTTTCATCATCTTGGCATATTTTACAATCGATTGATGTAAGAATTTTTCCTTCCCTTGCAAATGTTGGAGTTGTAGGATGGATTTCGGTGCAAGTAATTCAATAATTTCCCTTAACTTATTGAGATCAACCCGATTCCCATGGTTGGAGCAATGAATCCAAGAATACATCCAGACTCGACATAAAATATGCATTAATGTTGATTCATACGAATGTTGTAGAATCTACACCGAGTAAATATTTCTCAAAGATGAGCAAGGTGATGAGCTCGTTTATGGAATGAGCAAGAAGATCATCTAAGTAAGCTTGTACAATGTGTCTAATATCATGAAATGAGTTGTCCATGGCCCTTTGAAAAGTGGCTCCAACATTATTCAAACCAAATGGGAGATTCTGATATGCAAATGTTCCCCAAGGAAAACTGAAGGCAGTTTTATGTTGGTCATCATTTTTAATCATGATCTAGTTATATCCCAAAAATCAATCCATAAAGGAGAAAATTTCGCATGTCGCGCAATCGTTGATAATTTGATCTATAAATGGAGTAGGATAATTGTCTTTTGGACAAGCGACATTCAGAGCACGATTGTCAACACAAACATGGATGGCGCCTTGTTTCTTATCTACGGGAACTAGATTGGATACCCATTCTGTCAAAGGAATGGGATAGATGAAATCAACATGTATAGTTTTTCGACTTCTATATTGATAGTTGTCGCTTTGTGAGTGTGGATAGGTTAGAACCTTTGTCGTGCGAGCTTGGAATTTTCATAAATTTTCATTTCATGCTTGACTATAGAAGGATCTATGATGAAAACTTCATCGTAAGACCAATAAAAATATTGTGAAACTCCTTAAAAATGGATTTGAAGTTTGAAATTTCCTCCGGAATGCAATCTTCTCCAATCTGTATATTTTCCACAATACTTGTTTTGAATGAGATATCTATCAGCGTGGTCTTAAAAATATTTCCAATGTTGCCTTCAACATCGATATTTTGAACAGTGGTATACGTGGATGGAATGATTGTAGGTGGGTCAAAAGGACGGATTTGTCGCCTGAGAGGGTGATAGCCCCATCAGTGAAACTCGACATCAGACATTGAAGGCATAGAGACATGATCTCTCGGATAGCTTTTTCCATAGGTAGGACTTCATTGAGGATATCTTTAGATGGAATTGTGTTGAGAGAGAGGGTGTTACCATTGGTCTAAACCAAAGAAATGGAGGGTTCAGATGCTGATTGGATGACTTGATAAGCCAACCCAACTAGTGATAGTGGCATATGATCTCTATAGGAATCAATTTCTTAAGGCTTCGATAAGATCTAGGGGTCAATAGAACCATTCAAGATGCTAGATATCAGTAAAACCATGTGTGTAACGTCAAGCCGCGGGAGAAGAAAGAAACCCATAAGGGAAGATTCCTTTAGATGGCTAGTATCAACACTGGTGTAAGAGTTGGGAGCTCCTCCTACTAAGGGCACACTATTGCTAGGTAATTTGGATTATCCAGGGTGCAAAAGGGTATATGGTCCACTGTAACTATCTTCCCATACAAAGAAAAAATGATGAGTCAAAAAAACCTAAGAGACAATGGAATTCATCACATAAGATCAATCGCAACCCAAAATAATATTATAGTCGAGATGAAGATCTATGACTTTGATGTCAATAATTATCATTTTTCCATAAAATGTAATGGGGTAGCTAGCAATTCAACCTTTTGGGAGGAAGGTGTGGACATTGAATTCTTTGAGGGAATTCAATGACGGTGACAAACTAGGAGAATCCAAAGTGAGCCAGCACGTAGTTAACATGATGTAGGGTGAAGAAAATTTGTCTATGAGAGTGCGATGGATTGGCCTCCATTTCTACACAACTGGAACCTGGAAACAAATCTTGTGTGAAAGGCGAGGTTTACATTTTTCCAAGTCGAAGATGGTTGTCATAGAATCGTGGGGGTCAATTCCACCAATGGTCAAAACCAGAGCTTTCCTTTGTACTAGGCAGGTTTGCAACACTTTGAGTGAAAACATTCCTGATAGTTCTTGCAACAAGTCTTCTACAATATTGTAGTTCTAGGTAGCACATGCAAAGGTGTTATGAGTCATGCGATAAAGGCTCCCTTTGGGGGGATGAATAATAGGGTCAGTAGTAGGCCTTTCGATGGGAATATCATTAGGCCATGGTAGATTTGAGCTTGAACTAGGTTCATGAGCATCAATGAATATATTTCCATAGGTTTTGGCTTGGGTTTTGAATTCATCAATATTCATGCCATAAATGGGAGATGGTCCTTGACTAGAAGAATGGGCACCACCATTTCCCCTTAGCGGGGGTTGTGGCAGGTTTGAAACCATGTGTTGCTACTACTGCAGATTAGGGAAAGGGTTGTGAAGGATGGTAGGTGTACCTCCAAAGTCCTTTTGTGAGATAAAATATGTGCATTCTTGCAGTTGAGGACATTTATATGTCAAGTGGTACTCCACACAAATTTTGCAAGGGAATTGTTGGGTGTGGAACCAGATTATGTTCTTTATTTTGTATCATAGCATTGGATCCCTGTTCTTAATGGGGTGGAAAAACCACCCATAATTGTACGCTTCCTGGGGGGTCTAGGGGAGGGGGGACATGGCTGTGAGTTTACGGATCCCCCCCCCTGGCAGAGGGTTTCGGGGGAAACACCCTAGAAGCTAAAAACCGATGTAAAATATCCTTGTAAAAGTATAATAATTTCTATTCAATCTAGGTCGTTCATTAGGCGAATGATCTGATAGTAGAAGTTATGTTTGATTTAGGGTTTTTTCCCTAGAAGGCAACCCCTTGTTTTGTATGAGGGTATTTTATTATGACTGTGGATTGTATCAGTATTCCTAGAGCGAGAAACTGATAAAGAGTCTATGAGAGAGAACAAAGTATATTACATCGCACCTGTTGTAGGTTGTGTCTCTTCGTTTTTCTAGACAATAGAAAGGAAGGATTAGCTATTCGGGGTGGACGTAGCCCAAACTGGGTGAACCACATATATCTTTGTCTCTATGGTTTTATGTGTTTTGTGTGCTTGTGTTTTCTACATATTTTATGTGTTGCATTGTTCTATAATATATAATTTTCTAACCACTGCTATCAGAGCCAAAGATCTGTTTGGATGATAAACTCGTAGGAAAGAAGGGTTCCTGGTCCGAGTGGGAGCAATGATGGAATATGGTAAGTTTAGGGTCGAGAAATTTAATGGCCAAAACTTCCCACTTTGGAAGATGAATATGGAATATTATCTGTATTAGAAAGATCTGTACCTACCATTAAGCAGAAAAACAAGGAAGCCGACGACTATGGCAGATGCATAATGGGAAATTCTTGATAGAAAGGAAAATGGAATAGTATGGTTGTGCCTCGCAACATCGGTAGCCTTCAATATTTCGAAGGAAACAACATTAGAGGGTTTGATTAAGGCGTTGGAAAAAATATATGAAAAACCCTCAGCATCAAATAAGGTATTTCTTATAACACGCTTATTTAATATGAATTTGTCGAAAGGTGGATCTATTGCTGACCATTTAAATGATTTTAATATAGTTACCAGTCAGTTAAGTTCTGTAGGGGTAAAATTTTATGATGAAGTTAGGGCTCTGTTATTTCTGTGTTCATTGTAAGAAAGTTGGAATCGTTTAGTTATGACCATTAGTAACTTTGTCTCTAGATATAGTACTTTAAAGTTTGATTACATTGTTGGTGCTATCCTTAGTGAGGAAATGCGACAGAAAATATCTGGTGAGACATTGGGTAATGATTTGAGTGCAGATTCCCAGGGAAGAAAAATGGAAAGAGGAAAGAGCTTGGGATATCAAAATAAATCAAGGAAACAAAGATCCAAGTCTAGATCAGGGATAGTGTGTTAGAAATTTGGAAAGAAATGACACCTGAAGAAATATTGTAGATCTCGGAAGGGAAAATAAGGATATGCACAACAAGAAAACAATCATGAAGAAAATGTGATAGGTGATGTGTTACAATATGCTTTGATTCTTTCTTTTGAAAATGTTACTGATTCCTTGGTGGTAGATTCAGGGGCCTCATTCCATGCCACACATGATAAGAAATATTTTCATGACTATGTTCAAGGATATTTTGGACAAGTCCGTTTGGGTGATGAAAAAACCTGTAAAATTGTTGGAATGGGTAAGGTTCTTGTAAAACAATATAATGGAAAATGATGGCTATTAAAGGAGGTAAGGCACGTTCTAGATCTAAAGAAAAATATGATTTCAACAGGGCAGTTAGGCGGTGAAGGTTGTTTGAACACTTTCACAGATAGAATTTGGAAGGTCACCAAAGGAGCCTTGGTAATAGAAAAAGGCGAAAAGGTTGGTATATTGTATTTATGCAATGTTATTTCTAACTCTGTTAATGCTTTAACTTCCAAAAGGAGAATATCCAATATGATGGCATCATAGGTTCAGACACATGAGCGAGAAGGGGATGAAGATTCTTCACTCAAGAAATTTGTTTCTAGATTTGAATAATATTGATTTGGATATATGTGAAAATTGCATTTATGGAAAACAGAATAGAGTCGGATTTCTCAGAGTTGGAAAAGAAAAGAAGAGCGAAAAATTAGAGCTTGTGCATGGAGATGTATGGGGACCTAATTAGGTATCATCTCTCACTAGCTCTCATTATTATTGACACCTAATCCTAAGGGATTGGGTGAGATTGTATTTTATTGTATTTTAGTAAATAAGGAAGGCCAAGAGACATTGGGAAGTGAATCCCAATAGTCTCACCTCCATGTATAAGTACACACACAATCTCCATATAATACTCATTCAGTTTTACGGAGTTACCTCCTGACCTGACATGGTATCAGAGCCATGTTTATTTCCAACATCCCTACCCTTTTAACTCACTCTCTACTTCTCTGCCAGCACCTGGAAGAACTGCTCTTCTACAATTTCTATAAATTCTCCACAACATATATCAATTTTTATTACAGGAAATTATTTCCAGGCCTCAACACCATGATGCCTCCCTCACAACAACTCACTCTACTCCTTGCAGTTCTCACTCACCTGTGACTCCTCACGCTTGGATGCCTCTCACAACCTCATGGTCAGATATCACTCACAGCCTCCTGCTCGGTTGTCAGTCGTCGCTTCCTGCTCCTCTCATTCCCCGCGGTTCCCTTCGCTCCCCTCCGCATACCCCCCTCCCCTCGCTCAATACTCATTCCCCATGGTTCCCTCCCTTCCCCCTCACCACAAATCCCCCTCCCCTTGCTCATTACTCATCCCCTTCCCCCTCACTATAGACCTCCATCCCCCTCTACTCGTACCTCCCTCACCCTCCCCTCCCCTCACGCTCCTCGCACCTACTCCTCCCCTTCCCCCTCACCGCAGACCCCCTCTCCCTCACCTCCCTTCTACTCCTACTCCATGTGGACTCCTCTCCCATGCATACAGTCGTCAAATTCTCCCGCCATCAGCCTGTACTCCCTCCCTGTCACTGCTTTACTACTTGGCCTCCCTCCCCGAAATAAATACCTCCCCACTCCCACCCTCCCCTAGCTAATACCTTTCCCACGTCCACCCTCCCCCACCTAATACCTCCCCAAAATAAAATCTCCCTCACATAATATCTCTGACTTTTTTTTCCCCAAATTTTTTTAACATATTTTTTTTATTAGTAGAATTGAAACCAAAATTGGTTTTTTACGTTAACAATTTTTTTTTTTTCCTTAAAAAGAATTCATTCTCTCATATCTATTGTAGGAATGTTTCTCTCTAGAAAGGAGAACTATCCTGAACGGTCTCAGAAAATCAAGCACACTCTCATTTTTAATGAGCTATGGAGAGGAATTTGTGAAGGATAAGTAGAACTTGCACCATCAAAGCCCACTTCAGACAAGGAAATCTCCATTTGGGAAAACAAGAACTGCAAGGCCTACGCCTTGATTTCTGCTTTCGTAAATGAAGAGGCGAGTCACCATATTACACCATTTTCAAATGCCTATGAAGCCTTGAGTAAGCTAAAATAACTCTATGACTCACATTCAGAACTTGAAATTGTTCAATTAATGATTAAGTTGTTCCGTCTTGAATTCAAAAGTGATGACCCTCTTGCTTTAGCTTCAGAGGTAATATTTTTCATGCATGACATTAAGAACACTGGTGTAGAAGTTTATATAACTCTCATAGCATATGTTAGGGAATTTTATCCCACTTACTCACATTATCTTGAGTCCTTGAAAGAAAGTGGAAACCTCATGAAAATTACCTTTGATTCCCTTGAGAAAAAATTTGCAGAAAGAGAGAAGGCTTTTGGAAAGATGACAGCCCCTCTGTCTTCTGAAGAGGTTGTATGATTTCTGAATAGAGAGAAGAATAATTCTCAAGATTCCTCCATAAGAGGAGGTGGCTGAATACGAAGAGGAATAAGAAATTTCAGAGGAAGGGGGGGCATACAAACTCAAACTAAACAATCTGATCTTCATTGCATACGCTACAATAAAGACTAGCATGATCCATCTACATGTAATCTTCCTTCGGATAAAATTGAGCATCAAATAAATCAAGAATAATTCAAGACTCATGATAGAGACAAAGTTAAAGAACCTGAATCCACTCATTATGTTGTAGCACATTGTAACAATCGAGTAACTGAAGACTTATTTGATGTTTCATTTATTTCTTGGAGAAATGATTAGTTGTTAGATTTAGGAGCAGCATGTGACATGACATTTACAAAATATTTTTTTGAATAATTTACTAACAAAGTTGATGGAGCAGTATACTTCGCAAATAAATCCAAACTCAAGCCATCAGGGCTTGGCACAATTAGGCTTTAGTTGCCTGGTCTTCCAAATCATCTTCTACATGAGGTTCTATAGCTCCCTGAGTTGAGGAGAAAATTTTTGTCCTTGGTCGACTTCCGCCAGCAAGGACACTCCATTCACATGTTTGATGGCAAGGTTGAGGTGAGAAAAGCATCATATCGCTCACTTTTCATGGAGGGAATAAAAAAAGGAAGACTCTTGAAGCTGAAAGGTTCCTCTTCTCATGCACAAAACTTTGCATTCAATTCACATCATGATGGAAGTAAATTCCCATCAAGTATTTTATGGCATGCTATATTTGGACACTTAAACTATAACAACCTTCAACTATTGAAGAAAAATGGTGTGAATGGACTACCTACAATTCCTAGGAAACTTAAGCATTGTGATTCTTATATTCTAGGAAAGAATAGAAAACATCCATTTCATGAGTCACATTTCAGAGCACATAGAAAACTTGAGCTTATTCATTTAGATTTATGTGGCCCTATGCCTGTTTCTTCTACAAATGGAAATAAATATATGACATGTATTAATGATTACACCAGAATGTTTTGGGTTTACTTATTGAAGAACAAATATAATTCTTTTCAAACATTCAAGAATTTTCACGCATGGAATGAAAATGATGCAAAAAATCATATTGGCTCTTTGTGTACTGATAATGGAAAAGAATACACTTCAAACAAATTTGAAAATTATCTTCGTCAACATGGGATCAAACATCAAAAAAATGTGCCCTATAATCCCCAATAGAATGGTGTAGCTGAAAGAATGAATAGGACAATTTTAAATATGGTTCACTCCATGATGTTTTTTAAGAATGTAAAAATGATGTTTTGGGCTGATGTAGTTCTATGTGCTGTATACATAAAGAATAGGTGTCCTTCAAATTAAATAAGAAACAAAACTCTTTATGAAATGTGGCATGGCCACATTCCTTCGGTAAATAATTTTAGGGTCTTTGGTTCCACCTATTATGCTTTCACACCCAAGGTAAAATGGAAAAAAATTGGTGCTAGAAGTCAAAAATGTATCTTCTTGGGGTATTCCAATACCGCCATAGGATATCGTCTCTAGGATGAAGTCAATAAGAAGTTTTTAATAGGAAGAGATGTCATATTACTTGAATCTTCCAAGAGTGACAATGTTGTTGAGTGGAAACTTGATCGCCTGGATAGATTCATAGATGCAAAGTATTTTCAAGAATTTGATAATCAGATTCAACATCTTTAAGGGGGGATTCCTATACTGAATCAATCTATGGAATCATTTCTTGAAGAACTCTCTCCCCCACATGAAGAACTAACCATGGATGACACCTTGAACAATGTGATTGACAGAATTGAGAGATTGAATATTGATTCAATTCCAACTCAGTTAAATGAGCAGCCTGGGCCATCTTATAAAGGTCCCCCCAAATGGCTAACAAAGACACTAGAAAATGTTTGTCCCGATAAGGTTGGAAAGACAGGAACAAGAAGTTCCACAAGACAAAACCAAGGTGATGTAAATAATTCTAATTCACCTGTTGATATGGATATTACTTATAACTATTAATTGAGTTTGTCTATAGATCATGAACCAAATTTCATGAAGTGATGCAAAAGGAGAATGATGCCTTGATAAAGAATGGCACTTGGAAGATGGTTGATCCTCATTTGGGAACCAAACCAATTGGTTGTAAGTGGGTCTACAAGAACAAGTACAAAGTAGATGGATCACTTGATAAGCACAAAGCCAGGCTTGTGGCTAAATGTTTTTCAAAGGAAGAAGGGGTCGATTATGAAGAAAAATTTTCTCCCACAGCAAAATGGGCCACCATCCAGACACTCTTTGCCTAGCATCTTAGAAGGGATGGAAATTCCATCAGATAGATGTTAAGACCACCTTTTTGAATGTAGATCTAAAGGAGAAAGTTTTTATGTCCCAACTAGAAGGATTTGTTGTCAAGGGCCAAGAACATAAAGTATGCAAGATTATAAAATCCTTGTATGGCCTCAAGCAAGCATTGCGAGTCCGGTATGAGAAATTAACTGAGCATATTCTGAAACTTGACTTCAAACATTTTGATCGTGATGATGCGACTTTGTTTTTTAAGAAAGTTGGAAAAATAATTTTATATCTTGTGGTGTATGCAGATGATATTTTGATGACAGGGAACAATGAGAGTTATATTTCATCCATAAAGGAAGAATTGAAGAAAGGTTTTGAAATGAATGATTTCGGTTATGTTCATTACTATCTGGGTATTGAAGTAACTCAACATCCTAAATTTATATTTCTTTCTCAAAAGAAGTACATTGGAGATCTTTTAAACAAGTTTGGCATGGATGAATGAAATCCCTTAACCACTTCAATGGAACGAAACTTGAAGCTCACATCCATCGAAGGGAAGGAATTCGAGGATGCAATGAAGTATACATAGCTTGTAGGAAGTCTTATCTATCTGACTACCACCAGACTAGACATCTCATTTGTTGTTGGAATCCTATCGAGGTTTATGAAAAAACCTTGGGAAGGACATTGGTCTGCTGCAAAAAAGTGTTGTAAAGTACTTGAAGGGGACTCAAGACTTTGGATTCAAATATACAGAAATATGTGATTTCAGCTTGATCAGATACTCTAATTCAGACTTTGATGGGGACAAAGAATCTGGGGTGTCTACTTTAGGTTACACCATGAGTCTTGGATTAGGAGCTGTCTCATGGAGATCATGTAAACAGTTAGTTCCAGTACATTCCACAACCGAGGCAGAATATGTGGCAGTAGATGAAGTAACAAAGAAAATTGTGTGGCTTAGGAAAATCCTAGAAGATTTGCAGATGAAACAAATGCATTCAACACCACTCATGATTGACAACACTTTTTCAATAACATTGGCCAAGAATCTGAATTTCTATGATCGAACAAAGCACATAAATACAAAATACCATCTGATTCGACATCGTTTTGAGGCCAAAACCATCCATATACGTCATTGTTCCACAAATGAGCAGAATACAGAAATCTTCACCAAAGCACTTTATTGATGATGCAACTAGAAAAATTTGGATTTATTGTATTCAAAATAAATCTGATGTATTTGATACTTTCAAGAAATGGAAGGCTTTGGTTGAGATTGAGACATAAAAGAAGTTGAAGTGTCTCAGATCAGACAATGGAGGTGAATATTGCAGCAAAGAGTTTGATAGGTATTGTTCAGTGCATGGAATTCGCAGAGAGAAGACAGTTCCAAGAACACCACAAGAAAATGGTGTATCAAAAAGGATGAACAAAACAATCATGGAGCCTACAAGGTGCATGAAATTGCATGGAGTATTGCCTTTACAAATTTGGGTAGATGTTGTAGACACTATTGTTTATCTAATAAACAGAGGGCTTTAAGGTTCCTTGGATGGTGGTATCCTGGAGGAAGCATGGACATGTACAGAGGAAAACTACTCTTTTTTAAAACATTTTGGTTGTGAGGCTTTTGTGCATATTAATAAAGAAAATAGAAAAAATCTTGAGGAAAAATCAAAGAAATTTACCTTTATTGGATATGGTGTTAATGATTTTGGTTATCACTTATATTATTATGAAAATCACAAAATCATTAGGAGCTGAGATGTAATATTCAATGAAAAGGTCTTCTACAAGAATCAGTTGTACGAAGAGAAACAGGAAAAAGAAAACAAGGAATACACAGTTCTTGATGAGATCGCAGAAAAAGTAAAGGTGCCTGAAAATAATAATAACCAATAGCCACCACAACAACAACCACCACAATAACAACATGCACCTCAAATGCCTAAAAGTGGTGTTATAAGATCTAGCAGGATAAGTAGACCCCCTGAATGATACTCTCCTTCATTATATTATTTACTGTTGAATGATTCTAGCGAACCTCAATGTTATGAAGAATCAATGCAGGTTGAAACCAGGAAGAAGTTGGAGCTATCCATGGAATAAGAGATGGAATCCTTAATACATAACCAGACTTGGGACTTAGTCATGTTTCCTGTAGGTAGAACAACATTGCAGAATAAATTGGTTTATAGACTGAAGGAAGAAGATGGAGGAAAACAGAGGTATAAAGCTAGACTTGTGGTTAAGGGGTTTGCACAGAAGAAAGGTATTAATTTACATGAAATATATTCCCTTGTTGTTAATATGACATCAATCATAACTATTTTAAGTCTTGTAGCATCAGAAGATTTGCATCTTGAACAGTTAGATGTAAAGACAACATTTTTCCATGGAGATTTGGAGGAAGATATATATATGTAGCAACCAAAAGGATATGAGGTCAAAGGGAAAGAAAAATTAGTGTGAAGGTTAAAGAAGATCTTGTATGGCTTAAAACGAGATCCAAGGTAGTAGTATCTAAATTTTATAGGTTTATGTCTAAACAAGGTTATACTACATGTCACTCTGATCATTGTGTTTATCTGAAAAAAGAAAAATGATGGCAACTATATTATATTGTTGTTGTATGTAGATGACATGCTTGTTGTAGGGTCTAACATGTAGGAAATAAATGTACTCAAAAGAAAATTGGAAAATTCATTTTCAATGAAGGATTTGGGAGCTCCAAAAGAAATCGCTGGTATGAGAATAACTTCAGACAGGAAAAATTGCAAATTAACATTATCCCAGAATGAGTACATACAAAAGGTGTTGAAAAGATTTAATATGCAAAATGAAAAACCAGTTAGTAGACCTTTTTCTAGCCATTTAAAACTTCGTAAGGTGATGTACCCCAAGACCCAAGAAGAAATGGATTATATGTCTAAAGTTTCATATGAATTAGCAGTTGAAAGCTTAATGTATGCAATGGTCTTCAAAAGGCCTGATATTACACATGCAGTGGGAGTTGAAATTAGGTATATGAACAATCTAGGAAAAGAAAATTGGATGGAAGTGAAATGTATTCTTGGATATTTGAGAGGTAACACAAATCAAGAATTATGCCTTGGTGGTTCAAACATTTCTCTAAAGGGATATTCTGATGAAGATATTGCAGGTGATAGAGATAATAGGAGGAGCACTACAAGGTATGTATTTACTATAGGTGGAACAACTGTTAGTTGGGTTTCAAAAATCCAAATTGTTGTTGCACTTTCAACAACAAAAGCAAAGTATGTTGCTGCTACAGAGGCTAGAAAATAAATGATTTGGTTACAAAGGTTTGTGGATGAATTGGGTAAGAAGCATGATATGGGCACGCTATACAGTGATAGAAGAAGTGCCATTCATCTTGCAAAGAACTCAACATTTCATTCCAGGACTAAAAAAATTCATCTCAAGCACCATTTCATATGGTCAGTGTTGAAAGATCGAAAGTTGAAGCTAGAAAAGATACACACTAGCCAGAATCCTACAGATATGCTAAAAAAAGTTGTAACTAGGGAGAAATTGAGATTATGCTTAGTTTAAATTGGTCTTCAAGTAAGACGATGAAGACTAGAAACAACCAGGTCCAAAGTGGAGTAATTTTCCAGCAAATGAAGTAGTGCTGGATTTGCTACAATCAGTCTCCAAGCGGGATATTGTTGGGTGTGGAGCCTGATTATCTTCTTTATTTTGTATCACAACATTGGACCTCTAATATTAATGGGGAGGAAAATCCTCCCACAATTTTACATTGCATGGGGGGTCCAGGGGGGTGTGCTTGTGCATTTATGGAGCCCCCCCCCTGGTGGCGGGTTTCGGGGGCAGCACCTCGAAGCTAAAAATAGATGTAAAATTGCCTTGTAAAAGTATAGTAATTTATAGTCAATCTGGGCCATTCATTAGGTCGATGATATGATGGTAGTAGTTATGTTTGATTTAGGGGTTTTATCATAGAAGGCAACCTGTATTTTGTATGAGGGTATTTTATTGGAGCTGTCAGTCGTATGCGTATTATCAGAGAGAGAAACTGATAGAGAGACTATGGGAGAGAACATGGGATATTACAACAGATGTGTTGTAGGTTGTGTCTCTTCATTTTTTTAGATAATACAAATGAAGGATTGTTTGTTTAGGGTGGACGTAGCCCAAACTGGGTGAACCATGTATATCTATGTCTCTCTAGTTTTATGTGTTTTGTGTGCTTGTGTTTTCCGCATATTTTATCTGTTGCATTTCTCTATAATATATAATTTTCTAATAGGAATATGATAGTTTTTCATTTCCTTTGTTAGTTTTAACAACGTTTCGTTGATTTGGATTATTCTGATATTTGGACTTCTCTTCATAAGTAGTGGAAATTTTCTTATAATTCTTGTTCTGGATGTTAGGTTTCTTAGTAGACTACACAGTGTGTACCTCATATGTGGGAAGAGCAGCCGATTGGGTACCGACGATGGCACTCGAAGATGCATGTGATCCGTGCCTACTAATATGTTTTAGAACTACACTAGAAGTTGTGCCAACGAGGTCATCAACATGTACTCTCGGTAGCTGAGTAGAGGGAGGATTCGGGCTTCCAAAGAAATGTGGGAGTAACTAATACAGTGTGCCAAATTATGAATAGGTGAGATCTAGGTGTTGTGCATGATGGATGGATTGGTCCTCTGTGAACGCACCAGATAGGAAAATGTCCTTAGCAAGGAGTGGCAAGGGAGACTTACAAAACTAGTTTGATGATAGATGATCTGGGATTGAAGATTTGACTAGCTTCCTCCTATGCCCCCATTAATGAATGTGATTGGAGATGTGGTTGGTAGTGTCTTGGTGCAACGAGGTTAATAGTTTTGTTCCAGTTTCATATCAGATAGGTATTTGAAATTTCTTAAGAAATTTCACTGCTAAGGCACCAAAAGTATTGACTGCAGCTTGTGGTAACTCAATGTACCACTCGGAAGTGTTTCCTATGAGAGTTTAGGGAAAGAGCCTAAGCCAGAAACTATTGTATACCATGGAATTAAAAATAGAAAATAGATGAAAGGTGGTTATATGTGTAGTTGGATCCTCCCCTTGTTTCCCTTCGAATTTGGGGATATCTGATGGAATTTTATGTTGTACAGGAGGCCAAAGAAGGTTATGATTGATGGGATCACTAGTCAATTTATATATATTTGGGATGTTTAAAGCTACCAAGAATGGAAATTGATTTTTTTCCCCCGAGTATAACCATGTTTGTTTTGACTGACCATTTGGACCATAGGGTCCTCCCATCAAAGTGTTTCCAGCGGGATAAGTAGAACTCATCTGATAATAATTTCTAGCTAGTGGAGTTGTAGGGATGTAAGGTTGTTGTCCATAGGGGATATTGTATTGGGAGGGAAAACATATGGTTTCCCCCAAGATAATAGTTACCCCATTGGCCAAATTAGTTTTGGGTAAGGGTCGCCCAAATATATGTGATAGAGTTTTATTGTGGCATACCACTAGTGGCATAATTTACCATTGGCATAGACCCAACACCGTAAGGTTGACCACTAAGTGGAATGGCACTAAGAATGGGAAGAACTAATTGTCCCATAGAGAGTAGAGGTTCAAAATTTCCCCCTGGCATGTAAGTGTTGGTAACACTACCCCCTGACATAAGCCGAGGGGCTCGAACTCAACAAGGGGTTCCAACCTAAAGGGTTGCTGAAGGGAACCAAGGTAGCTCCATTATTGGAAGAAAAATTGAATGGTATAGGAGTAGACACGATTGGAGTAGATACCAAAGATTTTAGAATTCCACTCACAGTTTTTGTGACCAAGTTTCTTAGACCTGGCATAGTGTAGCTACTAGGGTTTCCTATCAGTTTTGAAGAACTATCAATTCACAGGGGATATGGTGGTGGAATCGAGTTGGATACCAATGACAATAACCCATATGCCCCCATTATGTAGTGGATGTGGGTGCAACATAAGACATGGTCGATAATGGTGCTATTGGAATCAATAGTGGCCCCAACAGGTTAGTGAGAGGAGGATTATAAGGAGGTACAACTCCTTCAATGAAAGGATCCTCAAGAAACTCTATAATGTAAGGTGAAATGTGAAAATTAGGGGTCAAAACTAGAGATTTATCTTCTAAAGAAGACACTGGGTCACCGATACTCGACAACTCCCCTAGTGTTAGTGGAGGGAGACCTTGCTGACGCCTACAAAGATGACAAGGGTCGAAGGATGCCATGACGACAAGTTAATTTTATCAAAATTTTAATGTGATGTATTATTAAGTCTCAGTGATAGTAGAACCAAACACTTGGAAAGAATATAAATTCAATCATTCAAGCAGCCAGAGAGGTGAGACCATGTATGAGTACTAAATTTTTTTGGAGATGATTACGTACCCAAACCTCAGATAATGGGACGAAGCACTCTAGTCTCTCATGAAGATGATTACCCTCCAAAAAATTGAAGGTATCTGAGGTTTGTCTATGTTAGGTACCAGGGAAGCTCGCCCAAGTCACCTTGTGTACATCCATAGAAGTATGGAAACTATGGACACCTCAAATAACAGACACTATCAAGGGGGTCACAGTCATAGATAACATGTTGTATGTGTAGAACACCTAGATCTCCAATCTAGGTTTGATGATCCCTAGGGGAACCCCAATACACTGAATGCCCAATATTATGTGAATGAAGGTAGGCTACCTTGTCACATAGCCTGGTGTTGTTTTTCTCTTAACTCTGGTATAAGTGGAGTGGTCCCAATAGTATGAGTGCAGTAGGATTTTCACTCTTTAATGACACTAATCTCAAGTTTTTTGATCTGGGGAAGTTTTCTCACTCTGCCTATCCCAAGATCCTAGCCTGAAATAATGTTGGTGTAAGCTCCTAAAAGAGTTATTGATTTATTTTATTAGTGCTTAATTTTAGTGTACTTGCTTATAATTCTCCGAAGAGGGATTGGACGTATGAAATTTTATGTGACTTTGACTCAAACCATGCAGAAAATTCTTTTTATACTCACTTAAATGAAATAGTTATTTCTATAAGGATAATTTTTTCACACATCCATGTAAAAGAAAACATCCAAAAATGAATTTCAACCTACAAATATTTATATATTTATCCTCACTAATATTTATTTAAGGCCCAAATTACAAAATGAAATCAACTATCTTAGAAAAACTAAAAAAAAAAATTCTTTTCAAAATGTAAATTCAACGAAGCTAACTATTCAAAGAAAAAAAACTAATATGCTAGCAGGAAACCAAGCATAGATATCTAAAATACAGAAGCAAAACTCACAGCTAACAACTCCATAGTCAGCAAAATAACAATAGGTGTAAAATACAGAATTTTAGGCTAAGTAACATTTCCTAGCAAGGAGTAAAATGTGTTAACAACAGGACTAATGCACTGTTCTCAAGTAGAAGCTATATTATAATGCTCTCAAACACACAGAGGTGGTGCATTACTAAGGATAAATTGCAGATAATGGTTAGCCAAGGTTTTTTCTGAATAATCAGAGCTGATGAAATGGTCACATAGCATACGAAATGATCATAAAGGGATGTGAGAAGAACGAAAAGTGATAGATGGAAAGAGCCAAAGGCTCAGAAATAAACAACTGGGAACTAAGAATTAGTCCCCACCGGAGTTTCCAATTCTCATTACGGGTAAAATGCACATGTGGTAGCTAGAGTAAGATCCCTCTTGGGCCTTCCTGGGACCTTAGTGAGACAATCACATTAGTTGCAACATTCAAAAAGAAACTACATGCATTTTCATACTAATGCTTGATTGAAAAATTGAAGTATTGAAGGATTACCTTGATGTATAAGGTAGATTTGTTGGAGGGTGAAATGCAATGTGGTGGAAGTCCTCATGTCTGGCTCCTAGTCTGAACCCTGCAAACAAACAATGAACTAGTGTAATATTAACAGTATTATCACTACAAACAATCAAAAAAGTATATAATCAAACAATAAACCATGTACATATAAGCCAATTGTAACAAGTATCCTAAACAAATAAAGAATCAATGCATCAAGAAGATGCCAGGTGGAAAAAATACAAGAAGTTGTACTATTCAAAGAAGGAAGATTACAACAACCAGTTTGGTCAAGATTCCCTCGGTCCACCGAATATTAGCTCTCTCTCCTTGATATCAAAGTGTGACAATGCTTAGGAAAAAAGTTCTAATTTACCTGGGCAACCATGAAACATCACACTCAACAATAAAATTTCGCTCCTTACACAATCAACCTTTTGACCTTTGACAATGAGCCCTAGCCTCAATTCATAAGAGTTTGGGAGCTTCAACCTTGTCATTCTTCGTGATTAGTTCAAATAGGGAAAATTCCATGATGTTTCCATGCTTTTCCCAGCTTTTTCCCTCTTTAGATGCTCATTTTGGTTTATTAATGTCCAATCAGAGGTTTGCACCATAGGTTGCCCACTTTTTGGATTAATAGCTTGAGAAAAATCTGGAAATGTCAATCGCTTACTATGGAATTTGTCATTTTTTCTTCATGAAACAAGGGTAACACTGCCCCTTAGGAAATACAGTGCATTAGCCAAGGCACTGCCACTCCATTAAAGAGCCAGGTATGCATTATAATTGGGCCCAGCAATCTCTAGGGTGTGTTACATTGGCCAAATATGTCTCTGTCTAAGTCAATTTATTCCTTCCATGTATCCTTGTCCTCTAGGCTGATGAGGAGGTCACTTGTACTACAACATCAGTCCAAATTTTCTACATGCTCTAGAAGTGGAATCATGAAAGGGTTTTTTGCAGTTTTTTCCAAGGATACAATGATCACATTGCTTTAGTTTCTTAGGAATAATAGAAAAATTAGAAACAACATTCTCTTTCCAAAGAATGAATATTATCACAATTAATATGTACAAATATAGCATGCAATAGAATACTAGATGGAAATGTAATTTCATCATTATGAGAGATATATGCATATGTATCTCCATAAGCAAATGCCACTTCCAACATTAGTAGCATTTCATCCTCGGCTCTAGTCATAACAACCATGTAGTCAGATATATTCATTATTTCTACTTTACCATTAAAGATATGAAGAAAGTTTTGTTGTTAGTAGATGTCCACAATGGATAGGATATTTCTTCATAGCCCTAGGAGATCATTTACATAATGTAGAAGAAAATTAATAAATCCAAGGAGTTTATGCTTGATGGTGCAATGTCTTAAGTGTTTTAGAATTGATTTATTTGCAAAGTATGTTGTTCTACCTACATTTTCATTAGCCTTCAAATAAGTCCAATCGTAATTTCACATGGTCTGTTGCACCTATGTAAAGAAACCATGCATCTCTGTAGGAACTAGATCAAGTGTAAAAAAAACATTCATTTATTCCAATATTGAAGTGGGATATAATTTAATTGGAAAATCTAGGTGCTTTAGATTTTCCTAGATAAGTAGTTTTATCTTTGTCTTGTTTCTGATTTTGTTTGTAGTTGATCTTCTCCTAGGGGATTGTACATGTTGATGCATCTTGACTTTATATACAATAAAAAATGAAATGGTTATAAACTAATTATCCTTGAGGTATTTACCATTGTTGCCTCTAAAGTAATTTCTTCCACATCCTCTTTTACTACACTTTCCTATA
This sequence comes from Pinus albicaulis, assembly GCA_034641835.2. NCBI lineage: Eukaryota > Viridiplantae > Streptophyta > Pinopsida > Pinales > Pinaceae > Pinus > Pinus albicaulis. Next base: position 940,314,348 of record CM076582.1, read on the forward strand.
GGGGATTCATGCAACTAATTCATCCCTTTTTTCAGTGGGTCATTGTTGGATTCACATTTATACTAAATACAGGGGTGAATTAGTATAATAAAATTTTACTTAATTAAATCATTCAAACACAATAAAGCATCCATAAAATGAGAGAATTAAATGCATGATATACATGGAAACCCATCCAAGAGAAAACAAAAAAGATTATTTTAATCAATTATTCTTATGGAAGCACCAACCTATTGTTATAATATTTTTAGGAGCCCACCAATAGGATACACCAATCCACTTTAATTGCAGGCACCATCTTGTAGGGGACACCAATCCCTTTAGAATTTCAACCACCATATTCAAGGATACACCAATCTTGTTAAATTTGCATGCCGTATATTTTAGGAGACATCGATCCCATTATATTTATAATTCATTATGTATTGCAACCTTTTTTTTTGTTTCGCCTTCTTTATTTTTACGAATTGATCTTCTATTTTCTATTCAATTGTTTTATATGAAATTATTTGCAATCATATTTTTCATTATCTGATATTTTATTTCTCTGTTAATTATTCTACTTTACTAACCCCCTCTACTACAATATTTAATTTTATAAACTCAATACATCAAGCAATCCTTGACGTCTAATATTTTTTGTATGCCATTATTTATGTGATCTAGTTATCTTCTTCACATCAACACTCTAAAGAACCATATGTTTTTATTCTCTCTTAACCAAAACTCTTCTCACACACTTCACAACATTGTATTCCCAATTTTTATCCATTTAAAAAAATATTTCATTGACAACACATCACACAATTGTTTTGTAAATTCCATTCAATTTATCTATTCTTTCACTTAATGCCTATTCACCCTAAACTTGACTTATATATTCACATGCTCATCCTCTTTTAGATGCATTACATTATTAATATACTATATGTTTATTTTAATCAACTAAAATTCCTTATCCCTCAGGACCTAGGAATCGAGCCATGAGACTATGTGACCATGTTCCATGAACAATTTATCAACTCATCACTCTAGTAAAACTAGAGGTTGAATAATTTATTGAAATAACGTTCTCAAGAAATTGGATACATGTATATTATGATTATTTTCATAACCATTTATCTCCAAGTACTAAATGATTAAGCACCCATGGCTATGTGTTGTAAACTTAGTCTTAACTTATTTCTCTAATATAAAATGCTTAGGTACAAATATGATAATTCAACATGGTAGAAATATTATCAAATGGAAAATTTTTAAATCTTACCTACAACTGATGGTATTTTCCGCATCATATAGGAAAAATCAGTACTAGAGTATTGTAGTTATTGGCTTAGTATAGTACCCTAGTGGATAGATAATCTATTGAAAAAATTTATAAGCCATCCAAATTTGATAACACTCTATATATTTTATATGATAAAATGCCATACCGTAGTGTTCTAATATGTTGGTTCAATATGGTATGTTGGCGCACTAAAATGGGGCCATGATGGTTGAGCCCTTAGCTATCTATAAAGAAGTCTTGCAATCACATCCTTTTGGTTTTTTAGTCCAATGAAAACCACGAAACCCTTGTCAAAATTAGTCCTATCATGAGTGTTGAGACTTCTAGGAAAATCCATCATGGACCAATCACTATCCACCAAATGATATTTTTCTATGTCATCTACCACATGCCACATTCTCATACTACCACATTTCACTCACCTAATCCCTATTGGCTATACAAGAAAATATTTTTTCCTGCCATATATCCCTTGCTATTGCAGCCACATCATCATCTTTGCCACATGTCATCAACATTTTTTCCACATTGTGCCACATCATATCTTGTCTATTCCATACCATATATTAACCTTATAATTTTAAATGTTTAGATAATGTTGTATGGTACCCCATACTCCAGTATCATCCTATATTGTTCAAGTATTCATTAGCATGCTAAACCTAGTATGTACCCACTTATCATGGTTTAATAACATATTTGTGAAGATGAGTAATAAATTCAATTTTGCAGGATAAGCTTTTTATGTTATTGTTACATATTTTATCTCTTATTTAGATATACTGTCATTCCACCTTTGTTTTATATATTGGCATCAAGCCTATTTGGACCCATTGAAATGAATAAGGGCCACTAATCCCTCTTGTTATGTTAAGCATGTTGGGTATTCTTATAATGAGGTAATGTATCCACTAGTGTAACATCCCATACTTAATTTTCCATGTAGATAAAATAGGAAGAAGGTCATGGGACACATATTCCAAGTTGAATAATGAGAAAAAACTAAATTGGGAATAACATGTGGCTAATTAATGGCTATGTAAATCGGAAAAGGAATTGGAAAAGGAAAAGAGGTAATAAATGGCATTTAATTATGAGAAAAAAATGAAAATAGGAGAAAATGAAGGTGAAGAGACAAAAATATGTATGCAAGGGAAATTAGAGATAATTTTATGAAACCAGCTCCAAAAATAGAGGATAAGAGAGATCAACGCCTTAGAAATAAGCCACTTCGAGGGGGCAACCTCCTTTACATTACATAAATAAACAATTCTTGGATGATACAAATGACAAAACCTCCTTCTATATATAGAAGTCCATGGGGTCACAATATAAACATATCCATCCTAAAAATAATAATGTAAGGGCACAATAATAAAAATATTCGGGCTAGAGGGGTACAACAATAACAACAGGGGTGTTACACTAACAAAAATAAGGGACTATACTAGTAATATAGGGACCTAACATTCCCGTCTCCTTCAAAAAAGTGTTGTCCTAAATGCTTGAATAGCTCCAGTTTATTTTGTATAAAATTCTCATCCTCCCATGTATAACCTTTAGTGGGTAAGTTCTTCCATTTGATGAGATACTCTGAAATTGATAGATTTTTTAGTTTTCGAGTTCTTCTTTCCGTGACTAGTTCAGGTTCCAATATGATTTTTCCTTCCTCATAAAGTTTTGGCAATATTGTTTGAACTGTAAGTTTGTCCCCTATGAATTTCTTTAAGCATGAAACATGGAACACTGGATGCACTCATGAAGAAGTAGGAAGCTCCAATTTGTATGCCATAGTACCAATCTTTTCCAACACTTTGTAAGGACCATAATACTTTGGTGATAATTTATTATACTTCTTAGCTTGCTTGAGGGACATTTGTTTGTATGGTTGTAGCCATAAAAATACCCAGTCTCCTACATCAAAACTTCTCACGCTGCAATTTTGATCTGCCTATTGTTTCATTTGATTTTGTGCCAAATTTAGGTTATCCTTTAGGAGTTGGAGAACTTCTTGTTGATGCTCGATGTGATCTTCCACCGCTTGAACCTTGGAATTTTCTCTTAAATAAGATGTGATAGATGGTGGATGATATCCATAAACTGCCATAACTAGGGTCATTCTTGCTGTAGTGTGGAAGGAAGTGTTATACCACCATTCAGTGAGAGGTAACCACTTGACCCATTGTGTTTTCTTATCAGATACAAAACAGTGAAGATATATTTCCAAAAATTGATTCACTATCTTAGTTTGATCATTTGATTTAGGATGATAAGATGAGTTATGAGCTAGTTGAGTACCCAAAGAAGAAAATAGTTCCATCAAAAAATATCTAGTAAAAATGGGATCTCTGTCACTTACAATAATATTCGGGTTTCCATGTAGCTTTTGAATTGTTTCCATAAATGCAATAGAAAATTTAATTGCTATAAATGGATGAGATAATGCACAAAAGTATGCATAATTGGTAACTCTACCAACTACCACCATGATGACAATCTTTCCTTAAAGACTTAGGTAAACCTATGATAAAATCCATTGGATCTCCTCCCAACATTGACTTGGAATGGATAAATGTTGTAGGAGACCCGGGGTCTTAATTGTCTCAAATTTATTTTGTTGGAAAATAAAACATTTCACCACAAAATTTTGAATATCAGATTTAAGGCCATCCCAAAAAAATTCTTTCTTCACCATGTGGTAAGTTTTTAAAAATCCTGAGTGTCCTCGTAAAGGATAAGTGCGCAGTTCCAAAATAATATTTTGTTTTAGTTGGGAATTATTGCAAATATATAAGTGATATTTGTATCATAATGAATCATTTTTCCACCTAAATGTATCATATGTACTAGGATCTTACTGTAAATTTTGAATGAGTTTTCACAATTCTTTGTATTTCTTCCATTCATCCCTTGATTCGGTTATCCAATCTGGTTGAATAATAGAAATGGAACAAAGAAATGCTTCCACCTCTTCATCCTTTCCTGAGAGTGCATATGCAATAAGTTTTAGCATCCCTTTTTTGTAGATGATTTCAAAGTCATAACCTAACATATTTGTGACCCATTTTTGTTGCTCTTATAAAGATAGTTTTTGTTCCAAAAAATGTTTAAGACTATTATGATCAATTTTTACCTTCAAGCGTCTTCCCATTAGATAAGGTTGTCATTTATTTAGTGCATGTAGTATTGCTAACATTTCCTTCTCATAAATAAATTTATTTAAATACTTTCCTTTGATTGCATGACATTCAAAATTAATGGGTCTTCCTTCTTGCATTAAAACAACACCAATTCCATTTCATAAGGAATCACATTCCACAATAAAGGTTTTTGTGAATTCTGTCGTAGCTAAGTCTGGTACTAAGCACATTTCCTCTTTAAGATGTTCAAAGGACTTAGTTTCTTTAGGATTCCATGAAAAATCATCCTTATTCAATAATGTGTTTAGAGGTGCTGATATTCTCTCGTAATTATTAACAAACTTGCGATAATACCCTCTTAACCTGATAAATCCTTGCAAGTGATTTATGGTTGTGGGGAATTTTCATTCCTTAATGGCTTTAATTTTGTTAGGGTCTACCTTAACACCCTAGGGAGATACAATATGACCCAGATATTCCACCTCTTGTACTCTAAAGAAACATTTGGATGTTTTCTCATATAATTATTTCTCCTCCAATAGTTTGAGCACCCTGTCAACATGTTAAACGTGCTCCTTCCAAGACCTATTGTAGATTAGTATGTCATCAAAAGATACTAGGAAAAATTTTCTAAGGAAGGGTTTGAAAATGAATTCATCAACCCTAGAAATGTAGAAGGTGCATTCGTAAGGCCAAAAGGCATCAATAAAAATTCATAATGACCCTCATGAGTTTGAAATGTTGCTTTTAGAATATCTTCAGTCTTCATTCTAATTTGATGATATCCTGAATGAAGATCCAACTTGGTAAAATAAATTGCTCCATGTAATTCATCCAAAAATTCGTCAATCACAAGCATGGGAAATTTATATTTAATAGTAAGCTTATTGAGCTCCCTATAATATAGACACATGTGCCATGATATATACTTATTGTGCACCAATACTACTGGAGCAGAGAAATAACTTTGACTAGGTTGAATTATACCAACTTCTAACATTTCTGCAATCATACATTCAATTTCCCTCTTGTGGCCAGAAGGATATTTGTAAGGCCTGATGTTTTTAGGAACGCTTACTGGAATAAAATGAATAGCATGACCATGATCATGAATATGTGGGAGTATTTCGGGAGTTTCAAACACCTTCGAATGATTTTCCAAGACTTTTTGGAGATCTAGAAATTTCGAGACGTAAAGAAACCCTAACTTCACAAATCGTATCTCTGAAATTATTTCGAACCAAGATTCAAAATTTTTCCACGACGTTCCTTAGGATTTTGGCTTTGCTTTGTAAAATTTTTAGCTTCTGAACCTGCGTAAAAAACAATTTATAGGGAAAATTCCACAATGACCTGTTTGGAGCAGCGAAACCCTAGAATTCAAAGCTATTATACCAGATGTTATGAAACAAGCTCCAAAAATAAAAGACAAGAGAGATAAATGCCTTATAAATAAGCCACTTTGAGGGGGAAACCTTCTTTACATTACATAAATAAATAATTCTTGGATGATACAAATGACAAATCCTCCTTCTATATATAGGAGTCCATGGGGTGACAATACAATCCTAACAAACCTAACAATAATAAAGGGAATAATAATAACAATATTGGGGAATCAAGTGTACACAAATAACAATAATGGGGTTACACTAACAAAAATAAGGGAATAAACTAAAAATATGGGGACCTAACAGAGAAAATGAAAGAAAATGAAAGGAAAATGAGACATCAATGGTAAAAATACAATATAGAAATAGTTCACTATGTTTCGTCAATTTTGGCTTTTTATCAGTTTTAGAAAGAGAGAGAGAGAGCTTAGAGAGGAGAAATTAATTAATAAAAATAAATAAAAGGACAATAAAAGGAAATAAAGGAGAGAAAGGAGAAATTTTGAACAAAAACTACAACATGAACATTTTGTAGGGAACCTGTTGCATGTGTAATTTCCTTGATGAGATGTAAATGAATGGTACATGTGTTTGATAATTTGGTTCATTTGTTGCCATTGGCCTAGATTTTTATTGGATAGTTAGTGGTTTTAGCCTTCCCTTTCCATTTCATGGATATGCATGGTGTGATCCAATTAATTCTTGGTTGAGATTTATATTTCCATGAGATTTTGGATCTGTTTGAGGTGGTATCAAGAAAATTCCTAGGGTTGGGAGTAGAAGTGGTTTTGTTCAAGAAACCCTTGATAGGTGGGTTGAGACAAGAAAATTCCTCTACGTATGGAGAAGGAATTATGAGGTATTTAAACATTTTTTTATTTTTTTATCTCGGGTTCAATTTTAGTGACATTACTATAGCTTGAGGGTGTAGGTCATTTAACCTCTGGATTCCTTTTTTTGGTTATTTCTTTTTTTATCCCATGAGATCACACATTCATTCTCAAAATATGGCATGACGGTGATTAGCTAAAATATATATTTTGTTTAGCCTAATATAAGGTCATGTGGTACGTTGAATTCACTCACTTGATTAAATTTTTCATTTGTTAATATGAGTTATGTTTGTATTGTTATTAATGAGCATATTTCCTCATCATTATGTTAATATTATGCTTGATTTCACATGGCTTCTATTTTGGTTATATGCAAGGTTATATGATGTTCTATTACTATGGATTTTGTTCATGATTCAATAAGTTATTGAATGGTTGATGAATACATGGGATAACAAGTGTTGTTGCAGCGACTTGAGAGGGAATTAGACATTCTTGGTGATTCTCTAATGAAGTTGCGAAGTTTATGACTAGATATGCATACATGACTTGTAGCTTCTACATTTATCATATGTTTGACAAAATATTTATCATGAATAGGCATGTTTTGATCAAGATCTAGTCCTAGTATGATTTTTTTATACTAGTCATCATCTTAAGATTTATTTTGGAATGTTTTGGGTCATTCTAGGAAGTGGACTATAGGTCAACCTGATAAAAGTGACATTGATATCGCAACATCATTCTAATAACTAGAATATTTTTGTCATAACTACATGTAGGAGGGCTTATAGGTGTGGTTGGAGCCTCATAACTGCATTCATAGTTTTTCATGGGTACAATTGGGGTGTAAAGGGTCAAAAAATAAGTTCTAACTCAAGGATTGATCATCAAGGTTGTCCCTAGATAATGAAAATATCTTTATGGTTAGTAAGCCCCAAATCCACAAATGGAACTTGGATTTTGGGTCATAACATTGTGACACTTAGCTCATGTTTACCTTGGATAGATTGTGCGAATGGGTAAATGTGGCAGGAGGGGTTACAGGGTGGCATGAGAGCCAAGTTGCATCATCGAACCTAATGGTAAATATAGGACAATAGTATTCTCATAATATATTAGACACATTTATGAGTTTGAGGACATATATTGATGCAAATAAAATAACAACAAGCTAATTTAGGAACAATAAATTATTGCAAGGTCTCAAGAAAATCAAGTTGAACTTAATGTCGTGATTCTAAACATCATTTTAGAGTTTCAAAAGTGGAAATAGATTAGGGTTAGTGAGGGATATAGAAAGGAGGAGAAGACTGATGGGGCATATGGTAGTATGTCTTAGAGGAGACACAGGTTGGACAGGGAGGATACAGTTAAGAGTGGCATATTCTTGGGTACACCTAACAAGAGGACTCATACATATGGTTTTTATTCTATTTCCTCTTCTAGGATACATCATCGGCATCGCCACCAACACCATAGGAGGAGTGAGTAATTGTTAGAAAATTTTAAGAAATACAAGCCTCCTATATTTTATGGAGATATGAATAAATCAGAAGATGAAGAAGTATGGATTCTTAGGATGAGTAATTTCATCAGATTTCGTGACTACTTAGAGACCGTGAAAGGTAAGATAACCACCTTTAGCCTCAAAGGAAAAGCATATATCTCGAGAGAAGATATTAAGAAATTCAAAGGAATTAGAGAAAAAAATTGACATGGGATGAATTTGAAATACTCTTCAGAATAATGTACCTATATGTGAGGTGTTATGATGGAAAATTAATGGAATTTTATGAGATTAGGATGGGTTCCATGAGAAATAAATAATATGGAACCAAGTTTGTAGATTTTTTCAGGTGCACACCTTATCTAAAAGCTAATAATAAAAATATTCCAAGGTTCATCAATGGGTTTAAAACAACATTCAAGGAACACATTGATTTTGATGACCCTTATTCATTGCATCAAGCCATAAGAAATTTTAAGCATTGTTATGAATATTAAATCACAAGCTTGAGTTCAATTATGAAGGTAAAGGGAATGACAATACAAAGGAAAAATGACCTAAGAAGAGAGAAATATCTCAGAATGCATGTGAGAAATAAAATGTGGCACCTAATAAGAAGTTTAATGCCATATAAAAAGGGAATGGACCTCAACCTGGAGAGAAAAAGAATAAATTTAATGATAGGTAACCATTGCCATGTTGGAATTGTGGTAAAGGACATCACAAGTGGGATTGTCCATCATACTAGGGTGGCAGACCCTAGATCTATAGTGCTCTAGAAGTAAAGGTAGCTAGGGATGTTTGGTTGAGCATTCCTCAAATCTATGCAACACTTAATTAGAAGGAGGAAGATAATAAATAATTGATTACCTAGATGGAAGGTAAGATTTGTGACCAAGTTGTTTCAATTTTGATTGATCCTAGATATAATTAAATTTATATCAGTCATCACCTAGTGAATGAGTGTTTCTTGAGTAAAGAAGCGCATTAAAAATATTGGTTTATGACATTTGTTACAGTGACCAAGAGAATATTCCACCACTGAGTGAGATCTAATGCATTTGATCTTAATGAAATGCTTACACTAGCCCATATAAATGTGTTTCCTTTGGGTTTGTATAGCATGCTTTATTCCATCGATTGGATATTTACTAAAAATACGAGTGTGGATTTTTATGACAATGCTATTGAGTGTATAGATGGTGACAGGGAAAGGAAAACCTTGAAAGGAAAGAAGAAGCATACATTAGTAAGAATGGTTACAAGTATGCAAGTTGAGTGTAGTTGTAGGAAAGTGTGTTATTGTTTGGAGTTCATGTTTCCAATGACAAAGGGTAGGATGTTGAGGATAAGGAAGTATTGAATAGGTATGTTTTTTTTGCAATGGTTTTAGGATGTGTTTCCTACAAATATTCTAGCATTAATTCCTCATAGGGAAGAATATTTCTCTATTTAGGGAGTACCAAGAGAAGCACCAACATATAAAGAACCTTACAGGATGAGTGCTCTGTAATTAGTGGCATTGATGTTGCAGCTAAAGGAAATTCTTTATAATAGATATATAAGGCCAAGTGTGTCACCTTGGCGTTAAAGAATTTTATTTGTAAATAACGAGGATGATACTCTGAGATTTTTAATTGAATATAGGCATCTCAACAAGGTGACAATGAAGAATAGGTGCCCTTTGCCACAAATTGATTCTTGTTTGATCAGCTGAAGGGAACGTCAATAGTTTCAAATATTGATCTAATATTATGCTATCATTAGGTGTGCATGAAATAAGAATACATCTAAAATATTGCATTTCATATAAGGTATGGGAACCATGAGTTTATGGTGGTTCCTTTAGATCTTACTAATGATCCAACCACTTTCAAGTGTTTGATGAAAATTACATTTCGCCCTTACCTGTATAAGTTTCTGATAGTGTTTATTAATGATATATTTTTATATTCCAACAATGAATAAGAGGATGCAAATAACTTGGAAACATTTCTCATGTCATTGAGAGAGTATTAGCTATATACCAAGCTCAATAAGCGAAGTTTCTTTCATTCTCAGATTCATTACTTGGGAGATGTTGTTTCCAAGGAAGGGATATCAATTTCCCCCAAAAATATTAAAGCGCTCATAGAGTGGAAAATTACTGGGAATGTGGATGAGGTTAGATCAATCGCATGACTAGAAAGTTACTACAAGAGATTAATCTACAAATTCTCAAGGATTTCTTATCTTATTGCATCTTTGTAGAGAAAAGGAACGAATTTTGAATGGAGTTTGCAGCTAGTTTTGAGTATTTAAAGAATTTACTTACAAATGATCTAGTATTAAAGGTTTTAGAACCGTATAATGAGTTCATATTTTTTATATATGTTTGGAAGAAAGAACTTGGTGAAATCCTGATCCAGGAAGGGAAGGTTCTATGCTATGAGTCAAGCAAGCTAAATGATTATGAACATAACTATGTGACTCATGATATTGAGTTTGAAATGATCATTCATGCATTCAAAATGTGGATGTGTTATCCCCTTGGTAAGAGGTTCATCTTGATGAGCAATCACAGTGGACTAAGGTACTTTTTTTACTAACCCAATATCAATGATAGGAAATCTAGATGGTTTGACACCCTTAGTGAATTTAATTTTAGATAAGGTACATTAAGTGCAAGGAGAATGTGATTGTGCATGGTGTGATTAGTATAGTGAAAATGAATCATATTTCAGCTATGAGCTCTTATTGGACATATTTTTAGGAGAGGATCTTACATGCAAGGAAGCATGATGAGAGGTATCAACAATTGAAGCACAAGGTGATAGAGATGATGAGTATCATCTAATGACATATGGCTTGGTTGGATATAGGAATAGGATTTATGTGCTAGATAATAGTGAGTTGAAAAATTTCATCTTGAGGGAGTTTCACGTCAAGCCATAGTAATCAAATCCTAGATATCATAGATAGTTGTTTAGAAGTTATACTATTGATAAAACTTGAATAAGGAAGTGGAAGAGTTTGTTGCAAATTTCTTGGATTTCCAGTAGGTGAAATTTGAGTGTAAGCACTGAGTTGTTATATTGTATCCTATTATGATTTCCTAATGGAAATGGGAGGTCATTTCCATGGACTTCACTCTATGATTTTTGAGGACATTGATACCACATGCTTATATAATGGTTGTGGTTGATAGGTTGAGCAAGGTGCTCAATTCATTGCAGTAAGGACTAAACATTCATATAGTGTGGTAGCCCATATATTCATCAGGGATATAATGAGGTTATATGGTTTTCCCAAGAAGATCAATTATGATAGAGATGCCAGTTTCCCTTCTAAGTTTTGGAAGGCTTCTTTTGTAGGATTATGGATGGGTTTAGCTTTGACTATGAATTATAATCCATAAATAGATGGAAAAACAGAGAAGGTTAATGATATTATTTATTAAACGTTGAGTATGCATGTCATGCATCAACAAAGGAAGTGGGAGGACTATATTCCACAAGTATATTTTTCTCATAACGTTGGGTATAATTAATACATGAATATGAGACCATTTGAGGCTCTATATGGACATAGTTATAATACTCTTATCAGCTAGAGTGATCCAATGAATAAGGTATTAACTGTAACAGATACGTTGGCTAAGATGAAATAAGATATGTAGGTTATTAAGACAAATTTAAAGATAACATAGGAAACGCATAAGATCTATGTGGATCAACAAAGGGAATTCAAGGAGTTTCAGGTTGGGGAGCATGTTTACTTGTGCATCAAGTCCAAGAAGATCTCTTTGAGGACTGGGTCATGTGTCAGGTTGGAACCTTGATATTGTGGGCCTTTTTAGATCCTTGAGAATATTTTACCAATAGCCTATATACTTTCACTATCACCAATAGTGAAATTCCATGATGTTTTACATGTTTCATTGCTTAAGATATATGTGCAGGATTTTGATCATGTGATTGATTGGTTAGTATTGTAGGTGTAACTAGAGGGAGAGTTCCATCTAGAGCCATTATAAATTCTACAGTAGAAGAAAATCTTCTCTAGAACTAAGAAATACAGCAGGTTAAAGTGCATTGGAAGCAATTTGGGCTCTATGAAGCTACATGGGAGATGACTGATGAGATGTAAGCACTATATGCTTCATTATTTACTAGTGGAAGTATCTCTCTCTCTCTCTCTCTCTCTCTCTCTCTCTATATATATATATATATATATATATATATATATATATATATACACCAAATTATATGTATGTATGTATGTCAAATTAAATATCACAATGAGCTGTGTTATAAAGCTCCAATAAGCGATATGTTTGATTTATTTTCAACACGATGTCATTGTAAGTACTACCTCAAGCTATATTATATATCTCCATAGGAATTATGTTTTGTTTTGATCGTTTTTTTGGTCATAGGTTTCATTGAACACCAAGGATGGTATTCCCCCAAGGGGGAGCAGTTTGGAATATCCCTTCATTGATTTTCCATGTAAATAAAATAATACCAAGGTCATGTGACATGTATTCCAAGCTAAATGATGTGTAAACATTAAAGTGGGAATCACTTATGGTTAATTAATGGCTATGGAAATTTGCAAAGGAATTTGAAAAGGAAAACAAGACATAAATAGCCTTTAATTACGAGAAATATAGGAAAACAAAAGAAAAGGAAGGCGAAGGGACACAAAAATGTATGCAAGGGAAATTATATAGAAAATGAAGGAAAGTAAAGAAAAAGGAGATATGCATGATGAAAAGGCATAAGAGAAGTAATTCAAATTTTTTGATCAGTTTTGGTTTTGGATAAAATTAGCAAAGGTAGAGATAGATCTCAGAGGATAAAGTAAGTAAGTAAAGGAAATTAAATAAAATAGAGGGAGCATAAGGAGAAAGTTAGAAGAACAGCTACAACAAGAAAATTTTTGAGGTAATAGGTTGTGTTTGTAATTTCCTTTTTGAGATGTAAATGCATGGTACATGCATTTGATTATTTTTTTCATTTTCTATCATTAGCATGGGTTCTACCTAGATTGACAATGCTTTCATCCTCGCCTTGCCATTTATTGGATAGCCATGGTGTGCTAGGATTCATTCTTGGTTGAGCTTTGGATTTCTAGAAGGTTTTAGATTTGTTGAAGTGTTGGGGGTGGAGATGATTTTCTCCAAGAATCCCTCGACAGGTGAGTGGAGACAGGAAAATTCCTCTAGTTATGGTGAAGGAATTCCAATGCATCCAAGCTTGTTTTAGTTTTTTGATATCAGAACTAGTTTAGGTGAGATCACTGTAGCTTGAGGGTGGAGGTGGTATAACCTTTACATTCCTTGTATGGATTTGTATTTGTTTATCTCATGATATCCCACATTCATTCTTGGAATATGGCACAGGGGTTATTGGATGAAAGACAAATTTCATTTATCCTAATCTATGTTTGAGTGGTATGTGGAATTCCTTAAATTGGTTGGATTTTTCATATGTTAATATGAGATACTTTCCTATCGTGATCAATGCGCATATGTCATGGAAATTATGTCGATGTTATTCCTGATTTTTAATGGATTTTATTCTAGTTAAATTTTTCTTATAAGCATAGTAATATGCATGGTTATATGATGTGCTCTTACTATACATTGTGTTAATGATTCGATAAGTTATTGAATGGTTCATGAATGCATGGGATAAGAAGTGTTAATGTATCTACTTAAGAGGTAATTCAACCTTCTTCATGATTCTATGATCAATTTTAGATGTTTATGAACAGATATGCATTCATGATGTACAACATTTGTGTTTATCCTATTTTTTTCAAAATCTATATCATGTATTAGCCATGTTTTGGACAAGATCTAGTACTAGTATTAATGTTTTAAACTTGGTATCATCTTGAACTTGATTTTATAAAGCTCTAGGTTGTTCTAGGAAGTAGTCTATAGGAAAACCTTGAAAAAGTGGCATTGATCACCCAACTGCATGCCTAGAATTGGATAATTTTTCTCATATTTGAATGCAAGAAGCCTTATAGATGCAGTTGGAGCCTCATAATTGTATTGACAATGTGTCATGCATTTTTTTGGGGTGTCAAACCTGAGAAAAAAAATTCCAACTGAGGGATTAATCAGCAGGGGTGGTTGTCACACACCTCGGTGATCTATCATCCTTGAGGAATGAAATTATGTTTCCGATTAGTAGTCCCCAACTCCAAAATTGGAAGTTTGAGGTTGGGTCATATCATAGTGAAACTCAAATCATTTTTATACTATATAGCTTATAAAAGTGGGTAAATGTTGGAGGAGGAATTACAACTAGAGACTCTACTTGACCTTGACATGAATGAAGACAAAATGTTCAACAATCTCCCCATTTTTCATTGATGGAAGCACTTAACATTTGAGTAGTCTTGCAGATATACAATATTTCCAATATTGAATATTTCAACCTACCAATATGTGGTTATGTTTATTTACAATATTTATACTGACCTACAATTTCTCACCCTTTAACATCAAAGTAAAAGGGTCGTGCCTACAACTTCTACAAAATTTGCACTATTTGTCTCATTGTCAACAATTCTTCTCTTGATCATTGATTCTTCATGTTTTTCGCAAGTATATGTCTTTTATATGATGTTTTAATTACACCTTGAATCCTCTTATGCCATTAATATGCCACACACATTGGCACTACATGTCTTCTGATCTGCATATTTGATTCTCAACTCCCCCTGAAATAATTCTTATCCTTGTTGTGGAATATCTCCAATTTTAGTATGACATGACTAGGAAACAACTCCCCCTGAGCTATTAATGCACTTAGATGCTAATGTATATTATATAAGTTTAATTTTCAATATTCTATTCTAGCTCACCCTCTAAAGTTTCACTATAAGGAAAAGACCCTCTAGTGGATGTTTTTGAGGAGGCCCTTACAAAAATACCCAGACATCCATTTCTAGCGGAGGTTACTAGAGGAGGTTGGCGAGCAGAGGGTTTTGCAGATGTTTTCTGCTTGGTACACTTCTCATCCAAAACCACATCGATGCGCTCACCAAAAGAAAGCACTGGTGCACACAAAACATGGGCACACTAGACACCATGTCCTCCATACACACCCGTTAGGTGCACTGTATTATTGTAGAGCATTGGTGCCTTACAATTCTTCCACACAAGTGTTTCATAAAACATCGTGCCAAAACCAAAACCGCCCAGTGCAATATTAAGAAACTGCACTAGTGCACCTATAAAACCCTGCGCACCGGAACAAGGTTAAATAAAAAAAACATTACAGCCAAAAAAATGTGTTTTTTCACTTTTCTCAGTGCTCCAGAGCTCTCAAGCATCGGTGAAATTTTTCCTTGTCTAAGCCACCTTGACATCGGTGCCCCCATTGTACCCATTGCACACACTGCTGCTATGCATTGCCCAACAATCTCCATCTTGCATTTTTCAAAACGGTGGTCAAATTTTCTTTTGCAAATTCTACAGCCAATATGCCTCCTCGAGGCCCAATTTATATTTATTTTTCTCATTTTTCCATAATTGAGCTTTTTAGCAGATTAGAATTTCAAATAACCTTAAAATTAACCATTTAAAAGAAAAAAGAAAATTTGTCGTGTGGTGTGCTTGAGCCATTTGACTCGCACTGGTAAGCGGTGCTACTTGTAAAATTTACAGGTTGCATTACAATCGGTGCTAACAATATCTGCACCATCTCCAGGGTGATACCGAGAGGCACACCATGTTATTTAAAAAAAAAAAAAAAGTGCGGTGTGATAATTTAGTTGGCCGCACCGTTGATCATGTGGAATAGCGGCAACGTGGTGCATTGATGGAAATATCTACCTCGGTGTTTTTCAACACACCGCATTTGTCATTTTGACAGGGTAAATAGTGTGGCTTGGTAAAATACTGCATTGTTGACTACCTAATGAGTTTGGAGGTCCATGCGGTGATAGAACTATATGCACTAGGGCGTAGAGTTTAGTCAGCGCACTGCAATCCTGACACCGTACATAGTCAACAGTGCTTTGAAAATTTTCATGTGCACCATCTACGATGCACTGAATTTCATATGGGGCACCACCGCTAGTGTGCGAAAAATAAAAGACGCATTGGAACTGGTGCATGAATGTTTTTTGTGGTGCAACGACTATTTTTTTTTTCTTTCAAAAAAAATTATATATGTATATTCCTAAATACATGTCTCATTTATTAAAAATAAATTCTTTAATATGTCAATCATTCAGAGAGAAGAGGGGGAGCAAAAGCAACAATAAGTGGAGCAGTATGACATGGTTCGCCTATGGGAGGCATGAGAGAGGGATAGAGATGGGTACCGTCGCTCTATTACAACAACTACCTAGGGGCTCCTAAGGTAGGTAGGCCTCAAGTTCTATGAGGAGACTACTTCCTTAAAGGGTTATGGTGTGTTTTTGAGGCATCTTATCCGCAGGTGGAATGGCCACCAACAGGCTTTCCAAGTTGGTCCTAACCAGTGGTACATGCCCACTGAGGAGGATATATATTTGATTATAGGGCTATCGAGGAGAGGGGTCGATTTTCCCTCATTCGAAGAGGTTCCAGCTGGATGTGTAATAGGGAGCATGTGAGTGTACTCCTAGAGATACATTATAGTAGATGTACTATCTCCTTCACATTTTCGGGTCACTGGAGGTTAGTTACATATTGGCGTATTTGGTAGTGAGGAGGTGCAGTGCCTCTCACTCCTCATTTTGACCATATTTTTGGGTGCTAAAAGGTGCCTTTTAAAACTCCTATTTATCACACATTAATTATCAACCCGGGCAAGTCCTCTTATTTCAAGAGTGTACACAATATGTGCACGCTATAATCCCAGAGAGTAATGTTTCTTAAAATGTAGTATAGATCTTTCAAATACAAGAATAAATGGATGCTTTTAATAAATCCCACTTGCAACTAAAGGAAACACAATCCTCTAAAACTAAATCATTCATTCAGCAAAGTAACAACAATTATTAGTCGAGGATACAATAGCAATAACTCATTCATCTTTTAACTAATGTAAACTAATCAAGCATAAATAAGATCCTCAATCTGAGAGCTTTGACAACAATAGCCAATGTTCTTTATAGTTGTTGATCTCACACACAACACACTGAATAACCAATTGGAAATGGCAATGAATTAAATCAATAATGCTACTGCAACTGATGGAAATGAGATAATTATGCTAACTATAAGAATGCTAAATGTAAAAACTAAATGATTGCAGAAAGTAAATGAGCAACAATGCTATATAATAGAAATAGACAACAACGCTTATGTGACTGCAATGGACAACAAAAATAAGTTAATAAAATGAACAGTGAAGCTCTGTAATTAGAATGAGAAACACAACAATATACTTGTAGAAAGAAATGATCTTGTTATGAGGGAAAAGAACAACGACATAATTCAATTACAGAAAGTAATCATTAAACAAACCACACTTGCAAAAATCAGAAATAAGGCAAACCACACTCTATGGTACAGGAACAACAAGTAGATCCACCAGGAGCTGGGCCCTTAACTGCTAGCGAATACTATTGGATTACTTCAGGAGATGAGAGGGAACTGCAACTGTTTTTATAGATTCATTATTGCATAATCATTACAGCAAGTTTGTGCTCTGCTTCAACAGCAAGATTCGATGATCAAAGTTACAATTTCAATAGTAATCCTCCCATTCCTCCTATCCTATCCTATATATCTCTAATCTAATAATCCATATAATTTTCTCTCTAATCATCCATCATGAATCCCCATAATAACCCCCATAATAATCCCCCCTTCTCTGATCTTTGTTCTGATTTAAATACACATAGACAAAAGAGAAGTTACAACCGATATGATTAAAAATGATTCCTATTACAAAATTAGATTTCTCACAACTAATCGATCAGCAAGAGCATATCTGAAATATCCTTCCATCAATCATTTAAAAAGAACATGTCAAATTTGGTGTTGCAACTGGAAGAATTTGGAAAACGGCCACAGTAGGGAATCTAGGAAAATCGTCCTTAGAGAACCTTTTGTTTCTCTCAATACAAGCCGAATTTGGGAAAATTATTCTTATCTAAAGTTAATTCGGTTCGTTCTAGAAAAACCCCATGTTTCAGATTTTGCAGATTCTTCTCCATTTTCCCAATACGTCCAATGCAAAACTGTCACTTCTTATTCTAGCGAATTTTTGAGTTGGCATATTTAATGATGACCTGTATATCAACTCTTTAATATCGAAAATATATTGGAGGCTAAAATGGTGAGTGATGTTACAAAAATTTTATTAGTAAACCATAATTTGTAAAATAATGCATAATAATCAATTTATTAAAAATAAAAGAGAAGAAAAAATATTAATCCATAAGAGCATAAATAATTATATGATAAATTATGACAAATGACATGATAAAGAAGAGTAGAAACGGATGAAATAGGTGTTAAAAAGTGATAATAATAATGACATATTAGCGGCCCAACATACCCCCAAACTGAATATATTACATGTCCTCATGCAACCCAAAGACAAAACCCATGTGTTAACCAAGCAAAAAAAATTGTTCATCGCAAGTCATGAAATGGATGGAACAAATGAATTTTTCCTCAAATAATGAATATTCAGTTTTAGCAATCTTGATGAAGGCGTAACAATTTTTACAATTGACGTTCAACTATATGTATATTAAGTTGCAGAAAAATGTGATATAAGTAACATCAAACTTCATTAACCATTTTCTCAAAAATCAGATCGTTTTGATGCATGGATCATGAGATATAAATAAAATGGTTGTAGGTGATAGTGCATAATTCTCAAAATTTTATGAACTAATTTAGCATGAAATTATCTAGGTTTTTGTATTTTATTGATACCTCTTTGTTATCCAGAAATCACAAGAATTCAGTTCATAGTTTTAAAGATATATGCAAATCAATTTCTGCACTGTATAAAAATGAAATTGTATGCCTTAAACGAGAAAGAAAGTAGAAAACATCCATCATGTGTAGCAATTCCTCCCCCAAACTGAATAATTAGCATGTCTTCATGCAATTCTAGAAAAAAAAGAGAGGTGGTTGCTACAATCTGTTGAAATCTATGCTTGGTGTAAAACATCATGGAATAAGGGAGGTGCTGAGAATGAATAAGAATATCAATGCATGATAAAGAATATTACTGACATGGTCATAAGAAAGAAATGAAGGAAAGCAAAAAAGATGATGTCTCTGAAAAATGGGAAGTGGTAAGGATGTGAAATGAATGATGATAAATAATGATCAATGGATTTTTGTGAAATTCTCCTAAATTCATAATAAATCAGAAAATTATTCTATTTTACCTCAAGTGTTACCTCCGAAAAAAAATGTGGAATGACATGTAGGAACTGGAATTTTTTGAAGCTGATGTAGGTTGAGCGGATACTGAAAGTGATGCAAAAGGTGGAATCCATGCAAGCACATCATGTCTAAAGAATTGTGCACATTCACGAGTTGCGCGAGCCTTTGCTGTTAGTTGCAATAGTGTGGTCGTGCTGCGAATAGAATTCCCCCCCATACTTGTTGTTCTCCTCTAACCAAATCACGATTCTGCATGGAATTTTCTTGAATACACAATGTTAATTTTGAAGAGAAACAGATAAGATGTATGCCAAAAGTTCAATCAGAAAAACTTCTATAGAAATACAGTATGAATATTGTGGAAAATAAACAAATTATGGAAAAATTCTATACTTATATTGCTTGCTATCCATACTGCATACATTCCCCTTTCCAATTGAAAAATGGATTCCATGAACTTAAAGCATAGAAAAAGTGTTTTGTTGATGACAGGGCAAGGGAATGAATAATACAACAGTAAATGAAGGAGAGTACACATATCAAATGATAGGACTGCAAGAGGTATGGTTATAATGAGGGCAGAGTGTATAAAGATAGTTATGAATAAGAGATAATATTCTTGGGTTGATGATAGGTAATGTGGTAAGTAAAAATGACAGCAATATGCAAGAAAAGATACCTTGCTGATGATATTCCATATGAAAATGATATGATTGATTAAAAAACATTAACTCATGCGTAAAGGCTCATAGTAGGGAGAAATTAGGGAAATAATCTCTCTGATAAAAGGAAAAGTAGGAAGAGAGTATTATAATAATTATTGATGTTGAAAATAGAACTTCAATACCATAAGCAAAGCCTATGCTACCAGTAGGCATCCATAGCCTCGGCAGGGTTGCTTTTTAACCCATATGAGTGAGGATCCTCAATTTATAGTTGGAGAATTCCATTGTTGTTCTACAAAAGAGATTAGTGTGCTAGCATGGTAACTAGATAACCACACTGCCATTCACTAGGAAGTAGCAAAAGCGATCAGGTTGGCTCATGATGAGACCTCCTGTTCCAATCATATTGTGGCTATCAAATGGATCATAACCCTGGTGTGGTGGGCATAGTGGGAATGTCACTTCGCTACAACCTTATGAACATGGTAGGTTGGCTCTTTAATGAGACCCCCTATCCTCTATCTGTAGACAAGATTTTGTTTTTTTTACACCTTTTATTATAAATAGAGTTAGGTTCAGTACTCCTTAAGAGTGGGGATGGTGGGAGAAGTTTGAACATGTTAATAGAAAGAAAATATATCCATAATCTTACTTATAATAGATAGAGAGAATTGTAGCCAGGAGAAGTGGAACCAGCATGGTAAACATGATCAATCAGTATCATATATAGCGGAAATCAATACAGTAAAATAATATATAAATAATTGTGTCCCTTTTGTTTGTTTTTTTTTAAAAACCTATCATCAAGAAGATGTCTTGTTAAATACCATAACATCAAGGATATTCACCTGCTTCAATAGACTCCATAATTTTTTTCCTGATAAAAGTATTTTACTTCATGCGATGCAAGGGAATAAATAAAATGTGGTTGAGATGAATTAGGAATAATCACACAAGAGGGAGGAAGGGTTGTTCTCGAAAATATTCCCAAAGTGTTGTTCCCTTGAAGGAACATCAAAAACACTCAAAAAATTGTTGTTCATTTTAAGGAACAACAAAAATACACCCAAAAAAAGTGTTGTTCCTTAAAAAGAACAGCAAAAAAACACCCAAAAAAAGTGTTGTTCGTTAAAAGGAACATAAAAAAATATACCCAAAAAAATTGCTATTCCTTTTAAGGAACAACAAAAAAATGCATGTGAAAAAGTGTTGTTCCTTAAAAGGAACAACAAAAAAAATACACAAGAAAAGTGTTATTCCTTAAAAGGAACAGCAAAAAATACACCTAGAAAATTGTTGTTCCTTTTAAAGAGCAGCAAAAAAATGCATATGAAAAAGTGTTGTTCCTTAAAAGGAACAACAAAAAAAATCAACACATGAAATCGATGTTCCTTAAATGGAACAGCTGCTATTCCTTAAGAGGAACAGTAGTAGTTCCTTAAATCAAACAGCAAAAAGACAAACACGCAAAAAAATTGTTTACAAAAAAAGGTGTTGTTCCTTAAAAGGAACAGCAAAAAAAATCAACACATGAAACCGATGTTCCTTAAATGGAACAACTGTTGTTCCTTAAGAGGAACAATAGTTGTTCCTTAAATCGAACAGCAAAAAGACAAACACGCAAAAATGTTGTTCCTTAAATGGAATGGCTACTATTCCTTAAGAGGAACAAAAATTATTCCTTAAATGGAACGACAAAAAGACAAACACGCGAAATTGTTGTTCCTTAAGAGGAACGACTGTTGTTCCTTAAGAGGAACAACAAAAAGACAAACACACGAAACTTGGTTTTCCCTGTAGGGAACAAGAAGGGAAAAATAGAAAAATACTAATGTACAATATATTATCTCAGGAAATCCAATCAAATATAAAGAAAAAAAAAAAAAATGTAAACTTATGTACAAGTTTCAAGAGAATAAATTGTTTAGTGGACTATTGTTGTCGAAGAGTTTCCTTCTGCAGCAAGAATTTGTTTTGTTGGGTCCTCACTGTTCAATGGCTAATGGAGTGGAAACTACAATTTGAAGGGAGTAACACCTGAAACACAAAAACATAAAAGAAACCAGAAAATAAACAACACTTTATTAAGTTACAACAACTATGATGTTATTTCCTAAAGCAAGGAAAAAAAAATGTTTTGGCAGCAGTGACATGCCATGAATCTTCAAATGGAAATTAATTTTTCATTTCTTTTGTTATGAATCCATTGGGTAATGAATTGAATGAAATTCCCTTGTTTCATTAAAATTTCTTTCAAGAATCGCTCGTCCATAAATTGACCTTCTTTATTCTCCTAAGACCTGTAAAAAAACAAGTGTCTACCTGCATTAAAATATTAAATCATGGAGAAAGAGAGGTGATCAGGCTCCCCTAATCTAAAAATTATTCAAAAAAAATAATGAATAGTTACTCTGTATAAAAAATCCACAGATAAAATAACAATATTTTTTTTTGTCACGTGAGGGAGAGCAGTGGCCAATCATACTAACCTATAGTGTTTTAATCATAACTTCTTTGTTTTTCGTCCAAATTGAGTGATTATAAAGCCATATGAGAGCTAATTCAAAGGTATATCTCCAATAAAAACAAGTTTTAAAAATTCAATGCTATGATATGTCAATTTTACTTAGAACGACCTACATAATAGAGTCTTTTTCGATTTTCTAGCTCATACCAACAGTTGATATTTCAAGCATAAATTTTTCATTTGATGACAAATTAAGCTGATTAAAATTGGAAATGAAATTAGATTCATTTATTTATCTCCAATGGAAACATGTTTTGAGGACAAGAATAATTGATGGGTCAACTACTTTAATGAACAGCTGGAAAAACAAAGTTTTAAGAGTGTTGATTTATGATAAGAAAACAATATTTTGGTCATAAATTCTTCATAAGATATAAAAATAGAGTGATTAAAATTGATTTTTAAACTAAATTCATAGATAAATATACCATAGAAACAGGTTTCAAGAATATAGTCATTTAGGCCTCCAAAAATAGACTGTCCCAACTCTGTTCCTGAACTGCCTACTAGACATCCTATCAATATTTTGGTTATAAGTTTTTCATTTCAAATCAAAATGGAGTGATTCCAATTGGGTTGGAAATTAGAAATAAATATCTACTTAGGATAGAAATAGGTTTTAAAAATATTCACTTTTGGTCCCTAAAAACATGACTATCCCAACTTTGTTTTCAGAAATTTCATCAAGCCCGCAAGCCAAAAAATATGATATTCAAGAAATTTTTCCATATTAGTAATAAAAATGAATATGAGTGTTTGTAGAATTTTTATTTTCAATATAATGCATCTACATACACAAATAAATTAAAATATTTATCACCGATGTTGATTTCCACAACGTGTTGCAACAAAAACAATTTTATTTTTATTTTTATTATTTGTTTTATTTTTTATTTTATTTTTATATAATAATAAAAATGTATTTATTTATTTCCTTATTTATTTATTTTCTCCACTAACCTACTCTTCTTTGAAAATTTAATATGATTACATATAATAGTACTTCCAGTGGAGCCATTTTCGAACTAAGGCCTCCATTATGTACATACCCAAATTTGAAAAATGCATGTTAATAAATAGTAGGGTATGAGAAGCCAACTTCACTTGAAAATATGGTGCCAAAAATTGCTCAAGTATGGAGTGATGCTACAAACAAATGAAGTGAAACCAATCTTAAATGTATCCCTTACTTTCTTTATTTCTCATAGCTGTCATATCATGAAGTTCTTAAGTGTTTAAAACGGTTTGTTTATGCAGGCTAGAAGAAACCTCATTTTTTTTCATAACCTCTACAATTTTTGGATTTCATACATTCTGAATCTTAGTATAAGTTTTCTCCAATGGTGCATGTGAGATATAATGGGTGGGAAGGGTGCGTAAATTTTGCAGTTCAACACTGTAAGAATGTTGTACTGTTTTATTATGGTGAGGGTGTGGAATGAGTTGAGTAGGAAATTGTGTAGGAAATGGATAATTTTGATGATGTAGTTGATTGGGTTGAATGGATGATTTTAGTAGGAAAGAAAGATTTTGTGGATGAGCTGGAAGATGCGTTTTTGCTACAAGATGATGGAGAGTATTCATGCAATCATAAGATGAACCATGCCAAACTTGTAGACAAGATTGGTGGTGGTTATATTGAGATTGGCATGGATGCCCTAACATACGAGTATTCCATAATGGATTATGCAAGTAAGATAATGGAGAGGAAGTGTTTTGAACCATACCTTTAGGCCATGATTTCCATGGTTTTGACCTTGTTGCAGCTTCCCCATCTCTTTGACATGCTACTTCCATCTTAGATAAGGAAGAACAACTATCTATGGAATGCTCCTTTCGGTAATGAGGGAAAAACACTTCATCAAATTCTTGATTTTTCTGAAACTGAAAAACACTAAATTGTGAATTTAGAGAGCTAATAAAATCATATTTAAAATTTTCAAATAAAATATTGATTTCAGCTCTTATGTCTCTTGTTCTTGTAGTAAATTTGGAAAGGAAAGAAGAAACTTCTCTAGAATTTTTACCAGCCTTGGAAATTCCTCTTGAATACCTTATGTACAAATCACAATAATAATCATATGATAACTGAATAAAATCACCTTTTCCTATCAGATTTAAGAGTTCTAAAAATTCATCTTTGATTCCTTTAAGAAGGAGTGTTTTCAATATCCCTTTTTCGAAATGCTTATGCTTTGATTTTTGAAGGTTGTATTGAAATCGCTCCACATATTCCTCCAATATTTCATCTTCCCCTTGTATCATATTGAAAATATCTTCATATACCTTGCAATAGTCTTCGTACTTCTTCAATAATATGTTCTTCATGTCCTCTCAAGTTTGGACGCAATTCCCACCAAGGTTCATGAACCATTGGAGAGCTGCTCCTTTCAGAGTAAGAGGAAACAATTTCAACCTTTGATCATTAGTACAATAATAATATCCTCTACAAATTATTTCAAACTAAAATAAGAATGTATCTAGATCTTCGTTTTTCAAACCATGAAAATTTGGTAGAGACGATGGGGGAATTATGTGCATTTGTGTCACTCCTCCTAGATCTTTGATAGAGAATTCAAAAGTTGAAATGTGAGACATTTCTTACCATAATAGAAGATGGTCTTCATATGTTTATTTAAGGATCCTCCTTCCAATGTTCCTGTCAATTGGTTAGTGAAATGGGTGGTGCTTGCATCACGACTCGAGTGGAATTACAAGATTTTTTCAAAAATTCTACCTCTAAAATTCCTAATTCAATCTTACTCAATTCTGCTGAAAAGCGGGCGGAGGAACAAGAATTTTACTTGCTCATTACATAGGTTCTTACCTTCCATTGATAATACCCAATTCTTTCACACCAGAAAAACATCAAACATACATCACTCTCTGTGAAATATCAACACTATCCCCAGCAACGACACCAAAATGTTGGGTGCAAAAAGGTGTCTTTTAAAACTCTTATTTATCCCACATTAATTATGAACCTAGGAAAGTCCTATTATTTCAAAAGTGTAAAAAATATGTGCATGCTATAATCCCAGAGAGTAATGTTTCTTAAAATGTAGTATAGATATTTCAAATACAAGAATAAACAGATGCTTTTAATAAATCGCACTTGCAACTAAAGGAAACTCAATGCTATAAAACTAAATCATTCATTAAGAAAACTAATAGCAATTATCAGTCGAGGATATAGTAGCAATAACTCATTCCTGTTTTAACTGATGTAAACTAATCAAGAATAAATAAGATCCTCAATCTGAGAGCTTTGACAACAATAGCCAGTGTTCTTTACAGTTGTTGATCTCACACACAACACACTAAATAACCAATTGGAAATGGAAATGAATTAAATCAATAATGCTACTGCAACTGATGGAAATGAGGTAATTATGCTAACCGTAAGAATGCTAAAAGGAAAAAGTAAATGATTGCAGAAATTAAATGAGTAGCAATGCTATATAATAGAAATAGATAGCAACACTTATGTGACTGAAACGAACAGCAAAACTAAGTTACTAAAATGAAAAATGAAGATGTGTAATTAGAATGAGCAACACAACAATATACTTGCAGAAAGAAATGATCTTGTTATGAGGGAAAAGAACAGCAACGCAATTCAATTGTAGAAAGTAATCATTAAACAAACTACAGTTGTAGAAATTGGAGATAATGTAAACCACACCGTATGGTACAGGAACGACAAGTATATCCACCAAGAGCCAAGCCCTTAGCCACTGATGAATACCACTGGATTACTTCAGGAGATGCGAAGGAACTGCAACTTTTTTTATATATTCATTATTGCATAATCGTTACAGCAAGTTCGTGCTCTGCTTCAATAGCGAGAGTCGATGATAAAAGTTACAATTTCAATAGTAATTCTCCCATTCATCCTATCCTATCCTATCTATCTCTAATCTAATAATCCATGTAATTATCTCTCTAATCATCCATCATGAATCCCCATGATAACCCCCATAATAATCCTCCCTTCTTTGATCTCTGTTATGATTTAAATACACATAGAGAAAATAGAAGTTACAACCAATATGATTAAAAATGATTCCTATTAGAAAATTGGATTTCTCACAACCAATTGATCAGCAAGATCATATCTAAAATATTCTTCCATCAATCATTTCACAGGAACATGTCAAATTTGGTATTGCAACTGGAAGAATTTGGAAAATGGCCACAACAACGAATCTAGGAAAATTGTCCTCAGAGAACCTTTTGTTTATTTCAATACAGCCCGAATTTGGGCAAACTGTTCTCCGTTAAGTTAATTCGGTCCGTTTTGGACAAAACCCATGCTTTGGATTTTCCATATTCTTCTCCATTTGCCCAATACGTCCAATGAAAAACTGTTTCTTCTTATTCCAACGAATTTCTGAGTCGGCATATTTAATGATGAGCTGGAGATCAACTCTGTAATCTGGAAAATATCTTGGAGGCTAAAATGGTGAGTGATGTTCAAAAAAATTTATTAATAAACCATAATTGGTAAAATCATGCATAATCATCAATTTATTAAAAATAAAAGAGAAGAAATAATATTTATCCATAAGAGCATAAATAATTATAAAATGGAATTATATGATAAATTATGATAAATGACATGATAAAGAAGAGTAGAAATGGATGAAATAGGTGTTAAAAAGTGATAATGTAATGACATATTAGCGACCCAACATATTTCACACAACACCAGTGACGGGCAATGCATTAGTTGTTCGCTTCTATATTACGTTTATTCTTTGGTACAGAAGCCACAAATTTTTAGGTGGTCTGCCATTTTTTCATGGCAGTTCTGTACAGCCTTAGATAGATGTTTTTCTCATCCACAAGGGAGGATCAAATTCCATTTTGCTTCAGAGATTTTTTGTTTATTTTTTGAGAGGTTTCCAGAGATGAGGCCTACTTTTATTCGGCAGCCTCCTAGGTCGATGTTCGAGGCACGGATGCACATGTGAGGGCAGATGATGCCCAAAAGGGGCAAGCCTGTGTTTATAGTGAGGATATTGCATGATGCACTAGAGTTGCTAGCCAGAATTAAAGAGATGGATCCCTTAATTATGGTCCCTATCCTTATGTTGGATTGGAATGGTGAGCGTGTCCCAACATCCTCTTCAGAGCTGATTAGCCGCCTGATGATAGAGGTAATATTATTGTTTTATTTGAGTTTATTGTAATATGTTATTTAACTTGTTTTTATTAACTTCTATAATGAAATTTTCTAATTATTATTGTGTACTTATATATGTTTTTCAGACATTAGGTCTTTTGATGGCGAGCACATGCTGACACCACCACATGATCTAGGTGTGGATCCTGATGATGATCAAGGCATGATAGATGCTGAGGATCATCAGTAGGCCGGTGCAGAGAGACCTGCTCCTACTGGTGTGCTAGTACCGCCTTTTTCTAGGTGCGTTCTACTTGATACTAGATATAGGATGGAGTTGGGGGACCAACTCAATGCATTGATTGTTGAGGCGAGCATCAGGCCCACTCATATGAGAGACATACAGGCCGATGGTAGGTTGTTACAGATGTGGAGAGGCATGTCGCGTGGCATGTACAGGCTAATGCGGCATGTCGTAGGAACGACGATCTTAGTTACACAACTGAGGAGGAATGCAACAAGTTATATGTGTGGTCGAGACGTAGCATGTAATCGATAGTCAGTGAGCAACGAATCATCATCTCATGATCGTTCACCTTGCGCTACGCCAAATGAGAAACCTCCACTAGCATCTAGCAACAATCATCATGGAGATGAGGTTGGACCATCTGCCATGTCCATTCAGTAGCCTACAGTATCTGATAGTACTCATGATCATGATCAGGCTGGACCATCCATCATCGAGGCTGCACGATCGACTAAGCATGCCTTGACTAGTACTGCTATTGATGTTGTACCACCAGCTGATCCATGACATTTATATTACATTTGTATATTTTTAAAATTATTGAGTTATATATATATATATATATATATATATATATATATATATATATATATATATATATATATATGGTCCATGTATTTTATGTCCATGTTGCAGTTGTACTTAATTTACATGTTGGTGATCATCGTGATGTGTATATTGTTAGGTCATGTTAGCTGATATGTTCATTTAATGTGCAGCTTGCAAATAGATTTGTATGTGATAGCATGAGTTATTTGAAATGAGATGTATATTTGATGTTTGTGTTGTGATGATGTTATACAATGTTAATTGTGTTTTGTTAGATGATCATGATCACGATGATGTTAGCGAATTTGAACGTGTTATTTAGATGAATATGATGTGTGTACGATGGTTATCATGATCGTAATGTTTATAAATTAATTTAATATTAAATTACCATGATATTTATTAAATATTATGTCATGATTGTAATTGAAATTGAAATTTTAATTGTATGTAAAATGGTAAAATTGTATTTGTATTTGTAATTGTAATTTTACCTGTAATTGTATGTAAAATATTTAATATAAAATTTTAATTGTAATTGTAATATTTAATTTATTGTGAAATGATTTTAATTGTAATTATATATATGACAAATTGTCAAATTGTAATTCTAATTCTAATTGTATGTAAAGTTCTAAAATTGCAATTGTATTTGTAATTGTAATTTTAATTGTAATTGTATCTAAAATATTTGTAAAATTGTAATTGTAATTGTAAATGTAATTCTAATTCTAATTGTATGTAAAATATTTGTAAAATTTTAATTTTATTACTCTGAAATGATTGCATTTGTAAAATTGTAATTGTAATTGTAATTGTATGTAAAATTTTAAAATTGTAATTGTAATTCTAACCATAATTGTATGTGAAATTGTAAAATTATAATTGTTATTGTAATTGTAATTCTAATTGTATTAATGTGAAATGATTTTATTAAAAATTTTAAATTTGTAAATTTGTAAATTTATAAATAATTGTAAAATAATAAATCTCGAATAATATGAATTTTTGTAACATAATAAAGTTTATAAAATAATGCAAATAAATTCATGTACTTTAAAATTATCATTATTTTATTATGATCTTACATACCCAAAAAAAAGAACTTTATACAGTACACCATTTCTAGCAGAGATTCCTGGTTTTTCGTCGGGTGCGCTTATAATCATAACCTGCACTAGTGCGTCTTAGTACTAAGATGCACAGGTGCTTCACAACTATTCTGCATTGGTGTGTCATAAAACACTGCGCCAAAACATAAACTGAGATCTTATGAACTGTACCGGTGTGCCTATAAAACCCCGCGCAGTGAAGCAACAGAGGGTTCGAATCGCGAGAAATAATTTTTCTAAGGAGATGAGGGTTTGAAAATACGAGAATTCAAATTTATTCTGAGAATTTTATAGCAGAGAAAATGAGTGATTCAAACAAAAATAAGTAAAATTACGCTTATAGGGATGTAGATGGCTACAAAGCTTGACAGAGCACAAAGCAGAAAAGGTTTAAGAAAAATCTGAGATGCATATGAGAGAGATCAATTGAGTCTCTTGAATAGGCTAAGAGATCACCTGAAGGTAATGATTCTCATTCTTACAAGGATGGCATGGAAATATTGGACAGTAGATAAATATCAATCAAGGTAGTTGATAAAGGCAAGATGCACCATGAAGGGAAGGATTCTCATTCTCTTAAGGAAAATAAAGAAAGATCAATTAATGTTTTTGATCCGGCTGGTAGGTCCTATGAAGGGAAAGATTCTCCAGAATTCATTTAAAATTAGTTGGGAGTATTGTCTGAGCTTCAGTTGGCTTAAATAAGCTTTTATCGGCAAAGCTGGCGTCGCATAAAATCACATCTTCGGATTTCAATTGAACCTGAATGGCATCTCTAACTTATTTGAGTTGTGATCCTGTGGATAACAAGGAATATCACATGGAAGGTACCTAAAAATCCAAGTTTTTGAAAGCATACGTGAATTAGCAGTCATCAAAGAATGAAATGTTGAACAAAATGCGAACGGGATACACATAAGGATTCCCTGGTTCCATTAGTTATTGAAAATGATGATCTCTCTGGATGAAACTAGTAAAAAGTATTCTTGTATTATAAATGGAAATCCAGTGACCATTTCTGTGGGAAGAAAAGCATAGATACCTACATCTACCATATTTTCACCCGCAAATCAGTTTCCCATTCGAAAAGATAATTTAATATCCCATTTTGCAATATCTTTCCTCCGCTCAACCCTATACTCATTTTCTACAGGAAACCATTGCCTCCACATGTAATAACTGCATTTTCTAGTCAAAAATCAATCTTATTCTGCTAACAAATGTAGAATGAAGGACTCATTGTCATTTCTCCCAGAACATTCAAGGTCAGTTTCTCCTAAAATAAAGATTGTATTAATTTTTTTAAGATCAAGATAGAAAGCACAAAGGAGAAAATATGAAATTGGATGCCAATATGGAGGAGGAACTTACCAATGTGAAAGAAAATCATTGGTATGCAAGTAGATCATGGGGCACATTTTCTTGTTGTAGGTTATGGAAAGGTTCATGTTTCTTTTTCTCAAAGAAGAAGAGGTGCAGTTTTGAAAATAAATGACCCAAATATTTTCACAGCAAAATGTACATTTCCAACATGTCTAATTTTGGTGTACACACGTAAAAGTAATTTTGGCGCCTCAACCACAAGTCGGGGCTAATGTACAGATAACCACAATGGTGTGTTCTAGTTACTACGCACCGATGCGTTTTAGTTACCATGCACCAGTGCCATGTTACTAATGGACACACCAATGCAGTGCTATTAAGTGATGCACTGGTGACGAATAAACACAAATAAAAAAGTGCAACTCTATTTTCTTCAATTGAAAAAAAAAGCGGCAAATTGAAAAATAGGCAGAAAAAATATTTTCGAAAATCTAATTTCATAAAAATATTCTTTAAATACTAAAAACTTTTCATTATTTCGCTATTTTTCCTAAAATTTTCAGCTAGGGATTTGCAGGAGATATAACTGGAGCATGAGAGCACTGTGGAGCAACGAAATACGTTCGAACAGAAGTACAGACAATCAAAATCCAAACCTCTGGTGATTCGAACCCTATAGAATATAATTTCAAATGATATCTTGATTAAATTTGATATTTTTTTTACTGTTTCTAGAGTATTTTGAGTTTTTATGCAGTTTTATCCATTTTTACCCTAAAGCCTTCATGTTTTTTGTTTCTACCCTTCCTTCTCCCTGTTTTTATGATTTTAGAATTAGGGATTTTCATTTTAGATTGACATCCAACCCACGAGACAAATTGCATTGTCAAATCCCAATCCATGTCAGTCCTTCTCTGAATTTTTGAAAAAAAATGGATATTTTTTATCGGTGCATCCTGCATAACCAAGAACACCACGCAAGTACTTTGTAATAAAAAATTTAAAGAGAATTTGTTTAAATGAGTGTGCCATATCCAAAATAGAGCACCAGAGCTCTATGTTACGAGGATAGCACTGTATAGTCTATTATACTCTTTGTGCGGTGGGTTTATAATACCCCCATGCACCATACAGTCTATTATACTTTTTTCACGGTGTGTTTATAATACCCCCACACACTGATGTCAGTGCATACATCATGAAAGGCACATCGCTTTCTCGAGATATATTTTTTACCTGAAAAGTTTACAAATTATTTATAAATATATTAATAAATGATATGGTACAGGTTTCATATTGATAAAGAAATGAATAGAAAGAGATCAAGTAACAAAAATATGGATAACACATCAAGAAATAAAAAAAGCTAAGTGCTTTGTAAATTATTTACAAAAAATATAATCTTTGAAATATATGTAAGTTTAACTAATATGTATTTTTTACTGTGTATCATGCAGAGCCACAAAATGACGAAGCTCGATAAGATTATTTCTGATCTAGGACCATAAGAGCTTAAAAGCTTTATGGAAAAATTGCAAAAGGATGAATCAGGTGAATGTAAAAAATACTATAGATTCAATATGAGTTTTTTTTTTTAATTTCATTAATAATATACTTAGAATTATTAGATAACATGTGTCGAAAACTCTATTAATTCACATCTTTTTAATGTTCTACAAGGACCAACAATTCAGAAAAGGAATGTTGTTCTAAGAAAAGAAAAAAAATATAACATGAAAATGAAAATGAATTTCTCCTTAGCTCCTCTAGAGTGGTGCTGGAGGTTAACGAAAGGGAGGAAAACTTTTACAAAATTTTGAGTGATCTAGTGGAACAAATGTATAGACGTTCTTTCCACTTACAATACAAAATCCAATCCAATGATTCCAAAAACCAAATTTTATCTAAACTACAGGAAGATTTTCCAGAGAATTAGTGAATGATACATGTTAGACTTTTAATAGAAAAAACGTACAACAACAAAAAATGATTGAAAAAGTAATATTCCTTTAAATGTTTGTCTAGAATTTTTTATAAAAATTATTTTTGTTATATTTAATTTTCATATATCAATATAAAAATTAAATAGTTTATTTTCATGTTACATTTTTAGGAAGATTATGAAAATCTCAAAAGATGAACGAGATGATATAAAAAATATGCCAGTAGGAATGTCCAAAAAGGTGTACAAGGAGATGGTCAAAGAAATGGACAAAATTGCATCGTAGGAGGAGCCATCTCAACAACAACCTGCTTCAAATGTAATATGTAATAATTGAATTTTTCAATCATTAGGTACAATAAATAAACAATTTAGCATTAAATATTAATTTTCAAGAATTTTCTTTAAGAAAATAAAGGAAAATGGAACCCATTCAACACATAAAACAGGACGACGAGGAAGAAAAGGGTTGATATCTAAGCTTGTGAGTAATTGTTACTTCCTTGTAACAAACTAACTAGATTTCATTTTTGTATTTTTTAAGTTGTTTTACAAAAATCATCATTGAATGTCTTGAAACAGGTGCTAACATACAAAGAAAAACCATCAGACGAATTGATTGAAATTGGGTTAAAATGGGTTGTGAGCATATGTTGGCATATTAGAAATTGATTGTGGAATTTGTAAGCATCTACCAATATTTTTTTACTTAGCTCCATCTATAATTAATAGAACATAAAAATATTTTATATTAAATATATGATTTGTTATGTGGTATAAAAATTTTAGGAATCAAATTATAGAACTACGCCAACATATGAGATTGTGAAATATGGCATGGTACATGGTCTTGAAAGAATGTGTATAGTTTGTGATTCAATTGTTGCTATGGCACGTCATTTTTCTTTTCGATTTACATTGATGTATATTATTTAATATTGTAGTTTTCATTATTCTCACCAATTTATATACACTGATTTCAGTTTATTTTTAATTTTTTAGATGGGTGAAGAAGAAGAAAACAATCAACGCTGTGTACAAAACATTCCTGAAAACAACCCAAGTCATGGAAGTATCTCTAGCAATGAAAACAATTCAAGTGAAGAATAATGATCACTATGTTTGGATATCAAAGCAAGGCATTGTATTTTTTGAAATATTTTTCAGTGAAATCAGACATTTTGTTTAAAGTAATGGACATAGTGTCCCAATGGAAAGACAAAGGGATACCAATAAATGTCCCATTTTGTATGACAAAGAATATCGTGTAGATATATATATATATATATAATAAAATATGTTTTAATTTATTCTGTTGCATTCTCCATTTCCATTCTCAAATGCACTAATAAAAATTTAATTCATATGAATATCATTATAAGATATATATGTGTCAACTTTTGATGAATAATGAATTTTTAAAAATCACAATAACTCTGATATGATATAACAAATTAATCCAAACATCAAATTCAGATGCATTAATAAAAATTTAATTAATATGAATGTTGTTATAAGAAGTGTCAACTTTTGATGAATAATGAATTTAGAAAAACCATAATAATTTCACTGTCACAGGTCGATGTTTCTAAAAAATACAAAATGAACACCAGTGTGTTTGTATGCTGCTATGAACAGGTGCATTTATACGACCTATTGGCACCGCACAAATACCAAAATGAATTAAAAATCTTGGTGTGTTTGTGCGATGCTACACATCGGTTATTTTATGTCAGATTACGCATCGGTGCATTTGTACGACATATGGGTACCGCACAAATACAAATACCAATTATAAATATCGGTGCATTTCTATAAGTCTACATACAGGTGTGTTGAGATGACCTATGGGCACCACACAAATCCCAAGACCAATTGGTACGGCCTCGTGCGTTGTATCACCAACACTACGTTCAGTGCGGTTTTATACCTTGACGGCCCGGTACAGGAACCTTCGACCACCATGGGGCCAACATCTAGATGACACATGCCAGTGCATTGAAACCTTAGCAGTGCACCAATGAAAAAAACATCTGTGATAACCTCTGGCCGCCCAATTTTTTTATTTGTGTTGAATTTCTGTTAAATCTCCACCAAAAACTGCTTAACCATAAACAAATGTTGTAGAAAATTATTTTTTCATAATTTTGGCCAGTTTTATAACACTAAAAACCTCCTTTATAACCTTCGCTAGAGGTTATTTTCCTTGTAGCATTTCCATATATTTTACATGGTTTAAATAACTACCATATAGCATACTTATGATACTAATGAGATGGAAAAAATATAACTACTCGCCTATATATTATATGTTCAAATGTCTCTGTCGGAAGGGGTTTGGAAAATAATTCTTTTAGTTTATTCTATAGTAGAAATATATTATAACTTGATGATGTTATATAATAAGTGGTCTCTAATGGAACAATATTTGACAATAATATTATTTTTCATGTAATGCAAAAAAAATTCTTGGAAATGTTCATTACACTTATATTACCACACATAATTGAGATATGGTGGTTGTATTATACCATGATGTATCTTAGAGTTTGTTTCATCTAGAGAACCTAATTTCAACTTGTCACTGCTACAATATAGTCTACTACAACTGTAGAAAAAGAGATGGAGGTATGTTTCCTAATCATACATGACACTAAATAGTTTCCCAAGAAGAATTTTTCTCCACTTGTGCTTTCCTTATCATCAACACTTTTTGACTAATTTGCATCTTTGTATTGTTAGAGTTAAATATTAACTCCTTGAGTACCATAATTGAAAATAAATAGTTTTTTTAGGTCTTTAAGAATATAGACAGGCGCACCATTTTCCATGTAAAATATTTTTTAACATTTTATTTAGGTATCTAGTTTGATAAATGATTATAAATTTGTTTTATCAAGTCACTTGCAATCATAGGAAAAATGGCAATTCCCTGATTAGGAAATATAAAATTCCTTCTGCAATTCTACAACAAACTTTTCATATCACTTTCATAGGATCTTCATGATATGTTGTTCGCATTTCCATCCATAGGAATCTGATAATATGCTATTCCTCTCCTTCAAACAAACTCATTTATTTTTCAATCCATTTTCATCCGACAAAAATTGTTGCGAGAAAAAAAAAATAAAAGAATTTTTAACACCTATATATATAGGGCCTTCTAAGATGAATCATTCCATTGAATCCTTTTTTTTGTCTTATTTATTTTTTAACATACTTTTATTATTACTTGTGTAGTTTATGGGTTCATGTATTTGTTGTATCTATCTTTTGTTAGCACCTCTATTTTCATTGTTGCACGTTCCTCTTAACACATTTTCATAACTGCTATGTTGTTATTTTTATGAGGATTTTTGTTTGATTCTCTGTAGAATATATCAGGGTTCCCATTTTCACCTAGGACCGATTTGATAAATGGAGTTCTATGGAAGTAGGGAATGTTGTTCAATGTTTTAGTGCCTTTTAGGTTTTGATTAAACTTATTTTTTATTTTCTCTAAATCCTTTCCCAAGTATACAAACCCTTCTTCTAGCATCTCACATTTTCTCCCCCATTCAGTTAGATAATTTTTAATGATTTATTCTTTTATTTTTTCCTATTTTAGTTGGGTATTTAGGAGGATGATTACTTCTTCATTTTTATTAGGGTCTCTCTTTCCATGTTTTTGAGATAGTTCCTTTCTCAAGGATAAGTTCTCATCTTCTAGAACTTCATAATTTATTTTCCAATCCTTCTATTAATTTATTAGAGTTTGTTTAATTCTTTTTGCTCCTACTAATTGAACCTTCAGAATAATGTTCTATTATTAATTAGAACTACTATATTCCTTTTCTACATTTTTCAATTGTCCAGTCAACCTTTTGACCTTTATTCTAAGCACCTTTATTTAACCTAGAGCACTAATAAACTTACCTTCAAGGTACATCTCTTCTTTAAAAAAAATTTCCTTAGGATATGAACTATATTTCTTATTATGCATACTCTCTACAGCCATGAGTAGAAATTATTATTTCTCTTCCTCATGTATATGTTGATTTCTTTCTTTCGATGAGTAACTATCCCCCTTAGAATAAAATATTTTCTTCATGGGAGGCTTTCCCTTATTATATTTAGTAAATATGTTATTATCCTTATATTCTATTTCCTTTTAGAAATATTTAAATTTAGTATATGGATATTTAAATTAAAGTGACCAATTATACTGGAAACCAAAACTTTTAAAGGGTAACTTAGTTTTATACTTTCCAAATCATGTTTTAAGCTTCCTTAAAAATTGGTCCTCCTCAAGATTTGATTCATAGATATTGTGATTTTGGGCCCATCATTCATTTTTTTCTTTGAGACTCTAAAGGAAACTTCCTTTGATCCTACCATCTTTTTTTTATCCTGATTTTATAAATTGCGAGGATTTCATGTAGTTCATATATATTTAAAGTTTCTAGATCCTCAATCTCCTCGGTTATTGAAATCATAGCATTGAGTGTCATGAGAATAAATCTCAGTGGTTCCTAAACAACCAGTACTTAATAAATCCTTTCATCATGTCCTTTAATAGTGTTCACAAAGCCATCTACTTGAAGAAAGAATCGTGTAATATATTTATCTTGTTTCACCCTTAGAATTTAAAACTATTTTTTATGTGTTTGAAGTTTGGATATATTTACTTTTTCATGTCCTTCAAGGCTCCTATATACCTTATCCTATATCTCCTTAGGATACTTACACTTCATCCCATATTTTTCTATTAAAGGAATTGTTAGAACTTTGTATACATCCAAAAAAGGTAGTGAAATGTCAACACCAGGAGACATTTAATGGCCTATCACTCTTACTTTCTAGAAGGAATAATTAGTTACATTAATGAGTGATTCTCTATTTGAAAAGGATCCATCGTCACTAGACATTGCTCCATCTAAGGTATACCTTCCAATGGTTAAAATATTTCTAAAGGAACCCACATTGATACAAATTCTTTGATTCATAACCATACTAAGAGTAGGCCAGTGGTTGAATCAATACAATAAAATTATAATTAATTAATTAATTAATTAATTAAAAAAAAATAAAACATCAATCACATGAACACATTGAATGAGGGATATATATGGAAATTGGTCGAGGAGAAGACCACAAAAATTATTTTGATTAATGGTTCTTAGGTAGGTACTAACCTATTGTTACAATATTCCTCGGATCCAACCTACAGGAGACCCTATTGATTTGCAAGCACCAACATGGAAGCGACGGAAAACCCTTGATATTTAGAAGCACCAACTTGCAAGAGACCCCAACCCATTTAGATTTTCAAACCCCAACATGGAAGAGACATTAATACTTGAGTCATATTTAGAATTCAATCTATATTATAACCATTCTCTTGAGTTACTTTCCTTGTTTCTAGTTTTCAATATTCTTTTTTTTTTCTGATCCATTGTGCTCTTTCAAAATCCTTTGTAGGCATACTTACCTTTCTCTAGTGATTTAAATCTATGTTATTATGCTTCATTAACTCCCTCTCCTAGTATATTTACTTGTTGAAGACACCTCAATACATTATGCAAACAGTGAGATCCAAATTTATCTATATGGAATTCTATATATGATATGATTCTCTTCTTCGCATCAACACTCTACATAGATATTGATTATTTTCTCTCTGAAACAACACTATTCTCACACACTAAACATGACTATAGTAAACCTTTTAATATGTTCAAACAATATTCATTAAAATCATATCGTTTTTTTGTTTTATCTATTACCTTCAATTTATTTAATATCTCAATTCATTTCTATTCATTCGAATATTCATATATGTATTAACATGCTCACACTCTTTTCATCCATTACATTCTTGATGCATTGTCAATAGATTTAAATTTATTGAAAATCCTTAGCCCTTAGTGCTTAAGATTTTAACCATGTTAGTATAATACGACCATGTGGCATCACCAATGTCTTAACTCATCGGTACATGACATGTAGAGTCCCATTCATTTATTGAAATCACCCTTTGAAAAAAAATTATGTGTGGTTTTGTCCCCCTCGAGATAGTTCTAGGCTGTAAGAGAACCAGTTCACGGGAGACCTATAAGAAATGGTAAATATTTTAAGATAACTAGTTGGAGTTGAGCTTGCATGAAATGCAATTAATGGATAATTCAACAACCCATTAATCACAACCAGAGTGGACATATCCCTGAGAATTGTGGGTATTTTTAAATACATACGACTAGAGGAAACATAAGAGATAACAAGGTTTGATAACCCAAACAAAAAAGAATTTGTGTTTTGACCATGTAAAAATAATGATTAAATAATTAGAAAATATGAATGTATTCTTTGAAAAACATCAAGAACCCATTAACGAGTCTTAAAATAATTTCAGGTATTGTATGCATATGGAAATCCACAATCTTCTTAAGAGAACATGTTGCATCAAATTCCTTTTCCAATAGAATAAAAATATACCATGAAATGATGAACACATAGTAGGGGAAAAAAATTAAACTTACTCAAAGCATTGGAATCAAACTGATTCCTTTAATCATTTCTGAGATATTTTTTTTATTACATTATGAATTTCACCTTCACACTATAAAACCCCTACAAAATTTTCATTCCCAATTTTCATTCTCTGCCGCTAAGCTAGTTGTTAAGAATAAGTTTTTAAATAAATCTCCTTTCACTATAAAATGGCCCCTCCATTAACATAAAAGTAATATGATAATGATTTTTCTTAATTACAAAAATTTAGTATATTTTAACATGATCTATAAAATATACAATATTAAAATTCCTTATTGAAATGAAATTCCTCTTTTCAAACTTTTGTAAGATACAGAATATATTTCATACTTTTATTTACTCCTCGACGAATAAAATTTCAAATTGAATAGAAGTGTTCTGGGCCCTATTTTTTTATCATATAGATGTCACTGCACACATCATAAATCCTTTGTTTTTTTGGGAAACCACAAACCACCTTCTTTCAGTCCCCTCTAGTGGTTTATGGAAAATTTTGAGGACCTTCGCTTTTGAGGGGGTACCCACCATTTAAACATTAATTTTGTTGACCTGTCGGAACTTGATTGACCTAGAAAAATAATATTTAAAGTCATCAATTTTTTCTAGTTCTTGAAGAATCTGTAAACTATAATTTGATGGCAAACATGGCTTCATCTTAGTCAAACTCATAGTTAATATGAAATATTAATGCAAGTGTATGAAAATATATCACTTTAGATTCACATGAAAAACAACCCTAACAAAAAATATAGTTGTCTAACTTCTTAGTTCTAAAATATATAATCGAAAAAAATGAAAAATAAAACAAGATCTATTCAACTAAAGAAACTAAAAAAAAAAGGAAATAAGAGTTTCTCCAAAATATCCAATGGATAAGGAAAGAATTATAAATATTTTTTTGTATTATCCAGCTCCTAGGAAGAGAATTGATAGAGTCCCCCTCAGTTGGATGGGTTATTGGTCTTCCTCAAATTTTTAAGCTTAAGAGCTTCTCTCTCAATGATGTAGAATACTTAAGACATGTAGAACTCAATGGGAGCTCAATAAGGAAAAAGAAAATAAAAGTAATAAAAGATAGAGGATGATAAGAGGATCAAATTCCGACCAAGATAAAAGGATGAAAGGTAAGGAATGAATGGAAAATACCTCTATTTATAACAAAATACTGAGTTAACCTTGATAATGGTGGATAATAAAATATTATTAACCAATATCTAGATCTAACTGCATGGAATATTTTATTATATTTTGTTGGAGGGAAAAGGAATTTAAATTGGTTAAATCCATTTATTTAGAAACAATAAAAAATAATATATATATTTATTATTTCAAGTATGGGATCAAGGAATAATTAAAAAAATAATGATTTATTTCATTATTCCTAAATTATTTTGTCAAAATTTAACAAGGAATATGAATTAAATAAAGATTTAATTAATTATTCCTAGAGAATAATAGATAAATCACGATTTATCTAATTATTTTTCATTAATTGGGTTAAATATGACGAAGAATATAATTAAAAATATGTTTTATTTAATTATTCCTCACGGGGTTTTCTATTTGGACCAGATATAACTTAATAAACTATGGTTTGTTAAATTATTTCTTAGTGAAAGAAATTTTACCATGGTAAAATTGGTCTTACATGGCGTATTTCAATCCATCTAATTCCACATAGTTAGATGACCAGAAAATGGTGTAACATATTTCCCCCCAACGTGTTAGTGTTAGGAGCTAATCGTATGACTGAAGTACGTTGTAAGAACACAATCACTAGACATCAAAGGGGAGTCATAAATATAGAGAAACGTAGACGAGTGAAGAAAGAGAAGATAATAACCCTGAGGGGGCCAAAATGACAACTGTAAGTTTCCTTTAATGGTTGATTACATGTATACAATGAGGAGGGGGAGGCATACCTATACCCACTGAGATAACAAAGTACAAAGAATAATGGTTCGCTCAACAAAATGAAACTGAGATATAAAGTACATGATATGCTGGCATAAACATGGGCTAGACAAAAATATAATGGATCCCACATACATACTGCGCTTGGGAAAAAAATAAGGACTGAATACAATAATATTTGAGTATATGATATATAATAACAACTATATAATCCCTGATAAATAGGAAAGGACTCTAAAAATATAAATGGATCATCTAGGTGACATATGCATGCTAGAGGTAATGCAAGCAGCTGGGGCCGGACGCATAAAATCTACGGAGCTACATATGAGGATGTATAATAGAATGAGGTCATCCGGGAATGTGTGGGGCTACCTAAAGGGCCACCCCTTCGCAAGGTTCAAAACATGTCACACATACTCAAGAATCACTGGTTCAATCAATTGGATCACCGAAGTGTATATGAATCTCGATCATGATGCTAGATGGAACCAACATGCGCCACCCTCTAGACCTATGTTCTGGAATGAATGTGTTGATGTCGATAGAAGGAGGTTTTCCATAGTTGAGGCAATGAGGGTCCTTAACTAAGGCATGAGGGAATATAGTATAGCGACTGATGGGCTGAAACCAAGGATGATGATCAAATAATAGATACTAAGTATCAAAGAGATGAATTCCCTTGTGAGAGCATAAAAATCATCGATGACCTAGGAGCAACAAAATCGACTCGTGAGGGGATGGGGGACATGGGACTTGAGCCTAGAATGGGCTACATGAGAGAGGGACAAGGCATGAAGGGATGGAATACTCTAATAGGAGACAAAAGGGACTGGCGATAGACTCCATGATTGTGATGATGAATCAACTCACATGCTCTTAATAAGGGTGACTTGACGATGCTGCCACATAGAATAGGCTTGGTGGGGACCATAAAATCATGAGAAAAAGAATGTTACTTATGAAGAAAATGGACACAAGTGTCAACAAGTATGAAGGCTAATTGGTGGCCCAAGTAAAACTAGCGCAAGTATAGAAATATATTTTTGAGAGGTGGTGAAGTGACTCTTCATGAAAAAAGGCTTTGGGATGAGGTATCAAATGACCAAAAACATCAGGGGGAACTGGAATTGCCACTTCCGCCTAGTCAAGCATGAGGACCAGATGGTAAGTGAAAATTTGTTATATTTCATAATGCATTTAAAGTTGTATAATGATGTATATTCTATTGATTAGTTACTGTTGGTATGAAGATATATCACCAATAAAACCAACAGGGTATATGGGACGACCTATAGCACCAGGGGTTGTGGAGTCTAGTATAGCTAGAGGAGCTGACATAGCAGATTCAGATGCACTATTGGAGGATATTAATTGTATATTTGAATTTTTGATGACTGGCATATCATATCATGACTAGAAATATGTAGATGATTGCTACATTGAGGCATGTGTTGGTCTATCATTAGAGTGGCGAGGAGTCATGCAGTGCATGGCGATGGATGAATAAGTCATGCAAGATTTATGGGATGCAATAGCCGAGCCATTGGATCGGGACACCCTAGATAGTGAATAGATGTAGGGGCATGAGGTGCCCCCATTTTTGGTTTTGTAAAATGTTATGGGCATGTCGGATGTATTAGAGTAGATGACTCCAAAACATTTATGACTTTGAGGACACATACTCTGGGTATGCATATTTTATATATGACAAGCATGTGGCTCTCCTTTTGTGTTAAAGTTATTTTCTTGTGTTAAATGCATGTGATAATTTCCAATATAGAATACTTTTTGAAATGCTATCTACATAGAAATTTTCGGATCTAGGTACATGACTAAATGTAATGGTTTCAAATTCATGCATTAAGAGCTTCACTCATATATATCTTCTACAAAGGACAGGTTTATGCACACGATAAATGACGTTAAATTGTCTGACAAGAAGAAGGGAATCCAAATGAACATGAAGATGAAGGATGCGATGGTCAAGGGCATCAACTAAAAAACCTATCATTGCATCATATTTTTCCTAATTATTTGTGGAAGATCCAATACAGGGGACTAACGAATGCATGGGGGTAAAATTCGCCCAGGTTATCGAGGGTAGATTCCTTGAGTAGCGACTTGCACCATCGACATAACCGATGTATGGTGTGAATGAAGGATCCATCTGAAAGGTATCACAAGCCAACAAAGGAGGAGATGACGGAAAATTAAAGAAACCTGAATGCATGGGAAAAATAAAACATGCATGGGGGATTCTATGGGTAACATTTCTATGCCCCTTACGGTTGGTAAGGATTGGTCAATACATGGTGTACAGAAGTTGTCATGGGAACAAGATTTATTCAGGTCATGA
The DNA here is from genome assembly GCA_034641835.2 of Pinus albicaulis. Lineage (NCBI taxonomy): Eukaryota > Viridiplantae > Streptophyta > Pinopsida > Pinales > Pinaceae > Pinus > Pinus albicaulis. The sequence continues at coordinate 940,358,214 of CM076582.1, forward strand.
AAGTACATAGAGACATGAATGGTACATGTTTTCATAAAAATAGATTACGAGCAACCATCCTTCTTGAGCTTATCGATTACGTTTTTTAGAGCCTTTCGTTGAGAAATGTGTCTCAACTTTTGATGGAAAGTGTAGGCATCAGGCTGTGTTTCTATATGATGGTCAAAAATGGCATGATCATGTCGAAACCTCTCTAAATACGGCCTAGAGGAAACATTACAGAATATTTTTAGTAGCTTGGTGTAAGCCTCAATTTCATCCGAGGCACAAGGTGCCCCCAAGGAATTTGTTTCTTTGTCGAAAGAATCAGGTATAGGAATGGGATTTCTAAACTGATCGACCTTATTACAGATGAAGTCTTTAGACTCCAGAACATATTGGTCAAGGTATTTCTGCAGAAATAAGTACACACAATGGTGCATATCATCCCAAGGAAAGTGAGGGGTCGTCATTTCTTCCACATTGTCATCATCAAGTCAGAGGTGGGGGACTGGTAAAAGAAAGACCACATGATGTGGCAGGGCTACCTGACGCATCATCATGAAAGATATGATTCACATAGCTATTACTATGTAGGGTAGATGACTAGCTAGTAGATGAAGCATCTACCGATGTTGAGCCCAAGGTGATCGCCGAAGGAGGTTCAGTTGAAGTAGAAGGGGACTCCCCGGAGGGGTTTTCCACCAAGGATCTTATGGATGATGACAGATAGTGGATTTTGGATGAATGTTCCATCATCTCGACATCACATGGAGGTATGAAAATGTCCTTCGGTTCTATCGAAGCAGAACACTTAAGTAGAGGGGTACAAGATCCACTATGAGAAACCTCTATTTTGTGAAAAGCTTCAAGGGTGACGTGAAAGTCATCGAGGTAGGGACAAAGGTGAGAGTAGTGGCCATAAAGATCATACAAAGTGCAAGGGTGGTTCGTGCACAACTATTTGATTTTCTTAGATGAATATGGTAAGGTAACATGGACCTCCAAGATATCATATTCAGGAAATGACTCATTGATCACAGGTTTAAGACAGGGCATTCCAAGACAATTGTGGGTTGCATGCCCAAAATAATCACACAAAGCACACATAGGTGACTTGTTTGGAGGCTTTGGCGGAGTAGGAGTTATTTTTACAGACTTATCCTTAGGTTCCTTCTTTCGAGCTCTTCCCCCCTAACCATATGCTTTCGCAATAGGAGTAGATTCCTCTTGACGTGGTTGAGGCATAGAAGCAAAGGTAGGAGTCGTGGTGAACGGTTGGACCAGGGTCAAAGAAATATAAGGTTTGAGCTGACTACATGAGGTTTCGACTGGGGGATCAATGTACCAGAATCAGATCTGAGGGTCAAATTTGTAAGGCTCAATGTAGCCATAATAGGTACCAAAAGGACTCTAAATGGGGGAGTGAGAAATGGTATCTGAATGGAGGGGTACTGGCCTAGCAGAATGGCTCCCAACTGCTTAAGGCTAGCGGGGACCATTCCTAGTTTAAAATGAGTGGAAGAGACACCAGTAGTAGAGGTAGAGGTCCTTGAATGTATGGCCCTGCAAGTTCCATCGAGTGACCACTAATAGGTTGTGGAGGCTTAGGCTGCTAAGTGGTTGAACCAGACCACTTATGGCTAGTCCGAGATGATTGCATCATGCAAACATTCGATGAGCTGGGATCTACGACAAAAGGAGAGGAATAGGGAATGCACCAAGTAAGTTGGAATATTTATAGACTCTAGTTGAAACACTAGTAAGATGTGTGATTTTTTTTTTATCAACCACCGAAGAGATGATAGACTCGGGAGAGAGTTGAGATTTTGGTTCGTAATATGTCAACTAATATATGGTGATGACCTTTACATTACAAGGAAAGCACATCTTATGGTGAAGCATAGATGCAATAGTAGACATCACATAGGTATAAATTTGACCCAATAGGATTTTGTAATCCAAGGGGGCTTCATTGACTTGAATGTCAATGAAAATATCTTTTCCCGCAAGACTAATAGGAAAGTTGCAGAACATGCCAAGGGGTTGAGAAGAGTGACCATCAAAAGGACATAAAGAGATAGTGGATGGGACTAACTCAGGTTATCTAAGTTGCTTCCAAATACAGGTGGACATCATGTAGGTGGATGCCCCCTTGTCAATGATACAACGTGAAACATGGGCATTCTGAATATTAACAGGTATTTGGAAGGTGACGAATGAAGGTAAGGGGGATGTTATGTCTTGTCAACATAAAAGATGATAAAATTATCATCTAAACGATCTACAATTCCCAGATCAGATAATAGAGCTTTACATTGTGAAGGGCACGACTGGAAGACTTCCAGCCTTGACATAGCAATAGGGATTTTACTAAGTCATCTATTATGCTATAATTATGGGTGGCTTTGGAGAAAGGATAAGTTCGACATACTGTCCCTTTAGGGATCTTCCGAAGGAACTCTGCACGTCATTGAGGGATCTGTAAAGGGGCATGAGGTGTCAAACTATACTCTGTGGAAACTTTTATTTGAGACTCAGTTGCGGAGGGAGCAGGTGGCTTGCCATATTGGTGTGACCGAGTTTTAAGGTTGACATCAACAGTATTAACCACTTCAAAATTCATCATGAAAGTATGATAATCAGAGGTACCAGACTGAGAGGTTTGAGGGGTAGCCTAACCTTGAGGGGGTTGGGCAGCCACATATCATTGCTGCGGGAAGGGATCTGTAGAAACACCCAGTTGAACAGGCCCAATATTTAGAGTAGCCAAAACCAGGTTCAGTGTCCTGTAGATGTTTCTTGTGCTTCCCACAACTGACACATTTGGGGTAAAAGGGGACAATAGTGAGTATAATGGCCATGCACACCACAACAAGAACAAGGCTTATTCGTATGAAGAGGTATGTCATGCTTCGGCTAATTGTCATGTTTTTGGTTTTTAGTTTGGCTCGTTAGGTTGGCGCCATTGATTACCTTGCATTGGTTGATTTTGGTTTCCTTTCGTTTTTTTTAGTAGAGTTTGGAGGATTGTTAATGCTCTGTTGTGCATACACTTGACTCAAAGGGGGAGGTGGCTGCTACGACAGAGGTTGAGTAGGCATAGGAGGTTTGGGTGCTAATTCTGGATGGGATGGAGCACTAGGCTATCGATACTGATAGAAAGGAGGTTGAGAAACATTGGGGTAAACAGGTTGAGCAACCCCATACCTTGGCATTGAATACAGGTTGATAACATGGGGAAAATGTGTTTTTTCCCACATACATGTTTTCAGGAGAGGGATACGTGCTAGAGGAATTGGCCCCTCCCTGGCATAAACCATAACCCATGGGAGGATTAGTATACATATGTGAAAGAGCTCCAGCGATACCATCAACGGTGTGAGATCAACAACTCCGTACCAATACCATATTGGAGAGGTAACTGTAAAGAGGACATAAACGCTTTCACAAGAGTCACAAAAGTGGAATGAGAATCAAAGGCCAGGTCAACATACCACTTGGTAGCTTCGCCAATGAGTGTATGCTGGAATAACCAAAGAGGGATAGAGTCATTAGTGATGGAATTTGAGAAAACCACATGTGGAATGAGTGGACATGATCTCTAGTGTCCTCTGTAGCATTTCCTTCAAACTTAAGGATGTCAGAAGGAAGCTTAGTTGGCATAACAGGCCAACATTAATCATGGTGTATAGGCTCGTTGATTAACTGGCTGAAATCGAGAAGGCTCAAACTTGCCATAAAAGGTAGCAATGGAGTATATGGGATTGTTATAGTATTAGCTCCATTACTAGTAGCTCTAGAGTTAGGGCTAGGGCTACCACCAGCATTAGGACCAGTACTTGCATTGGCACTTGACATAGTGGGAGAATGAGGCAGAGGGGAACCAGGCTCAGAATCAGAGTGAGGGACCGATGGACCAGAACCAAAGTCAGTATAGGGACTCGTCGGAGGGCTAACTCGGAGGCGATGAGGTGAATTAAGTCCTCCTAACAGAAACTAAGGATGAAGTCTTATGAATATCTGGGATAAAAAACTTGGGGGAACAGTGATCGCAAGACACAAATACCCAAATATGATGGAAGAGAAATAAACAAATGCACAGAGGGGCAGATAAATTAATTAAGATGTTTATGTCTTGGCTTGGCATTGTAAATGAAGCATTCTTCTCTTTAGGTGTGCATGTGTGTGATATGTGCGTTAATTTTAATTAACTTGAGACGGTTGTTTATAAAGAAATAAAAACTATTGTATAACTGTAACTAAAAATAAAGCAACATTAAAATAAATGGCTAAATATGCATAAATTCTAACCCAAAAAGAAGGGCTCGCAAAAAATTGTTCTAAGAGGCATGCAAAATTGACTTAAATCACACAAAAATGAAAAAATATATAAAGTATAAGGGGACAAGATATAATTACTCAGATACACTGAAAAGAGGTGAAGAAAACAACAAGAAACGAGTGGGAAAACTATTATAGAAAGGGAGGTGAAAGGTTAAAACCCTAAGGGAAACAAGAGGGACCCTAAGGTAGAGGTCAAACAAGACTCAAGAGGTTTTTTTGGATGAGATAATAACTTATCTGAAAGGATCGGAGGGAAATATGGATTAGACCCTAAAAAATGGATGAGAGTGTTGCAAAATCTTAGACTTCCTACTCAGCTAAACCCTTCCTAAAAAGGTGGAAAGATATTGAAGACCTAAGAGGCTTATTCCTACTTTAAAAAGAAAAAATGACAATATCCCAACCTATGAAGGATGGGGACATACGCCAATTAACCCTGAATGGTACTTGTGGCAAACCCTAAAAATTACAGAAAAGAACAAGCAAAAAAATGCAGCTCGCATGTACTTACTTACTAACTGGTGAACTCACAGTTTTTAGCCCAACAGCTACTATCGCACCCCTAAAATCATAGGTTTGGGGTTGAAAAGTGCAAGCTGCACTTCCAAAACTCTTGACAGCAGGCTGCGGAAAAAAAATGTTGTCTTTGTCACGATTGATACCTCTTACATGCCGAAAACTCCCAGAAAAATGCAGATGTTAGATTTTTTATAGTTTTAGGGCATAAAAGGCAAAACAAAACATTAATAAGCTAAAATACAGTTGAATAAAAAAACCGTAGGTATCGAAGTAGACGACCACATAGGAAAATTTGAATAAAACCTAATGGAGTCACCAATTGTTAGTATGAAATATTAACGCAAGTGTACGAAAAGAGATCACTTTAGCTGCACATGACAAAAATCCCTAACAAAAAATATGGTTGTATAAATTCTTAGATCTATAATCGATGGTTGCAGCAAATGAAAAATAAACACATATCTATGCAAATAAAGCAGTTAAATAGAAAAATGAAATAAGAGTGTCTCCAAAATATCTAATGGACAAGGCAACAATTATAAATATTTTTTTGTATTATGTAACACCTAGGAATAGAAATGATACATTCCCCCTCAATAGGATGGTTGTTGGTTGTCCTCGAATGCTTTAGATTAAGAGTTTCTCTCTTAATGGTGTAGAATACCCAAGACATGTAGAACTCAAATGGAGCTCAATAAGAAAAAAGAAAAAAATAAAAGTAATCAAAGATAGATGATGATAAGAGGATCCAAGTCCAACTAAGATTAAAGGATCAAAGGTAATAAATGAGCAGAAAACCTACCTATTTATAACAAGATATTGAGTTAACCTTGATAATGGTGCATAATAAAATATTATTAACCAAGATCTGGATCTACCTACTTGGAATATTTTATTATATTTTGTTGAAGGGAAAAGGAATTTAAATTGGTTAAATCCCTTTATTTAGAGACAATAAACAAATAATATATTTATTTATTATTTCAAGGATCGGATTAAGGAATAATTAAACAAATAATGATATATTTTATTATTCCTAGATGATCTAGTCAAATTTGAAAATGAATATTATTTAAATAAAGACTTAGTTAATTATTTCTATAGAATAATATGGTAGATAATGACTTATCTAATTATTTCTCATTAATTGGGTTAAATATGACCATGAATATAATTAAACTGAGGTTTAATTAATTATTCCTAGAGGAAAATCCAATAAATAAGGATTTATTTAATTATTCCTCATGGGGTTCTCTATTTGGATCATAAATAACGTAATAAACTACGGTTTATTAAATTATTTCTTAGTGAAAGCAATTTTACTATGGTAAAATTGGTCTTACATGGTGTATTTTGATTCATCTAATTATAGATGGTCAGATGACCAAAAATTGGTGTGACACTCACCCTAAGTTTGTTGTTCTACTTCATTCTTGAGAAGTTTAAGCTATGACTTATAATTAGTTATTCATTTCCATATACTAGATCTCTTCCTTAAAATTTTAGACACCTAATTTCTCATTTCTCATTTCTCATTTTCTTTGGTTTTTATTAGAATACTACTTTTCCAATGAATCATAAGAAGTTACAAATTGTAATTGATATCTATAACAACAAAAGGGGGATGTGTATATGTACCTACAACTATAATTACCAATGTAATCCATTAAAGGTGATGGAATACCCAAAAAATATCAAAGATTAGATGCAAATCCAAGAAAAACTCATGAAGTACAAACATAATCATGGACATCTAAGTAGTCTGAACAGTGGGGATGCCCAAACAATTTCCAATTTTGTTTTCAACTTATTACTATTTTGTTCCTTATCCAATTGTATATTAAAAGAAAATTTTCGTGCATTTTTTGAACACCCCCTCTGACACTAATAAATATTTTAATCATCTTGATAAAACCAAAATCAATAACCACCACTAATTTGTAATTGAGAAAAATAACTTCTCCTACCTCGAGTCATATTGTCCCTTTAATATATAGTTGATTCATCTATCAAGGAGCCATTTATCTACTCAATACGGTCGAATTTTCATCATTGATGTATTGGTAATTGAATATTTGGGCATATAATATTATATTACCCCCAAAAAACATTAGACTGACATACATTATTAAATTTTATTTTTTTGTTTCATCTATTGTTTGCAGATTGAACAAAAGTTACACTAGTTGTTGAATTTGGCTGCATATGTCGCAGTGCTCTATCCCGAGCACAAGGTATATGATATTATTATTTTTAAATAGTCACGGGAAGGGTTGGAAATCAAATATAGAGAAAGTTTTGAAAAGAATGGACACAAGAGAACTAGTGAAATATCCAACATGGCTCATAAATATTCAAATATTTTCACATAATAGATCATTGGTGTGTGTTAGGTCCCTATATTACTAGTATAGTCCCTTATTCTTACCCCCATATTGTAATTATTGTGCCCTTACATTATTATTTTTAGGTCGGCTAGGATTACATTATGGCCCCATGGACTCCTATATATAGAAAGGAGGTTTGGTCATTTTTATCATCCAAGAATTATTCATTTACGTAATGTATTGGAGGTTTCCCCCTCAAATAGGATGATTTCTAAGGTGTTGATCTCTCTTTTATTCTATTTTTGGAGTTGGTTTCATAACATTTGGTATCAGAGCTTTGGATTCTAGGGTTTCGCTACTCCAAATAGGTCATCATGTAATTTTAGCTATAAATTTGTCTCTACGAAGGTTCAGAATCTGAAATATTCACAGAGTGAAGCCGATGTCTCGATAAAACTCCTGTAAAAATTTCATATCTTGGTTAGAAAAATTTTAGGAGATATGATGTGTGGAAGTTAGGATTTTTTCAGGCTCCCGAATTTCACCTAAAACAGGGCATCGTAGCATGTGTGCTATAAATTTTTATCTATGAAGTTTCAGAATCCAAAATATTTACAGAGCAAAGCCACAATCTTGAGGAACCTCCTATAAAAATTTCAGATCTTGTTTCACAACATTTTCAGAGCTATTATTTGTGGTAGTTAATGTTGTTTTAGGCTCCCGAATTTCATAAAAGAGGTGACCGTGGGAAAATCATCATAACTCTCTCTTTGAGCATCAGATTGAAATTTTGTAAAAATTGGTTGCAAGCAAACATAATTTATTTTCATTCTTATCAATTTTGGAGCCAAAATAGGATACAATGACACGTGGAATGTCTTACAAATTCACTCCACTGAACCAATCCATAATTAGGTCATTGTGGGAGATTGGGAATAAATTTTCCTTGAAGAATCCAAATCAGGTCAGACTTGTGGAATTTGAAAGAAGCTTCAAAGGGCTACTACATGGCTAAATTTTAGATATTTAGGATCCACAATTATAGATATAATTCAATTTAAATATCGATCTCCTCAAAAGCAAGATAAAGGTGCGTATTTTTTTTTTTTCCGAATCGTATAAGTTCAGCAGTCTTCACAACGTTGAACTGATTCCAAGGACATTGTAGAATATATATCATTAGTTTCTACTCTGACTCATGAAGATGAAGAATGGCAACATGACATATCAAAATTACAAGAGAAAGTGCAACAAATTTTTCTCTCGCAAAGGCCAACAAAAAATGACATGGAAGTTTTGAAGAAAGGCATGGAAACTAAGATGGATGGCTTGAATAAAGGCATGGAATATAAGATGGATGGTTTGAAGAATGAATTGGAAGCTAAGATGGATGGCATGGAAGCTGGCGTGGAATCTAAGATGGATGACATGGAAGCTAAGATTGATGAAAAAATGGATAACATGAAGAATGATTTCAAAGAAAACATAGAAGGTTTGACAAAGTTGATACAAAAAATGTTTCCTAATGGTGAAAATATAGTAGAGGAAACTCATGATGAGAAAAAACTAAATGTTAATCATGATTTCATAAACTCTATTGTTGGAGGGAGGAACCACCATATTTCAAAAATGGATATGATGAAGTTTGATGGCAAGGATCCCCTAACATGGATAATATAGATGGAGCAATATTTTGATCTCAATAATGTGCAAAAAACACAAAAGGTATGATTTTCAACTTTACATTTATAACAAAATACATGTGTATGGTATCGATGGCTGTGCTCCCGTAAAAAAATTGTCACTTGGTCAATTTTTATGGAGGAAATGATAGCACATTATGAGGATAAAAAGAGAAACACCTTATTTAGCCAATTGATAAATCTGAAACAAAAGGGTTCAATGGGGGAGCACATTGAGGACTTCCAAAAATTGAATATAAGGGTAACTGATATTCTAGAGGAACACAAGATTGATTTCTTCATAGGGACTTTAAAGGATAACATCCAACATGAAGTTCACATTTGGGAACCTGATTCATTAGAGAAGGCATGCAAGTTGGAAAGAAAAATTCAATGTAAAATTATGGTGACAAGGAAGCCTACCGCTCACATCTATAAATATGGAAGTTTTGATACTCCTATATTTCCACAACCTACAAGGTTGATACCACAAAAATTGGAAGAAAAAAGAGAAAAAAGGCTTTGCTATAGTTGTGATAGAAAATACACTAAAGGTCATAAGTGTGCTGAGAAGAAATTAGTTTACATAGATTGTGAAGAGGAGGAAGAAAATGAACAAGCAACTTCAAAAGAAGAGGATATACACCGGGAATCAAACATAGAAGAAGAAGAAGAATAAATTAGTCCAACCATATCGTGTAATGCATTGGCAAGAATTACCACTCCTCAAACTCTCAAGATAGAAGGACATGTCAGGAAGAAAAAGGTAATAGTGTTGATTGATTCAGGTAGTACCCATAATTTTATTCATTGTAAGGTAGCCAAGGAATTGAATTGTTTCTTATACCTATCACCAGAATGTCAAGTGATGGTTACAAATGGAGGAACTATAAATTGCTCTAGAAAATGCCATAATATCAAACTATCTATGGGAGAATATGTATTTAATAGTCCAATTCGTTCAATTCCAATGAGAGGTGTTGATGTTGTACTATGAGTACAATGGTTACAATCTTTGGTAATGGTAGCTTTTAATTTTGAAGAACGTTTATTGAATTTTTTTCAGAAGGAAAGGAAATCGAATTACGGGGTATCGTACAGAAGCCAAGAAAGATAATAAGCTCTAATGTCATGACAAGGCTTCTGAATAAAGAATAACGAGGCGTAATTGCACAATTATGCTCACTAGAAGTTACAACATCAAAATCATCTATTTCTCCATATCTCCAAAAAGTCTTTGACAATCATTCCAAGGTGTTTGAAACTCCCAAAGGGCTTCCACCTATTCGTGATCATGATCATGATATTAATTTGATTCCAGGAACTTTTCCTCCAAACTTTAGGCCTTACATATATCCTTATGTCCAAAAGAGTGAAATTGTACGTATGATTGCAGAAATGTTAGAGGATGGTATAATTCAACCTAGTCAAACTTCTTTCTCTACTCCAATACTATTGGTGCACAAGAAGGATGGATCATGGTGCATGTGTCCAGATTATAGGGAGCTCAATAAGCTCACTATTAAAGATAAATTTCCCATTCCTGTGATTGATGAATTATTGGATGAATTACATGCAATAATTTATTTTACTAAGTTGGATTTTCATTCAGGATATCATGAAATTAGAATGAAGACTGAAGATATTCCGAAAACAACATTTCTAACTCATGAGGGTCATTATGGATTCTTTTTCATACCTTTTGGACTTACCAATGCACCTTCTACATTTCAAGGGTTGATGAATTCCATTTTCAAACCCTCCCTTAGAAAATTTGTGCTAGTATTTTTTGATGATATACTAATCTACAATAGTTCTTGGAAGGATCATGTTCAACATGTTGACAGGGTCCTCAAACTATTGGAGGGGAAAAAATTATATGAAAATACATCCAAATGTTTATTTAGAGTACAAGAGGTGGAATATCTAGGTCATATTGTATCTCATGAGGGTGTTAAAGTAGACCCTAACAAAGTTAAAGACATTAAGGAATGGAAAGTCCCCACAACCATAAAGTTGTTGCGCAGATTTCTCGAGTTAACATGGTATTATCGCACATTTGTTAAGAATTATGGGAGAATATCAGCACCTATAACAACATTATTGAAGAAATATGCATTTTCATAAAGTACTGAAGCAAATAAGGCCTTTGAACATCTTAATGAGGAAATGTGCCTAGCACCAGTATTAGCTACACTATACTTCACAAAAACCTTTATTGTGGAATGTGATGCCTCAGGAAATGGAATTGGTGCCATTTTAATGCAAGAAGAAAGACCCATTTCTTTTGAAAGTCATCCAATCAAAGGAAATTATTTACGAAAGGCTATTTATGAGAACGAAATGTTGGCAATACTACATGCACTAAAGAAATGGAAACCTTACCTAATGGGAAGACACTTCAAGGTAAAAACTGATCATTATAGTCTTAAACACTTTTTGGAACAAAGAATATATTCGAAAGAGAAAAACATATGGGGCACAAAGATGTTAGGTTAGGACTTTGAAATCATCTACAAAAAATGGAAGCTAAATGTTGTTGCACATGCACTCTCAAGAAAGGATGAAGAGGTGGAAGAATTTCTTTGTGCCATTTCTTTTATCCAAATAGATTGGATAACCAAAGCAATGGATGAATGGAAGAAGGACAATGAAGTGTGGATATTCATTCAAAATTTGCAGCAAGATCCTGGTACATATGATACATCTAGTTGGAAAAATGATTCCTTATGGTACAAAGATCGCTTATATATTTGCAAGAATTCCCAACTAAAACAAAAGATCCTTTTGGAATTGCACATTTCTCCTTTAGGAGGACACACAATATTTTTTAAAAATTACCACAAGTTGAAGAAAGAATTTTTTTGGATGGCCTAAAATCTAATATTCAAAAGTTTGTGGTGAAATGTTTGGTTTGCCAGCAAAAAAAAGTTGAAACAATTAAGATGCCAGGTATTCTACAACTTTTATTCATTCCAAGTAAACGTTGGGAGGATATTTCAATGGATTTTACAACAAGTTTACCTAAGTCTGAAGGAAAGAGTGTCATCATGGTCGTAGTTGATAAAATTACCATGTATGCACAATTTTGTGTGTTATCTCATCCATTTAAAGCAAGTACAATTGCTATTTAATTTATGGAAATAATTAAAAAGCTACATGGAAACCCAAAGATTATTGTAAGTGACAGAGATCCCATTTTTACAGGAAATTTTTGGATGAAATTATTTTCTTGTTTGGGTACTCAACTAGTTCATAGCTCATCTTATCATCCTAAATCTGATGGTCAAGCTGAGATAGTGAATAAATGTTTGGAAGGATATCTTTTTTGTTTTTTATGTGATAAGCAAGCACAATGGGTCAAGTGGTTACCTCTCACTGAATTGTGGTATAACACTTCCTTCCATACTGCAGCAAAAATGACCCCATTTACAACACTTTATGGATATCATCCACCATCGATCACATCTTATTTAAGGGAAAATTCTAGGGTTCAAGCAGTGGAATATCACATCAAGCATCAACAAGAAGTTCTCCAACTCTTAAAGGATAACCTAAATTTGGCACAAAATCGAATGAAACAATAGGAAGATCAACATCGTAGTGAGAGAAGTTTTGAGATAAGAGACTAGGTATTTTTACGGCTACAACCATACAAAAAAATGTTTCTTTTTCATATGGAGATGAGCTTTTTATGTCCTTATATTAATATTATAGTCCCTTATTGTTGTTAGTGTAAATCCCTTATTGTTATTTTTGTACCCCCGTAACCCCCATATTGTTATTATTGTGTCGTTACATTATTATTGTTAGGCCGGCTAGGATTACATTGTGGCCCCATGGACTCCTATATATAGAAATGAGATTTGGTCATTCATATCATTCAAGAATTTTTCATTTATGTAATGTATTGGAGGTTTCCCCCTCGAAGTGGCTCTTTTATAAGGCTTTGATCTCTCTTTTCTTCCATTTTTGGAGTTGGTTTCGTAATAGGGTGATTCTAAAAAAAAACCCATGTCACAGTTTTTGATATTTTCCCCCAATTTTCCATAAAGTGTTATCGAAAATTTCCATCTGATGTGTCTACAAAAATTAAATCTACGGTTGACCAAATTGCACTTCCATAATTTATTTCTAGATGGAACTCTACCCCACACTAAGACTCTATGCAAACATCCATTAGATATCTTTATGAAAACTATGTACCAAGATACAAATTTTCTCTTTGAATAAAGGATGGATTTTTATCACAACATAGCACTGCCTTTAATATTAGTCACACAAAAACTCAAATATAATGTTGGTTCTATAGGGTAAAAGCAATCATGGGATACTAGTTCCCTCTTTCCTCTTAATTTCATAACACACCTTGAACAATCCTTTCTTTAATTGTTACATATTTCTTTCCATAAGATCGAGTAATATATGTTGGTAATTTTATGAGAGTCATAATTGCTGCTAGAATTCCACTATAGGAACAAATTGTTATTACACTCAAACTTACACATAATTCAAATTTGGTAATTCTTCTATCATCTATAATTTTTTTCTAGATCACTTGTGTTTGTATAATTTTATACATATTTATGATAATATCACTTTATGTGCAATATCTTGGATTTCTTGATCCGTAAACTGTAGTGGATATTCCACTAGATATTTTGTCACAACAGATATGATAATATTATATTAGAAATTTGAAAATTATACACTATCATAGTTTATTTAAACTTCAAGATATGTAGATTTAACTATAATTAATACATGAATGTGAATGGAGGTTATGAAAAAAATAGAATGAAAAAATAAACTCACACACACATAGCCACAAAATATGCTCTTGCAAACTGTTTTGGGAGAAAACTGCGATGGAAGGTGAGGTTGCTTCACTACCTTTCTCTATTTGGAAAATAATGCTGCATGTAGAAAGAATTAATCTCTGTCGCCTGGAGGTTGCTAAAGTGAATGCATCCTCTTTTTTTCCTATACCTCCTATCTCTCCTAGTTATCTTTTCTCATCTATGGAACAAAATTCTCTTGAAAGAATAAAATGTGTCTCCCTCCTAGTGGCCTGGTTATAACACAACACGATAGCCTATTAGTGGTTAATATTGACTAAATAAACTCTTAAAAAGAGTTACAATATGGAATATTATAGACTATTTTATGACAAAAACACATGGATAACCCCTTTTCCATGAATAATGGAGGCTGATATGGCCTCCTCCGGAACTGTAGGTGTGAAAACAAGAAGGTAAGCTTCTGAGTGGCATAAATTTTGCAAACAAATCTGATTGATGTGTTTCTTGTGTCGTTGGAAATATATTCGTGTGTAACATGAAATCAATTATTAAAATGCTAAAGGAAAAAAAAATTCCCCAAAAAAACATCATGTGATACCTAAAAATTCTCCCAAAAGGTTTCAAACCTTGTTTCGTCAAACTTGGTCTCGCTAGTAAAAATGGTCCCATGTGTTGTGTCCTCCAGTTTTTCCAGTCTGGATATATATAGATCGATGAAAAAATTATAATGATCCAATCGATATAACACGTCCCCATTTTCAAAGAATTATCATCCCCAAAAATGTGTATTGAATTAGGTGAGGAAATGTTTCCTCCACATTCTCTCTGGTGGACCGCTTAGCTTTGACTGGAAGTTTTCCCTTCGATCCAATATACCAAAGGACATGTTGGCCCTATTTTGTAGTTCTGGACCTTTTCTGTAAAAATGTATAATTTTTCAACTCTTTCTGAGCATCTAGTGATGTAATAACTCCACTTACCCAAAAAAAAAATTATATTTAGATCATTACTGCTACATTGTCATCATTTTACTTTATAACTTTTCGTCATTTTGCAATGTTTCAATCTATGGGTACTTTCTGCCGTTAAAGTTTCTCTAACAACTTCATGGTTTGTAAACATAATCAAATTTTGTGATTAATGATCTTGAGACCATATTAAACAATTTCCAAATTTATTTTTGAGTATTGACCATCATTTTTGGTAACTCTTCACTGTCCCTACTTATGTTATAATAGTAATTTATTTTACTATTAATGTATATCCTCATAAGCTTATGCATGTTCTGGTGTTGTTATTGAAACAACAACTTTAAATTATATCTTTGAATGTCTACTTATTTCTAATATTATACTTATCATCCTAGCCCCTCTAATTAATCTATATACTCTTATTCATTTATTCCACTTATACAACATTGTTTAACCCTTTAAATATAAACATTGAGAGTTAATATTAAAGCTATCTATCCATACATGAACTTGTAGCATCTGATTCAACATTAAATTATATCACATAATTCTTATAAATATATATGTATAATTTTGATCATGAATATCATACGATATTCCAAGATACTTCTATTTCCACTTTTAGAACATTATTCAAATTTCATTTTTAATTCTTAACACCACTTTGGATATATGTAGTACTGTTACACCATCCATACTTTACTTATGATACATCATTGAATTATGGTATTCAATTTTTTATGCCTCTACTCATTACCATTCTATATGATGTATTCCTATACAGTTTTCAGTGTTTGTATGGCTGCAAATCCATATTGGGATTGTGTCGTATCCCTACAATAAGTGTTGACAGATTGATAATGTTGTTCCTCGGTTCGAGGCTATCACAACTTAATTTTCTTGTACTCTTTTAATCAACTCATCATATGTCTTCCATGATATTTTTTATCTGCTATGACATGGATTGTTTCCATGTTAATGACAAGGATTACACTGTATATCTTCCCTCCATTATGTGTATTGGGTTTTTCGATGGCAGACTAGGTTTTGGGTTTTCATTTGCAATTTGTCAGGCTCGATAAGGCTTCAACTCTCGTTCTCCACCTAGGTCAGTCTCCAATTTATGAGCCTATGTGTTTTCTTATCATTATATTTCCCACTTCAGGTAAATAACTTCCTCGTTATGTTAATCCTGCTAGCCTTGAAGTTTCATTTTAAGAATTTTTTTCTATTGTTGTTTCCTGTAAAAATCATATGTTTTCTTTTATTACTTCCAGGATCATATTATGACTTGGATTTTATCCTTCTCTGATGTCTTGGCTCCTTGAAATTCTAAGGTAATCCTTGTTTTTTCATGATTTCAGGTAAGGTAATCATGAACCCTTGTTTCATTATGATAATTCCTTTCCCTTACATTTTTATATATGCCTGTGGTTGGTCTTGCAACACAGTTAGCCATAATTCATTTCTTCGATTTTCATGTCGTTATTCCCGTGAGGAAATTCTTGGAAATATGATTTCAGTTCTACTAGAGAAACTCAACTGTCCCATGAACTTGGCTCTATAAATATTTTCTCTGTACCTTGATACAATTCCTCAATTGAACAATTTTTATTTTATTAATATTAGTCAGTTACCTTGTTTATATAGTGATAGGATATTTTTTAATTAAAATTGTTTAATGTTTGGTTTATGAATCGATTTTCTCTAATTAGTTGCATTCTTACAGAGAGACTTAATTTGGTTTAATTTCCAAGAAGGGAATTTCGTTTTCTCTGTTTCACATGAAATTCGATATGAACTCCTCTTCACATTGTATTAATATCTCCATTCTCAGCTCCTTGGAAAATTATAGAGATACATATAGGATAATGTCAATGGAGTTGGTTTGATACTTTATAAAATTAATTTATATTCCTTTTCCTTCATTATGAATAATTTCATCTTGATTTAAATTCTTCATTCGATAGTGGAACAACTCTATTCTATATTTGTTTTCCCTTATTACGAATACACCATTTTTCCTCTAAGATGTCCGAATTGCTAATTGTCACACGAATTGTAATTATTTATATAATTTATAATTTTTTGTCATCAATACAGACTCCCCCTTCGTTTAGTACAGTTCCTTTTTTTTTAATCATACCATAATTCCATGAGTTATGAATTCAGTTGTTAACTCAGATTTGGTAATAAGGTTTTAATTCTCCTTACAATTTGAATCCAAAATTTTCATTTATGTATAGACAGATACATAATTAGGATAACTTTGTATTAATAAACATAATCTATTAAATTTTAAATGATTATAATCATGACCTCTAATTATATTCATGTTACTTCTTCCATAGTTAATTTGAAAGAAAAAATTTCTACTCTTCTCTTCTTTTTTACTTCTTATCTTATTAATTTCCTCATATTAATAAATTCATTGTTTGTACATGAACTCTTTCTCTTCTAACAAGATTTTTACAAATTCTCAGTACATACCATGTCTATCAGAGTACAGGTAATTTCCTTTTTATTTTTTCATAAAGCTTCCACATTATATTTTTATTCGTTTACGTGCTTGAACTTATTCATTTTTCTCTATATGTACAGGGATGATTCCACTGTTTACAATATACTAATAGGGTAATAATCCTATAACAATTACCCTTATCGAGTTCTTGTAATTTATTTAATTATTTCACTATTTATATACATATGCTAATCATTGTATATATTATTTTTGTGTAGGTATTTCACTTCTCTCATTTGACCATTACTCCATTTTGAACAATAATCTTGCAAATATTTTACAGTGTATTTTATTTCTTATAATTACATGGTGGTCCATATCATCTACATAATTCACTCCACAGAATTTAAGGCTATTTTCCTTTTTTATAATTCATGTAATTATTTATACAGAACAATGGAGTTTGTTAAATAATTTATGACAGTTTGTAATAACAATTTCTATCATGGATAATACAATTTTCATGTTATGCTTATAATAATAAACATTCATTTTGATAAATAGTTAATATGTATATGGGTATAATTCATTGTACCATTTCTCTTGTACTATACTCTAGTACTGTACTATGGACTTGATATTTAATTTCTTACTCCATATAAGAATGAATAACTATATGTAACTTTTTTAGTAATCTAAAGTATATTATTTAATGTCAATTTGTGTAATCATGTTTCCTTTTAGATTTCCAATTAACTTTTATTGTGTTTATCTTCCTATTTAATGATTGGTTACACACTTGTTAAATTCATTAATTCTGTTACCTCTTTTCCACATGTATTGATGTAATTTACATACTTTATAATTACATTCTTAAAACCTAACAACATATTTAAACCCTAATACTTGGGTTTAGATATTGTATTTTTTGGTTTACTAGTTTCATTTGTCTATGTAACTATAGAGATATAACTATATCTATTATAGTATGTTCTATTCAATACATTAGAATATATAA
Source organism: Pinus albicaulis (assembly GCA_034641835.2). NCBI lineage: Eukaryota > Viridiplantae > Streptophyta > Pinopsida > Pinales > Pinaceae > Pinus > Pinus albicaulis. The sequence continues at coordinate 940,376,320 of CM076582.1, forward strand.
CTTAAAATTTTACAGAAAATAATAATAGAGAAAAGATAGTTTCCACATTTTCTATCTGAATCATCCTTACTCTAACTTTCATCACAATAACAATTTCATAAGATAAAATTACTTGTGCATAACAATTTTGGTAACACTATCGGCCACCCAACCTTGAGCTTTATCTCCACAGCTCCTCCTAAGCAGAGATCAATTGCTCCAAAGTGTTGACAACCTCTTTTCTACCTAGGAATGGTTTATTTAAGCTTACTTTCCCTTCAACATGTTTCCATAATTGTGTCCAGTTAAATCAAGATGTTTTCCTAGGATTTAATTTTTTTTTTCACAAAAGAACTTTAAAAATAGATTTTCCCTCATTCTAGTTTTATTTCACCTCGTCTCAATAATGTTCCACTTTACTGACATATATTTATATTTTTATCTCCAATCTAATAATTTTTTTTTTTCTCCAAGGATTTTTGGAGAATTTTGGAATGTATTTGGATTTAATTCCATGCTCATGGACTTAAAATCCTAGTCTCCAATATACTCTAGTATTTTCACAATAATTAAAATTTCACATTTATAAATTTAAAAAATACAATATGTCCAAAAATATTGATTTCCTTTAGGACCAGTTAAACGTTAGGGTTTTCAACTGTCTAATAAAATTAGTAAAAATAAGGATATTACATATTCCTCGTCTAAGGGAAAACATTGTCCTCAGTGTTGCAAAATATCAGTTAACTTTTCAAACAGTGATGGATATTTTTCTTTCATTTCCTCTTCTCACTCCCATTTAGCTTCTTCAGGTGTAAAGTTCCCCCACTTCACTTTCACCCTAGTGATCATCCTATTCTAGAGCTCCATTTCTTCTTGTGCCAGTATACAAACGGGCCTTGGAAGAAATTCCCCTTATGTTTCCACCTATATCACAATCCAAACAATTACATGAGTAGGACCATGTACATACCTTTTCAATAGGGAAACATGGAAAACATGATGAGCCTTAATGTGACTAGGTCAAGAAAATTTATAAGCTATTGGCCCTACCCTTTCTAGAACTTCAAATGGTCCATAGTAGTGTGGTGTTAACTTACCACAGATACCCATATCTAAGATACTATTTTTAGTCTTAATCCTCAAATAAAAATGGTCTACCACTTTGAATTCTCTATGAATACTCTTTTTGTCTTCCTTACTCTTTTGTCTGTCTTGAGTTGTTTTAATATTTTACTGAATTTTCTTCATGGATATTTCCACCTCTTGCAATGCATCGGGTCTAGGAATTAAATTATCTTCTCGTTGACTCCAGCTAAGCAGACTGTGACACTTTATGACATACAATGCTTCAAAAGGAATCCTCTTTATTGAATATTGATAACTATTATTATATGTAAATTCTGATAAATGCATAAAATCTTCCCATCTTGTAGGTTTTTCCATAACATACACGCGTAACATGTCCACTAAAACTTGGTTGGTCCTTTCAGTTTTCCCATCTGTTTGAGGATGGTATGCGGTACTAAATTTTAATTTAGTACCCATTCCTCCAAACAGAGTCTTCCAAAAGGTTGAAGTAAAATTTTCATATCTATCTAATATAATCATTGTGGGAATGCCATCTAGTTCCAAAATTTCTTTCATGAACACATTAGCTACCTGAGATGTATGAAAATTAGATTACATTGGTAAAAAGTGCGCATATTTAGTCAATGTATCTACAACTACCATTATAAAATCATGTTGATACTTTGTTCTAGGCAATCCAGTGATGAATTTTATGGGAACCACTTCCCATTTCAATTCTGGAATAGGTAATGGGTTTAATAATATAGCTGGATGTTCATGTTCCACTTTTAATTGCTAAAATTCTAAACATATAGCTAGATAATCAACTACATATTTCTTCATACCTGGCCAAAACATGTTTTTCCTCAATGTTGAAATCAATTTTTGATAACCAAGATGTCCTCCATAAGGTATTTTATGATACTCGTCTAAAATTTCATGTTTTAATGATATCACACTTGGAATAAACAATATTTTTTTGTAAGAAATCAAGCCCTTCTAATTTTGAATATATCCTACTATTTTAGTTTACTGTAATTATTCTTGTAGTTTCACATAGTTGGGATCTTGCCTCATCACTTCTTGTATCATTTATTCTATGTCCAATTTCACACTACTTCCAACTTTATTCAAAATTTGATGAGAACTCCTACTCAAAACATCTGCAATCTTATTGTCCTTTTCTTTTATATGTTTAATTTCCAGATGGAAATCACTATGGAAAGATAACCATATAGCTTATCTAGCATTTAAATAAGTTTGAGTGACGAAGTATTTCAAACTTATGTGATCTGTCATTAGTAAGAACTTATTTCCTAATAGATAATGTCTCCACATCTTCAATGCATATATCCCAATAGCTAATTCTAAGTCAGATACAATATAATTATGTTCATGTTTCTTTAATTTTCTTGACTCATATGATATGACTGAGTTTTCTTGTAGTAATACTACTCCTAATATTTATGCACATGCATATGTACATACTACAAATTCTTTGTTTGGATCATCAATCTTCAAAATGGGGGCAGTTGTTAGTTTAAGCTTTAGCTGCTAAAAACTATGTGGACACTTTGTTGTCCATTCAAACTTTACTCCCTTTTTCTGTAAATATGTAATAGGATAGGTTAAGACCGAAAATCCTTCCAAAAACCTACAGTAGTATCCCGTAATACCAATGAAGGATATTATGGCTGGGACGTAACTAGATACATGTCAACCTATAATGGCTTGTATTTTCTCTAGGTGTATTGCTAAGCCATCGTATGAAATTACATGACCCAAATACTAAATTTTGTCCTTGTAAAATTCTCACTTGGTGATTTTTTCATATAAATTATGTTATCTAAGTGTTTTTAGGACAATTCTGAGATGTTCTTTGTGTTCTTCTTCATTTTTGGAAGATACCAAAATGTCACCAATGAGCACTAATACAATTTTTTCTACATAGTTGTGCAATACACTATTCATTAAACACATGAATGTAGTAGGTGCATTAGTATGTCCAAAAGGTAGGACTACAAATTCATAATTTCCATATCCAGTCCTAGATGTTGTTTTATTGACGTCCTCATCTTTGATTCTGAGTTGATGATATCTCATTCTTAAGTCAATATTTGATAAGATAGTGGCTCCTCCACTTGACCAAATAAGTCATCTATCCTTGGTAGAGGATATATATTTTTTATGCTAAATTTATTAAGTTATTTGTAGTATATGCACATCCTTAAGGTGCCATCTTTATTTTTAACAAAAAGTACCAGTGCTCTCCAAGGAGAAAAACTTGGTCTGATGTATCCTCTGTCTAATAACTCTTGTAGTTGAAATCTTAGTTCTAAAAATTCAAGAGTACTCATTCTGTAAGGTTCTCTAGAGACAGCTGTAACTCCTGGTACCAAATCAATTTCTATTTTAGGGAGAATATGGGGGATTTCCTCTGGAAATACATCTTTGAAATCTCTGATTACTGCTAAATTTTCTACAACTTATTTTTCAGTTTTTTTCCCAATTCTTCCACTTGTACAACATACACTTGACAGCCTTTTCTTGTTGTTCTCTTTAACTGTAATGCATAAAATTCCTTGATTTATATGGGTCCTGGTTTTCCTTTCACTATCACATGTTTTCCCTCACCATCCATACAATGAACTATATTATCTAAGTAATTAACTATTTTTTTTCTGCTTCTGTAACCATTCCATTCCCACTAACACATCATATGAGACTAGAGGAAAAATATTTAAATTCAGTTTAGTTTCCTACCCATTTAAATTTAAAATAGTTTTTTGAAGTGTATGGGTAACTTCTTTTTTTTCAGTAGCTAACTGGACTAACCATGCTTGCTGAAATTTTTCTGATTTTAATTTGCTCTTTTCCACCATCTGAGGACTTATATAGCTTAAAATTGATCCTGGATCTATCAAAATAGAAACATGTTTCTCAATAATCATACCTTCGATTTCTATCGTTGTTCATTGTTGTTTAGCTTGACGATCCTTAAGTGAAGCACTGATCCTTGGAATGTTTCTAGCAATTGTGTTTATAGTAGTTGACTCTCGTAATACTTGAATATTCTGAACTATTTTGTGAGGATAGTTACATAACATGTGAGGTTCTCCACATCATGATCACTTTAATGGTTCTTTTATTTCGACAGTCCCTTCCTTTTTATTCCTTGCATCTATATAATTAGACCCAGTTTTTTATTGTGCTGGTTGGTTCTCTCGATTTTTGTTAAACTTCTTTCTTTGATGGTTTTTCCAAAAAAAATTCAGTATGCTGGTTTTTCTCTCTTGAAATTAGATTCACCTTTCCCTTTTTCTTTATTTTCCCAATTTTTTAGTTGATCTTGTCTTTATTTGAACTACTGATAACACATTCTTTCTTTGTGAACCGCTTCATCCATTTTCTTTGGATTGTAAAATTCTATTCTCTCCTTATAGATAGTAGGTAGGAAATTTAAAAATCATTGTACTTTGGTCGTTTCCTCTCTGAAATAAGGCACATAGTGAAGCAAGTTAGTAAATTTGGTAACAAACTCATCAATAGTGAGTTGTCCCAATCTCATCTCATGAAATTCTTTTCCTTTGTCATCATAGTATCTCTCATTTGTATATCTAGACTTGAATTTTGTTTGAAATTCTTCCCAAGTAATAGTTTTCTCATCCAACACGTCTACCATTATGGTTTCTTCCCAACATAGGGTAGCTATACCCTATAGTTCATAAATGGTCAGTCTGGATTTTAGGTTACTTCCATATTCATAGACTAGAAAGTATTTAAAAATGTTTAGAATCCAAGCTTCTACATCCTCCTCCTTTTCACCATCATACGTGGGAGGTTTGATTTTTTGAAATTCTCCTTGCAATTCCTTTTTCTTTCTGGACTGTTATCCGAATGCTTCACCATCCTCAGATCCTTCTAAGTTGATTTCAGATTCTTTCCTCTTTTTTGCAGGGTCTTCACTTTTGTGACTAGACATTGAGATTAATTCCTTTATCAAACTCTATTTTTCTTCACTGGCTTGCTGTTGGGTGCTAGTTTTCCACATTTTTTCCTACACTTATCTCGCTTATATTTCTTCGTAATATTAACTTATGGGATTAGCTTCACCCTTTCTCCTACCATTTTACCCTGAGTTGTGTTGTTTCACCTTGCTTTTTTCATTTTTCCAATTCATAAAATATTATGATCTATTATACCTTTTTATGACTAACTGATGGTGAATGTATGGAGATAGATCAATGGTCTTTTGTTGTCCTTTCAGATGTCAAATATCCCAAACATGAAGTTCACATAAGCAGTTCGTATGATGTTGTTACAACAAAGTGATGCTATTGCACCATGCTATTACACAGCCACTAGAAATTTTCTATTACACCCTACTATTACAGAATCATTGGTGAATCACTGGTATAGTTGTACCACTGACCGCTCTTGTCTATATTTTTATTAATTTGTTCCTTGAATTTTGCACTACAACTATGTTTTTTTATGATAACTGTAGGAGTTATCAACATTATATTTTTGGGATAACAGCCTAAGGGCAGTTCCAATTGTAATATTTTAATTCCTAATCAGGACTTTATTAAGGAGTGGTTATAACGGAATGAGTTCTATTTCGATCAACATGAGAATTGTAAGATTCTCATGAGTCATCTATTCCTAAATTTTCTGATGTAACAACTATATATCTATCGACCCTAGAGGTCAAGAGGTTAGCAAAGAACAATGTTGTTTTGACTCTATAATTATGTTCATATTAATACAGATTATATTGTTATTGTTGTTACATGTGTGATTCAATTTATGTTTGGTTAAAGTTTCTTTTCCACTTGTGCCCTGCTAGGGATGAAGGGCCCTCCTTCTTATCAGGGATTGCAGTGGTTACAATAGTTGTGTGTTTATGTAATTGGATTTTAGTTTATGTATCGTTAGTGTGATGTAACTGTTGTTTAGCTGAAAATATATCTGCTTCGATTTCTATACCTTATATGTTGTTACACATCTGATTAATAAAGTCACTAGCTGGGTACTTACTGTGTGGCAAGCTAAAAAATCAATTGAAGTGTGATTTCAATCCCGTGGATTCTTTTATTTCTACATGAATGATTTATTTCCATCATTTTACTTCAGCAACAATTTCTTTTCTTTGAGACTGCTTCTGGTTGATGTATTGGCAAAAAAAATGCTATCGTCATTGGAATAACAGACATCCCTGGATTGATAATTAAATGTGTGTTCTTTAGTCATTAATAAGTGATTTATATAGTCCAACATTTTGGTGAAATTTCCGAGGAAGGTAGTGATGATCCAATCAATCAGAGTTGTTTCTTAGAAGTGAAATTTTTGTGTCTTTGTTTTTATAGAGTATCTCCAACGATACAATTGTTGGGTAGTAAGACAAGAGATAATAACCTACATGGTGCTATAACAGGCTTGAGCAGGCTCACCAATATCTTGCTTGGATACTTTGGAAGTTGAATTGCTGAGCATTGTGTCTTTTGTTTAGAGTGTTTCTAGTGTTGGAATCGCTAGGTGGTAAGACGAGAGGTAAGAACCTGCACATCACTCTAACAAGCTTGAGCAGGCTCACATATGCCTTGCTAGAACAGTTAGGAATTGAATTTTAGATTTGTTTAGGGTGTCTTCAACTATACAGTCATTGGGTAGTAAGACGAGAGGTAAGAACCTGCACATCTCTCTAACAAGCTTGAGCAGGCTCACTATTGTAGAAACTAAAGCACTTATAGGATGAATTGATACACATAGGGCCCATGTGTGCCAGTAGGACAACATCAACATCTAAAAACACCCCCCCACTCTGCTAACTACAGGAAATATAGGTCATAAGAAGGAAAATAAGAGAATAGATTTGGGAAGGAAAAAATTCTTTGGAGACCTGATCGCAAGAGAAGAAAAGGAAAAATCCACTTCATACAGATATAATAAGAAGAGAGGACCATAGAAAGAGGCTACCACATCAAGGCCTGGACCATCAGTGTCTTCCGTATCTAGAACTCACAATCCTTCGAACAACATATCCACTCCTAATATCAAAATTCCAGATTCAAAAGAACAGTGGAGAATTATTGACCAGGATTTGAGAATTGAAGGACACAGAGAGACCAGTGGGGACTATCAGGAACCTGAGAAATGAAAATTAGTTGATCATCAATTGGATGCTAGTAGTGTTGTCAAAAATTTGGTCCTAGAACAGCAGGATCCTTTTATTTTCCAATCTCCTATGCATCCTAAGGAAATCTCATCTTATCAGGAAGAATCATCCATGGGGGATGAGAATGTCAAGATAGATAGCTCTTTCACCTTTGAATTCCCAATAACAGAAACATGAGATGAAGTTCCTATGAAGAACCTCCCTTTATCATCCTTACCATCCTTTTAGGGGATGTTTGTTGAAGATCATGATACCTTCCTGTCCAAATTCGATGTGCTATGCAGAGATTATGACTACACTTCAGATGCCCAAAAGCTAAAATTATTCCCTGCTACTTGAAAAGGAGCAACATTAATATGGTTCATGAGATTGGGTGCTGGCACAATTCAAACATGGAACGACATGAGAAAAGACTTTATCTTTATGTATTAGGACTACTGTCGAACTAGGGATTTGAGGGATGAAATTTTCAGAATTGCACAGAAGGAAGAGGAAAGCCTGGAGGGATATCTGGAGTGATTCCACTATAACTTACAGAGGTCTAAGTTTAGTAACACAGATCCAGAGATCCTAAAGCTGATATTCTTCAGACGATTAAGAGATGATTGTCTGGAACATCTTAGTATAGTAGGAAAAGGAGATATATCCCAAGAAAAATTTGAGGAGATAATGAGACTATGCCTGCATAGCTCAAGAGGATCTACCAAGGGAAATGTTTCAGTTTGGCACCCTTCACTTCAGATATAGAAGTCCACAAGAGAAGGGGTAACCAGAGAAAAAATTGGGAATTTATTTGAAGATTTCAAAACCGATCTCCTTAGCACTCTCTCTGCCCAGATCACTATTGTACATGTCAAGAAGGCACAAGAGGAATATGAAGCAGCCTTAGCAATATTCTGTCCTCGATTAAAAAAGAAACATTTTGAAAGAGAATGTGGATTGAATAGTGTTATCTTGTTCATCATTTTTGAGTTAGCGCATTCTACAAATCAGTGTCCTAATTTTCCTAGACTAAAGACAGTACTTCAAGAATCAAGCGAGTACATTAAATTTTCTTACTTTATCAGATCAAAGAGACCATGGCAGTCACGACCTAAAATTTTTCCTATAGATTTTTCTTCTTTATATTGTTGGAATAGTGTTTATAACAGTCACCAATATCCATGGAAATATCCCACTCCTTCTTTAACACAATTTCCTTCACCATGGAAGCAATGGCCATCTCCTCCACCAATGAAATATCCTTCATCACAACCCAATACTTGGGGTCAAAACAAGATAATTAATGGTGAAGGTACAATACCCCCTCCAATTCCGATACAACACAACAATTACAACTACCTTCTATTCAAAATCATACCCCTTCTGGCTAACCCCAATTACTTGTACATCCTAAACCCAATCCAAATAATAAAACATCTCAAAGCATGGATGCTTCAGTTACTCTCCAGAGTTACCTTATCACTCCTATTGGATTTAATGAGGTTTAGCTTCGATCAGGTAAAGTAATCAGATCTGGACACACTCCCATTATTTTCGAAGAAATTGAATCACCTAGGAAGGATATGGATGATTCTTAGGCAACTCTTACACATGTAACAACTGATAGAACACCCGCTCTTACACCTGTAACAGACAGCTTGGGAAATTTTGTTGTTTTTACAGTAGCTAATCTGAGTAAGGTTGGTAAATCTGTGGTAGTTGACCCAGCTAAAAGCATTCAAAATCGCCCATATCCTGAACGTTTTATTGAAACCGGGGTGGTCTTACAACCTGAATCTGAATTCCTTAAAGAGATACAAAAGTTATATGTGTGGATCCCATTGCTACAAGCTCTTAAAGAAGTGCCTATATATGCCAAAAAAGTGATGGATCTATGCATTAAAAGACCTAGAAGGAAACCTAAGGACCCTACTACTATACATGTCTTGGGAAAATTGTCCGATCTTATGATTGATCAGCCTTTTTTGACTAAGTATAATGACCCAGGGAACCCCACAACGACTGTACATATTGGCAATCATCCTATAACTAATAACTTGATTGATCTAGGGGCAGTTTGTTGGGAAAAATACTAAGAGGGGGTGGGGGTGTGAATCAGTATTTACAGCATACTCAAATATTTTTTCTTTTTCTTTCTCTAAAACCCATACGCTACTTTATTGATCCCAACTCACGTATACACGTGGATATCCTTCATAAAACTTGTGTATACATAGAGATCTTATTATGCATTTATTTCTTGACTTAGATCTATGCATAATTCCTTCATCAGATGTTTAGTTAGTAGTAAGCATGTGCAGTAATAATAGAATAAACCATCACACAAAAGCAACACACATGAACACCAGGATTTAAGGTGGAAACCAAAATCGGGAGAAAACCACCGCTACCATTGTCTCAGCCTTCAATATTTTATTATAACGAAAACATCTTACAACTATGTACTGGCACAGACTCATACCAGCACGCAGGCACCCACCTGCGGAAGGCTATAACCTTCTCTCATTTACCAACCTATCCTGGAAGGGAGCTACAACCCCTTGCTCTCATTTACCAGCCTCTCCTGGAAGGGAGCTACAACCCCCTGACTAAAGGCTTCGACCTTTAGCACCTCTGCGGACCACGTTTCATCAATTTTCATATTGGATCCAACAGCTTCCACACAACATACCTTGTAGGCCGCTTTTCATCATATTTTCATTGAACCATCAACCAATCAATCAACAACTTGATCTTTCATCAATATAATCAACAGCATGATCATCGTTCAAACAACCCAGATCTGTATGAATACATCAGTAATAGATAGCAGTAAAACAGCAGAACAGATCAGACATTTCATACCACATACTTCAACAAACCCTAGTTTTCATATGTGCTTTCCTTTCACTGATCCTGCGTATATACGCTCTTTCATTCATATCAATCAGAGTATACATCTACACATCTTACAGATCTAATTCCACAACGCATACACGCTTTCTCTGAAGATGACCCACATATATACGCGATTTCTCTGTTGCAAACAAGCGTATAGATCTTCAGACATTTTAGGGCTGCAAAAATATTCAGAACAGATACATAGCTCAGATTTTACCCTTCACTTCAGATAGATGTTCACCTCATCTCATTCCATAAACAGATCTACAAAATACAAATACATTTCATATCTAGAGATCGCTCTTCATCATTTCTTCATAGGTGCATTATGAATTCAGATCTATCATTCAAATGTTACCCATTCCATTAAGATATAATTCAGAGAGAAGTATTCATTAAAACCCAGACATCTTCCACACCCTTTGCACAATGATTTTCTTCTCCTTATATAGATTTAGCCTTTGTCAAAACCATGAGCCAAAACCACCTCACTTCCGATGGTATTCCTGGATGGGATCAAATGGACAATCCAACGCTTAATACAATGGGTCAATACCATGGTAGTAACCCCTGGTTTTACACATTTAGAGCGAATTTGAGCATACACGACTTGGCACGTAATTTTCCACGTGCATACGCGCCTTCTCCTTAACAAACCCACGTATGCCTTGTAACATACACTTTTCATCATTGTTTTGGCACATACTGAAGATTGCTTTCTCTGGTACTTCTGAGCTACTTGTAGAACATTAGATATACATCATTAATAAACTCATCAAGCATCAAAAAAAATTTCATTAAGTAGGTTTCCATCATCTTCATCAAGTGGGTTGCCATCAAGGACAATACTCTGCATCATATTGCCAACAATCTCCCCCTTTGGAATTGATGGAAACCACGATGGTGTTTGATCACCACAACAGATAGATACATTAAGCATAATGATATTCTTCCCCTATTCAAACACCATGTCACTCTTCCCCTTTGACATCAAGGGTAAAGGGCGGATCAAAACCAACACAAGGTTTTTCTCCTCATGTAGAAAGAAGAGCGTTGTAGATCTGATGTGCACTGAAGTTACCATGCTCCCCCTGAGTTCATGCTGAATGTTCAAACATATTTTTCAATTAAGTACATGACTCTATGACTCATACTTACATCAAAGATCCAACCATATGTGACTCAAGTACCCAACCAAAAGGGTTTACACATTTTGACTCAAGTACCCAACCAAGTGGGTTTACATATTTTTACTCAACTACCCAACCAAGAGAGTCTAAAAATTTGAACAAGTCCTTACATGACTGAATATTACAATTTTACAGCATAGGTCTCATCATGACCTTTTCATCAAATTACAAATATGACTTTTTATGACCACTACCAGAAAGACCTCAAGAGAGAGATCATATTTTAGAACCATCATAATGCCAATAATGCATTATACTCAGCAAGGCTAATGCTCGCCCTGAAAATCTACATCCATGCATCCTTTCCATATGACCAAGGCTCCTCCTTAGCTTGTGAAACTTGAATACTTTCAACAGCAAGTCATCAGCAACAATCTCTGTATGATCTGTCTGTATCTCTGAATCATAAGACTTCCATCTCATTCATGTGTGAAAGCAAGGAATACTCTTCAGCAAAAAGAAAACAGGGATCATCCATAAACTCATCATAATAAATCATGTATCATCCTTTAGCACTGAGACATAAGCATATATAATGTCAATAATGCAATCATTATTAGTCAGAGTGATGCTCCCCCTGAACCTGTGTTCCTGATCTTCAGCTGTCATACCAATTTTCTTATCATAAATGCATACGCGTCTGTGTCCACTAAAACTCACGTGTATACGTGAATTTACTTCATTAAACCCATGTATGGAAAGTGAAATACTGAAAATTTCACACTCCTTCTTCTCCCCCTGAATTTGTACCACCTGTACCTGTCTTTGTCAGAAATAAACATAACCAGAATTACCAAATCAACCATGAGAATCATCATACATTGCTCCCCCTGTGATGATACATTACTAATCTCTTTAATGTATCTCACATCATTCCTACAGTCATTATGAGAAGTAAGATTTAGAAGAAGATGACTGCAGTAGGGTCAATATTCCCTACGTTTCTGATCGGTCCTCCTTCTTTTTCCACCTTTGCTTGAATTTTCTTATCGTGCGCTAGAAATTGTCCAATTTATCAGATCTGTTCATTCTGCATTATTTTTCCACATGTCCATACTTGTTACAACCATTACATCTTATGCGACCAGAAAATTAACCATAAGGATCATATTGTGTTCTTCTATTCTTTCTTCTATTGCAATCAGTTGCTTTATGACCAAAATTGCTGCATGAAAAACAATATCCCTTAAAGAAACTAGAGTACCTTTCTATATAGAATCTGTTTGTTTGTGACTGAAACAATCTTCTTCTACAATTTGCTGCAACGTGCCCATAATTATGACATTTAAAGCGTTCAACATTATTGAATGATTTCCTTTGAGTGTTCATGATTGTCGGTTGACTTCTTGTTTCTTTCAACTCTTCAGGTTTTTCATTGACATCCTTTGAGTTTTTAGCACTTCCTTGTGAACTAGATTCTCCTTTAACAGTTTCATGAAAACCAAGACCAATTTTAATAGCAGGAGATCTTTGATTACTAAGAATATTGTCCAAAATCTTAGTACTATCTTGAAACCTCAAGAGTTTATCCTTTTCTTCTAATTTACCTTTGAGAATGTTTACCTCAACCTCCAATTTTTGGCATTGCTTCTTCATGCTTTCTTCGACCCTTTTTCCTTCTTCTACTTGATCATTTAATTTTAAAATTTCTTCCTTCAACCAATTTTCTTGTTCTTCACATGTTTGTAGCAGTTCTTCATTCTTCTTATTTGATTTTTCCAGATCTTCTTTGAGAGAGATGATTTTTTCTTCAAGTCCTTCCTTTTCAAATTGTAGGGGTTCTTAATTCTTCTTATTTGATTTTTCCAGATATTCTTTGAGAGAGATGATTTCTGCTTCAAGTTTTTCACTTCGATTGGTTGCATAAACATAAAAATGTTGATACTTGTCTATTTGTCCATTCAGAATTTTTGTCTGATCATTCATTCTAGAGATCATATCTTTGTAGATAGATTCTCTCTTATGAAATTGATTCCAATCCTTACTTTCATCATTGATCTTGATATTTTCTTCTAGACTTATATTGTTACTTTCACTATCTTCACCATTGCATGCACAAGAAAGTGAAGAACAACAATCAATACATGTTTCATCTTCTCCATTTTCTGCTGCACATGTTTTCTGAGGTATATCGTTTCTTTGAGTAGCCTTCTTCTTTTGCTTCTTTGCCATGAGCACTTGTAGATTGTGGTCAGAATCTTCTTCTTCCTCATCATTCTCTTCATTTGTATAATAACTCTTTCTCTTTTCAAATTGTTTCCCTTTACCATGATTTTCTTCATAAGGACATTTAGCAACATAATGACCAACTCTTCCACAAGAAAAACACTTTAAGGGAATCTTACCTTTGAATCTTCTAGTTCCTAGTTGGAGTCTTCTCACAAAATTTTCTTCTTCTTCTTCTGATATATAATTTTATTCCTTGACATCTTTCTTTTCTTTTCCTTTTGCGCACACCTTAAAAGAAGCTTCTTTGATTTGAGAGGGACCTCCTTGTCTCATTTCATAAGAAGTCAGGATACCATGTAATTGAACAATAGTAAGAGTTTGTAGATCTTGCCTTTCTTCAATAGCTGATACTTTAGATTCAAATTTTGAAGTCAAATATCTTAAGAATTTTTCCACCGGAGTAGTATCAGTTATGGTTTCACCCAAATTTCTCATTCGATTTACAATATCATCTAGACGTAAGAAGAAACTGGCAATACTCTCATCACTATGCATCCTTAAATTCTCATATTCAATTCTGAGAGTATGGAGTTTTGCACTTTTTACCTTTGTATCTCCTTCATAGCTCAGAATGATTTTGTCCCATATTTATTTCGCTGAATTCAACTGCATCACTTTGGAAAATTCTGGTTCAGACATGCTTCCTAATAGAACATTGATTTCTTTGGCATTGATTTCATATTTCTTCCTTTCTGCTGCATCAGTAGCAATAATTCTCGAATATTGATAACCTTCTTCCACGATTGCCCATACTTCTGCACTAAGACTTTTTAGATATGATTTTGTTCATATCTTCCAGAATATTAGATTACTTCCATTGAATAGAGGTGGCCTTATAGACATTACCCCTTCATGACTTCCCATTGCGACGGATCTCCTTCAAGCGATCAAGCTTCTTCAAAAGGACCTGCTCTGATACCAATTGTTGGGAAAAATACTGAGAGGGGGGGGGGGGGTGAATCATTTTTTAGGGCATACTCAAATATTTTTACTTTTTCTTTCTGTAAAACCCATACGCGACTTTACTGAGCCCAAATCGCATATACACACGGATATCCTTCATAAAAATCACGTATACACAGAGATCTTATTATGCATTTATTTCTTGACTTAGATCTATGCATCATTCATTCATCAGATGTTTAGTTAGTAGTAAGCATGGACAATAATAACATAATAGACCATCACATATAAGCAACACACATGAACACCAGGATTTAATGTGGAAACCCAAGTCAGGAGAAAACCACCGATGTCGTTGTCTCAGCCTTCAATATTTTATTATAAAGAAAAAATCTTACAACTATGTACTGGTGCAGACTCATACCAGCACGCAGGAACCCACCTGCAGAAGGATACAACCTTCTCTCGTTTACCATCCTCTACTGGAAGGGAGCTACAACCCCCTGCTCTCATTTACTAGCCTCTCCTGGAAGGGAGCTACAACCCCCTAACTGAAGGCTTCGACCTTCAGCACCTCTGCAGACCATGTTTCATCAATTTTCATACTGGATCCAAAAGCTTCCACACAACATACCTTGTAGGCCACTTTTCATCATATTTTCATTGAAACATCAACCAATCAATCAAAAACTTGATCTTTCATCAATATAATCAGCAGCATGATCATCATTCAAACAACCTAGATCTATATGAATACATCACTAACAGATAGCAGTAAAATAGCAGAATAGATCAGACATTCCATACCACATACTTCAGCAAACCCTGGTTTTCATACGCGCTTTCCTTTCACTGATCCTATGTATATATGCTCTTTCATGCATATCAATCAGTGTATACATCTGCACATCTTACAGATCTAATTTCACAACCCATATGCGCTTTCTCTGAAGACGACCCACGTATATACACACTTTCTCTATTGCAAACTAGCTTATAGATCTTCAGACATTTTAGGGTTGCACAAATCTTCAGAACAGATACATAGCTCAGATTTTAACCTTCACTTCAGATAGATGTTCGCCTCATCTCATTCCATAAAAATATCTACAAAATACGAATACATTTCAGATCTAGAGATCCCTCTTCATCATTTCTTCATAGGTGCATTATGAATTCAGATCTATCATTCAACTGTTACCCATTCCATTCAGATATACTTCAGAGAGAAGTATTCATTAAAACCCAGACATATTCCACACCCTTTGCACAATGATTTTCTTCTCCTTATATAGATTTAGCCTTTGTCAAAACCATGAGCCAAAACCACATCACTTCTGATGCTATTCCAGGATGGGATCAAATGGACAATCCAACGCATAATACAATGGGTCAATACCATGGTAGTAACCCCTAGTTTTACACATTTAGAGCACATTTGAGCATACGCAACTTGTCACATACTTTTCCACGTGCATACGTGCCTTCTCCTTAACAAACCTTCATATGCCTTGTAACATACACTTTTCATCATTGTTCTGGCACATACTGAAGATTGCTTTCTCTGGTACTTCTGAGCTACTTGTAGAACATCAGATTTACATCATTAATAAAATCATCAAGAATCAAGAACAACTTCATTAATTAGGTTTCCATCATCTTCATCAAGTGGGTTGCCATCAAGGACAACACTCTGCATCATATTTCCAACACAATTATTAATGTTATGACTAAAGACCTCTTCATCTCTATAGGGTTTCATGGACTTATACCCACAACTATAGCTCTTGAACTAGTATATAGGTCCCGTGTTAAGCTATAAGGGATGATTGAAGATGTGGTTATGACGGTGGCCTCCTAGAATTATTCGACTGACTTTCTTATTTTAAAACCCAAATCCAATTTGAGAGGTAATCCTTTAATCTTTGCGAGACCATGGCTAGCCATTGCAAATGCATATATTGGATGTAGGTCCAGATATATGGTGATCTCAGAAGGGCAGGCCACTCAGAACCTAAATCTTTACCCCCCAGCAAAACCTTACATCAGTTCGAATAGTCCCTGGTGGGACAAATTTGTACCTGAATTTGATCTTTCTGTACCTCTTCTCACGCTTGGAAAAGCATAATACTTTAAGGATTAAACAGAGGAAGATATTAGCAATGGTTTTATCAATAATTCACTGCCTTTTACCTCCATTAGAGATTTTGGTGAATAAAGTGAGGAAGATGATGTAATTATTGAACATTTAAAAACAACTCCTCTTGCTACCAGCAGTCTCGTTGAAATCAAACCTAGAAAATGTTTAAATATCAATCCTAACCTGACTGCTGAATAAAACAGACGGTTGATACAGCTATTACAGAAATAAAAAAATGCATTTGCATGGGACTATACTGATATGAAAGTAATCCATCCTACCCTGTGCACTCATCACATTTACCTTAAGGAATATTGCAAACTTGTTAGACAAACTCAACACTGAATGAATCCCACACTTAAGGAGATAGTAGAAGAAGAACTACAAAAACTCCTTAATGCTAATTTCATCTACCCGATTTCTGACAGTTAGTGGGTTTCTCCACTTGTCATAGTTCTGAAGAAGAATGGAAAGTGGACGGTATGTGTTAACTATAGAGAACTTAACAAGGCCACTCAGAAGGATCATTTTCCCTTACCAATTATTGATCAATTTTTGGACACCCTTTCTAGAAAAATATTCTTTTCATTTCTATATGGGTTTATTGGCTATAATCAAATACAGATTACTCCAGAAGACCAAGAAAGGACAACATTTACTTATCCATAAGGTACTTTTGCATACAGAGCCATTCCCTTTGGTCTCTACAATGCACCAGCAACCTTTCAAAGGGAAATATTAGGTATTTTTTTTTATCTTTTGAATGATTGTCTTGAATTTTTGATGGATGAATTTACACCCTATGGGGATTCCTTTGAGACGAAATTAGCTGATTTGGAAAAAGTGCTGGAAAATTGTGAGAAAACTAATGTTTCTCTAAGCGCAAAAAAATGCCACATGATGATGACTGAGGGAATTGTGCCGGGACATTTCATTTTAGCAGAAGGAATCAAGGTAGATCCTGCAAAAATTGAGGTAATCTCGAGCATACGGACCCCTAAGACTCTAAAAGAGGTACGTAGATTTTTGGGGCATGAAGGATACTATAGGAGGTTTATAGAAAATTTCTCAAAGATTGCATCTCCTTTATTTTCATTACTAATGGAAGATGCAGAATTTGTGTGGACATAAAAGTGTGAGCATGCCTTTTTAAAGTTGAAGAAATCTGTAACAACAATGCCTGTTTTATGAGGACCAAACTGGAAATTACCGTTTCATATTGCTACAGACACAATTGACCTGGTTGTGGGTGTTGTTTTGGGGAAGCTAGAGGATAAGAAACCTTACGCTATATATTACATCAGCAAGAATTTAACTCCAGCAGAACTTAACTACACTGTAACTGAGAAACAATTTCTAGCCTTAGTGCACGCTATCAGCAAATTCTAGCACTACATCACTGGGTATCAAGTATTTGTACACACTTTCCATGATGCATTCGATTTTTGATGAACAAACCTATTAATAATGGTAGAGTTACATGATGGTTATTTTTGTTACAAGAATTTGATGTTACTATTGTAGATAAACCAGGAAAAGATAATGTAGTTGTTGATTTCCTTTCTAGATTAACTATAAGTGATGACTGCACTGGTACTGAGGATTCTTTTCCATATTTGTATCTTTTTTCCATTTCTACTCAGTCACCATGGTATGTAGATATAGCCAATTACCTTGCTACAGGGAAATTTCCACACCAATTGTCTTCCAAGGAAATAAGGAGGATTATACAACACAGTGCTACCTACTCCTAGATAGAAGGAAATCTCTATCACACCGGGCCAGATTTCCAAATTAGGTGATGTGTTAGAGAAGGTGAGGTATTTGAGATCCTAAAGGATTTTCATGAAGAACCTTGTGGAGGGCACTTCGCTGACAAGAGGACAGGACATAAATTACTCTCAACAAGGTACTATTGGCCAACCATATTACAGGATGCCAAGATTTTTTTGAAAGGATCTGATTGTTTCGAGTTGTCGTTACAACCTCGGATAGTAATAAAACCATTTGAGAAATGGGCCCTGGACTTTGTGGGGCTAGTCAATCCTTCATCACAGAAAAAAGCATACATATTGGTCTGCACCAACTATGTCACAAAATGGGTCAAACCAAGGGCATTAACTAGAGCAACAGAGTAGGCTATTTCAGATTTCCTATTTCAAGATTATTTTGTTCGCATCGGGATACCCAAAGAGATAGTGACATATGGGGGTCCTCAGTTCACATCTCATTTGATCAAGAATTTGGTTGAAAAGTATGGAATCCATCATAGAATCACCACACGCTATCATCCACAAGAAAATCAACAAGTAGAAAGCACCAATAAAATCATTGAGGGAATTTTGACAAAGACAGTAGCCATCCACCAAAAAAATCGGGCCGAGAAAATTTCAGAGGTACTATGGGCTTATAGGAAAACATGGAGGAATACTACAGGCTTCTCACCATATGAACTGGTGTATGGTAATAATCCTTATTCCCCATAGATTTTGAAATAAATACATTGAGAATAACATTGCAGGCTGATCTGGATTTGAGTACATCACAGATTCAAATATTGAACTAGCTCAATGATCTGGAAGAAAAACAGCTGGCTTTCATCCAACAAATAGAAATCATTCAGCAGTAGAGAGCTAAATGGCATGATAGGTATATTAAGAAGAAAATTTTCCAGAAAGGAGATTGGGCTCTTTTTTACGTTTCAGGGTTCAAATATTTTAAAGGCAAGCTCTGCACCAAATGGCTAGGTCCTTACAAAGTGGATACGATATTTGAAAATGGAACTATACAATTGGTCACCATTGATAGTGTTAGGATGTCATTACTAGTTAATGGGCACCATCTAAGGCTATATCATCAAACCGTTTCGAAGGAATCATTTTTCAACATTGTCATAGACTTTGATCATCATTTTACGACAACAGGGGAACATTCTCCTCTGCAGCCTTAAAAGTTAAAATTCCAATAAGCGAAAACAACTGAAAACCACTTGTGTGGCAGCTATTACACCTATTTTTTTTAAATAAAAAATAATATATATATATATATATATATATATAATAAAAATAATAAAATAATAGAAAAACAAAAATAAATCTAATTGTGAAAACTCCTTTTTAGCGGCGCAGTTAGACAGCCAGTGACAGTAAAAAACCACTCTTGTGGCGGCTGTTACACCTATGTTTTTCTCCCTGTAATATCATCTTTCCTTTTTGATCTATGTTATAGGACGATGGTATTCATGTAATTTTATTTTATTTTGTACCAATTTCTTTTGATCATTATTTGTCTGAGAATAATCCAAAAGCTATCTTGGTTGTTACATATGTAACAACCAATAGCCACGATTACTATTCTTTGTAATTCATTCCATCAAAAGAAATAAAAATTCCATATGGACAAAAAAATATAAACGCTACATGCAGGATGCCATTAACATAACTATTCTCCTAACGCCACCTTAGGATGTCATAAAAAAGGTAAATGATTGTCATTATAATTCGGTGATTAATTACCAAAGTAGTGACACTCCTATGACGGCCATGGGCGACTATCACAATTAAAGCGGGGGAGGGGATATGACTTGAAATGATTTGAAATTATTGCAAAAAGTTTGTAACCATAAACATATATTAAATTCACATGCACCTAATCAATAACATAATTACCAATAATCACCGAATCTAATGGAAAAAGTGTGTGTGTACGGAATCCCATCACTTTCCATAACAAGCTATTTATGAGTATTCCTGTAGGGTATGATTTGGTAAATCCTTGAAAGCCATGACCTTTCATCAACTTCCTTCTGAAACCTTGCATACTCATTTGTAGACTCATCGATTGGGATAATTAGAGGTGTTGAGTAGTAGCTAGAGACATAGTGATGTTACATCAGGATTGAATAGGAAAGAAGAGAACTCAAAAACTCAGTAATATTGCAGTATTTCCAGATCAAGAAGCAAAGTTAGAAAAAAATAGCAGAAATGGGTGGAGAAGTGGTCAGGCATGAGCCAAATTCTATGGATGCTCTGTAGAATTTACCTGAAGCTTACCACATATTTAGAGAGGCTGGATGGGTTGAGTTTTTCTGAAAGCTTGAAGGCTCAAACGAGGCCGTAGCAATTGAATTTTCTCAGAGCTTGAACGATAATCAAACCTAAGTAAGAGGTATGAAAATGGAGGTGACTGAGGAGGTGATTGCCAAGGTAACCTCATTAGCAGTTGAAGCGCAGAGGTGGTTTAATAGGAAAATCAATTACCTGTCCTTGAAAGAGGATTTCATAGTAGGGGAAGAGAATCTGGAGAAGAAAGGAAGAGGAATTGACAAAATGTCACTTCCCCACCCTTGGGAAGATGTTTCCCTGGGTTTCATCAAATATATTACCTATGAAGGGAGGTCTGTGATAATCTTAAACTATCATTTTCCTCTTCTCAACCACCTTTGACATCAACAAAGAATCAATCTCCCATTCTATTTTCTTGGAAACATCAAGCATATGGAAGCGACAGTAAAAACAATAGTACACCCGGAGGCATGCGTGACTAATCATGGACATATTAAGCTCATTTTGATGCCCTGTGTCAGCAGGGAAATACTTGGGAGGAATTCAAGAGGAAAAGACCAAGGACAAGACAAAGGAAACAAACCACAACCTTAAGAGAAGGTTAGTAAGAGGAGGAGACCCAGGATCGGCCTACCGAAGTCAGAATTGGGAGAAAGCCTATTGATAAACCAATTGGGGACAAAAGACTGAAGCAAAGAGTGAAGGTCAGCATTCCTGTAGAACCCTTGCCTACGACCGAGAAGCAGACAAAAGAAGAAGTTCCAAAAGAAGAAGGGAAGCCTTCCTCATCAGGTAGAGATGAAACCAATGCCTTATGTTTAGAAATTGAGAAATTAAGAAAAGAAAATGAGGAATTGAAGAAGAAATTACCTGAGGGAAGAGAAATTCCGGTGTCAGTATGCATAAACTATTTTTAGAACTTAACAGTAGCAACGTATAATGCTCGTAGAGAAAATATCAGCCCTATCGAAGTAGAAACATAACAGTAGGATGCTGCTACAAAAGAACCCGTTGATGATACTTCTGTTACACAAGAATCAGCAGTTAAAGCAGGGCTTCCTATAATAATCGACCTAGATGCCGACCCATAAGAACTTGCGAAAGCCATGCCTATTATAGATGAAAAAATAGTGGACGCAAAGGAAACTCTAGGTAAAAACAAGGGGGCTGACACACAAGATCCCACCGAAGAGGCTATTGTTACACAATAACTAGTAGCAGAGGTAGAACAACCCCATGAAGTAGAGGCTGGCATACCAACTTTCAATGAAGATATTGAATCCAGGAGAACACCAAGTCCCACCTCGGGAGGGAACTCTGAGAAACTCTTGCTAATCTATGAGCTACAAAAATGGAAGCAAGAAGCGATCTCCCTTTGAGATGGTATGAATTCGCTAAAAGAACATCAAAGAGAAATATACACTTTACATGAAAAATGGATGGAAGTAGAATTGAAGAAAAAGTGGGAGGATTACAGGAAGAAAGACGCTCTAAAGAAACAAGAAGAATAGTTGTTGTTGTTATAGGATTAGATTCGAGACCTCACCATTAATAAATAGAAACTTCATGATCTTGCCCTCAACTTGTCAGGTTTTAGGTGACCTTCTCCATCATATCCTATTTTTCTGTTGGAAAATTACTTCTTGTTTCAATTGAAAACCATTTTGGAGGATATAATTTATGTATGTCCCTCCACTCATACATTTCTGGATGTTTCTCATGCCTTAGACTTCTATGAGCAGAGTTTGTTGTGTGAATTTTTTTTACACAACATTATTTGTGAACATGTGAGTATGAAGATGATTGTGACATTCTTCTCTTATATGGGAGATCCTCAATTAAGGGCTTTTGTATCCTTCACGAGGAATTAGATTGAATGGAATCTAGCTATTAAATTTGTGGAAAATAATGAGGAGAAGGAAACATTATGGGTGTAGGAAGAACTAGGATGATTTGCTAAGCTGAGAAGAGAATTCAATAGAATACTAAGTACCCTTGGGATTAGAGGACCAGTGGCCACTTATAGAATAAGAATTGTGGACTTCTGTATCAAATAATTTGCAATGATTAAAATCTGAGCTTTCACTGGATTCTTAAAATGCATGGAAGCCAGCAGTGTTGAGTTATTAAAAGGAGATCCATTATCATTCCAAAATTTTGTGGTGGCTACTACATATGTACCAGCCTACGCACAGATTGTACAATCTCCTAGAGCTCTATGGTTGTGATTAAAGTTTAGGTTTCCTTTGATCTGGTTTCCCATTGAGTATTACCATATCAATTATGAATTAAGGAAGTATGAGTCAGAATCTTGGGTAAAAAATTTCATGGCCAATTAGAGATATAGGTATGCAGACGAAGACAGTTGTTGCTTATGATCTCACAGATCTCCACTAAAGGTATTCCCATGAAAGATGAGTTTTCATGAGGACATGCAATTATTTCAGTTGCGGGGAGATGTTGTGTGTTGGGTTTGAAAATTTTTTCCTACACTTATCTCCCTTACCTTGCATCGTAACCTTAACTTATGGGATTATTTTTACCCTTTTTCCTAACTTTTTACCTTGAATTGTGTTGTTTCACCTTTCTTTTGTTATTTTTCCAATTCAAAAATTATTATGATCTATTATACCTTTTTATGAATAATTGATGGTGAATGTTTGGAGAAATATCGATGGTATTTTTTTGTCCTTTCATATGTCAAAGATCCTGAACATGAAGTTCATAGAAGCAGTTCGAATGCTGTTGTTACAGCAAAGTGATGATGTTACGCTGTGTTGTTATAGACCCACCAAAAATTTGTTGTTACACCCTGCTATTACAGAATTGTTGGTGAATCGATAACACGGTTGTACCATTGACCACTCTTTCTATACTTTTGTTTATCTATTCCTTGATGGTTGCACTACAACTGTGTTTTGTTATGATAGCTGTAGGAGTTATCAACATTATATTTTTTGGATAACGACCTAAGGGTAGTTCCGATTGTAATATTTTAATTCCTAATCATAAATTTATTAGGGAGTGGTTATAATACAATGAGTTCTATTTCGATCAACATGAAAATCGTAAGATTCTCATGAATGATCTATTTCTAAATTTTCTGATGTAACAACTATATATCTCTCGACCCTAGAGGTCAAGATGTTAGTGAAGAACAACGTTTTTTTGCCTCTGTAATTGTGTTCATATTAATACAGATCATATTGTTACTACCATTACATGTGTGATTCCATTTAAGTTTGGTTAAATTTTATTTTCTACCTATGCCCTGCTAGGGAGGAAGGGCCCTTCTTCTTAGGAGGGATTGCAACAGTTACAATAGCTTTGTGTTTATGTAATTGGATTTCAGTTTATGTATCCGTAGAGTGTTGTTGCTGCTGTTCAACTGAGAATATATCTCCTTTGATTTCTATACTTTATATGTTGTTACATGTCTGATTAATAAAGACACCAGCTAGGTACTTAATATGTGGCAAGCTACAAAATCAATTGAAGTGTGATTTCAATCATCTGGATTCTTTTATTTCTGCGTGAGTGATTTATTTCCAACATTTTACTTCAACAAAAATTTATTTTATTTGAGACTACTTTTGGTTGATGTATCAGCACATACAGTGGTACTATCATTGTAATAATAGAAATCCTGGATTGATAACTAAATGTGTGATGTTCAGTCATAAATAAGTGATTTATATAGTCCAATAGTTGCAACAATCATTTATTGATGGTTCTTAGATGAATCAATTCTCATTCCATATCCCTGACTATATCCAACAACAGAGTATTTTGATCTGGTGGATCTCCCTAACAACGAAGATCCACATACAACCCTCCTGCATCACTCACAATAACAGCTATACTTTTCTGCACTTAATCATTGTACATAGAAATAATTAGTGCATCAAAATAAAATTTTGTAAATCATTTACAACAACATAATTAGGGATTTTTTTTTTAATATTTTCTTCTGTGTGGCGACATATAGCCCAGTATTTTCAACATGCGATCTGATGCCAATTCTAACAACTCCACTTACCCAAGAAAGAAGAAATTTCTATTGATATCATTACTACTATGTTGTCATTTGACTTTATTAATTTTAGTCATTTTGCGATGTTTCAATTTATGTGTACCTTTTGTCATTAAAATTTCTCTAATGACTTCATGGTTTGTAAACAGAATAAAATTCTATGATTAATGATCGTCAGACCATATTAAAAAATTTCCGAATTTCTTTTTCAATATTGACCGTCATTTGCAGCAAGTCTTCACTGTGCCTACTTCTGTTACAAGGGTAATCTATTTTAATATTAATTTATATACTCATAAAATTATGCATGTTATAGTATTGTTATTAAAATAATAACTTTGATTTCTATCTTAGAATATCTACTTATTCCTAAGATTATACTTATCATCCAAGCCCCTCTAATTAATCTATATACTATTATTCATTTATTCCACTTATACAATATTGTTTAACCCTTTAAATTTAAATATTGAGAGTTAATATTAAATCTATCTATCCATAGATGGAGTTATAGCATGTGATTCAACATTAAATTATATCACATAATTATTATAAATATATATGTATAATTTTTATCCTGAATATCATATGATATTCCAACATACTATTATTTACACCTTTAGAAGATTAGTCGAATTTCATTTTTAATTCTTAACACCACTTTGAATATATGTACTACTGTTACACTATCCATACTTTACTTATGATATTTCTTTGACTAATGGTGTTCGATTTTTTATGCCTCTACTCATTACAATTGTGTATGATGTATTATTATATGGTTTTCAATTTTTGTATGATTGTAAATCCATATTGGGATTGCATCGTATCCCTATCATAATTGTTGATAGCTTGATTATGGTGTTCCTTTGTTCGAGGCTATCACAACTTAGTTGTCTTGTACTCGGTTTATTAACCAGCCACATGGCTTCCATGATATTTTCGATTTTCTACGAGATGGATTGTTTCCACGTTAGCGGTGAGGATTACGTTGTATATATTCCTTCCATTCTGTGTATTGGGTTTTTCAATGGTAGATTAGGTTTCGGGTTTTCATTTGAAATTTGTTACACTAGCTAAGCATTCATCTCTAGTTCTCCATCGAGGTCTATTTTCCTGTTATGAGCCTATGCGTTCGCTTACCATTATGCTTCCCACTTTAGGTACAAATAACTTCCTTGTTAAGTTAATCTTGGTAGCCTTTAATTTTTCATTTAAGAAATTTTTTATATTATTGTTTCCTCTGAGAGTCATACATTTTATTTTATTACTTGTAGAGTCATCTTATTAATTGGATTTTACCCTTCTCTGAAGTCTCGGATCCTCGAAATTCTGAGGTAATCCTTGTTTTTGAAGATTCCCGGTAAGAATCCCATGAAATCTCATTTCATTATGATAATTCCTCTCTTTTTCATTTTTATACATGGTCTTGGCTGGGATTTCAACAAAGTTAGCCATAATATGTTTCTTCCCCTTTCATGTCGTTATTCCCGTGAGGAAATTCTTGGAAATACAGTTTCATTTCTACTAGAGACATTCACTCGTCGCAAGAACTTGGCTTTCAAAATGTTTTCTCTGTATCTCGATACCATTCCTCAATTGAACTATTTTTAATTTATTACTATTAGTGAGTTCCCTCGTTTATATACTGATAGGATTTTTTGTTGATTAAAATTGTTTAATGTGCGGTTTATGAATTGATTTTCCCCAATTGTATTCTTACACAAAGAATTATTTTCGCTTAATTTCTAAGAAGGGATTTTATTTTTCTCTATTTGGCTTGAAATTTGATATGAAATCCTCTTCAAATCATATTTATATTTCCATTCTTGTCTTTCTGGAAAACTACAGAGATACATATATGATAAACTCAAGAGATTTGGTTTGATAAGTTATAAAATTCATTTATATTCTTTTTCCTTCACTATGAATAATTTAGTCCTGATTTCAATCCTTTGTTGGACAGTAGAATGACTTTGTTCTATCCTTTTTTTCCATTATTACGAATACATCATTTTTCCTCTACGATGTTCGAATTTCTAATTGTCAAGGTAACACTAACTGTGGGGAAAAAAATTGTAATTAGTTATGTAATTTATAATTTTTCATCATCAATATAGACTCGCACTTCATTTAGTACAGTCCCCTTTCTTTTAATCATACCATAATTCCATTAGTTATGAATTCAATTGTTAACTTAGGTTTGGTAATAGGGTTTTAATTTTCGTTACAACTTGAATCCAAAATTTTCATTTATGTACACACAGATACATAATTAGGACAACTCTGTATTAATTTACAGAGTTCTATTATATTTTAAATGATTATAATTATGACCTCTATTTATATTTATTTTACTTGTTGCATAATTTATTTGAAAGAGAATTTTTCTACTTGTTCTTCTTTTGTACTTCTTATCTTATTAATTTCATGAAATGAATAAAGTCATTAATTTGATAGGAACTCTTTCTCTTCTAACAATATTTTTACATATTCTCAGTACATGCCCTGTGTATCATAGTATAGGTAATTTCCTTTTTATGTTTTCATACATCTTCCACATTATATTCTTGTTCATTTACATGCATGAAATTATTCATTTTTCTCTATATGTATAGGGATGACTCCACTATTTACAATACACTAATAGGGTGATAATCCTATTCCAATTACCCTTATTCAGTTCTTGTATTTTCTTTAATTATTTCAATAATTATATAGATATACTAATCATTTTATATATTATTTTTGTGTATGTAATTCACTTCTCTCATTTGACCATTCCTCCATTTTGAAAAATCATCCCACAAATATTTGATAATGTGTTTTATTTCTTCTAATTACAGTTGGGTCCATATCATTACAGATTTCACTCCACTGAATCTGAGGTTATGTTCCTTATTTATAATTCATGTAATTATTTATACAGAATAATGGACTTAGTCAAATAATTTATGGTATTTTGTAATAAGAATTTCTATCATGGATAATGCAATTTTCATTGTATGTTTATAACAATAAACATTCATTTTGATAAATAGTTGATATGTATATGGTATAATTCATTGTTTCATTTATCTTGTACTATCGTCTAGTACTATAATATGGACTTGATCTTTAATTTCTTACTCCATATAAGAATGAATAACTATATGTAAAATTTCTACTAATCTACAATATATTATTTAATATCAATTTGTGTAATCATGTTTCCTTTTATATTTCTAATTATCTTTTACTATTTTTATATTCCTATTTAATGATTGGTTACACACTAGTTAAATTCATTAATTCTCTTATATCTTTTCCACATGTATTGATGTTATTTATGCACTTTATAATTAGATTCTTAGAACCTAACAACAAATTTAAACACTACTACTTGGGTTTAAATATTCTATTTATTATTTTACTAATATCATTTTTCTATGTAACTATACAGAGCTAACTATATCTATTATAGTATGTTATGTTAAATACATCGGACTATATAACTTGAAATTTTACAAAAACTAATAATACAAAAAATATAATTTCCACTTCATTCTATTTGAATCATCCTTACTCTAACTTTCATCATAACAACAATTTCATAAGACAAAATTTAATTACTTTTTTCATACCAATTTCAGTAAGACTATTTGCGACCTAACCTTGAGTTTCCTCTCCACACCTCCCCCTGAGATGAGACCAATTCCTCCAAAGTGTAGATAGCCTCTTGTATACCCAGGAATGGCTTATTTAAGCTTTATTTCCCTTCAGCATGTTTCCATAACTATGTCAAGTTAAATGAGGATGCTATTTTCCTCTTTTCCTAGGCTTTATTTCTTGTTTTTTCCACAAAATAAGTTTGAAACTAGATTTTTCCTCTTTCTAGTTCTATTTCACCCCTTCTCAGTAATTTTCCACTTTACTAAGGTATCTTTAGATTTTTATCTCCAATCTAATATTTGTATTTTTTTTTCTCCAAGGATTTTTGGATAATTCAGGAAATTCTTTAGATTTGATTCCATCCTCATGGAATTAAAATCATGGTCTCTAGTATAGTCTAGTATTTTCACAATAATTAAAATTCCACATTTATGAATTTAAAAAATATAATTTGTCCACAATTATTTTTTTCGTTAGGTCCACTTAGCCTTTTGGATTTTCAACTTCCTAATAAAAGAAGTAAAAATAGGGATATTACAAGTTCCAAATCCTCCATACAAGATAGGACCTTTTCCTTTTCCTGATCTAACATGGAAGCCTGATAGAGTTTCAAATTATCTACATTCACAACTCAAAAACTTTGGTAAAACATGTGGATTATTGTCTCCTTTTCCATCAGATAATGCTTCCACTTCTTCACAAATTTCACCATGGAATAGAGCTCTTTTTCATAGGCAGGGTAGTTAAGAACTACCCCCTGAAATACCTCGGAACGGTGGCATACATGACTTCCTCCCAACATCAAGGAAGCTCTCATAGCATATCCTCACATTTGTCCCCAATTCAAAGGTTGTTTCACGTTTCGTAATGACAAAACAGGTGCTTTGGTTACCTTCTTATTTATCTATTTGAAATCCATTTCCTAAGATTTTCACCACTATAAACTCTTTCCACTTATCGTTATGGTGTGGAGTAGTGATGATACTACTCAAAACAAGGGTATGCATCTCCTTAGGTAATTTGATTCCCGAAATAAACTCCTTGAATTGGAAAATTTAGTAGGCACTGACTGTCGCATGATGGCCTCCATCTTAGAAGGATCTATATTCAACTCTCCTACACTAATTACATACCCCAGGTAAACCAAGGATTGTTTCACAAACTATAACTTCTTAAGGTTTTCTAGCAGTTGGTGCTTCTTTAATGTCTCTAGCACCTACGTAAAATGTGAAAAATTCTCCTCCTAGGTAGTACTACATACCATTATATCATATAGATAGACATTAACAAATGAATATATAAAAGTGTGTAGTATATCATTAATTAATATCATAAATGTATTTGGTGCATTACATAGGCCGAATGGCATGACTAACCAGTCATACAAACCTTTGCTGGATTTCAAGGTGGACTTCTAGGTATCTTATTTTTTTACTTGAACTTGGTGATATCCAGACTTGAAGTCCAACTTGGTGAATCATTTTTCTTTCTGCAATTCATACAAAAAATCATCTATTTTGGCTAGGAGGTATCTATTCTTTAGCATGATTTTTTTCAATGCCATGTAATTTATACACATATGCCAAGCCCCATCCTTCTTCGGTACAAGGATTATGGGTGACCCACCTAGTGATGTACTCATTCAAATGACAGCTTGTTCTAGTAGTTATTGAAAATTTTCTTGACCTAACATTCTTCTTTAACATATTTCCTATATAACCAAAAATTCGGCAAGGGGTGTCTGGGAATATTTGGATCTCATGTTCCACTTCCATCTTAGGTGGTAGTCATTTAGGATCTTGGAACACATCCCTATATTCATACAACAACTCTTCCAATTTTTGTTTTTGTTTCTTAATACACCCCTCGAGGGTACCTTTCCTCTTATTGACTCATTTACAGCCTAATTTTCTCTCAAAAATGATAAAACTTACTTCTTGTTGTAACTAATCAATTTCTTGGCATGGTTGGCACATACCGATGAAAATTTTCATATCCATTTGTGCGCGTTGATGATGAATTATTTTGCATTATTGATGAGCTGGTACTAGTTAGTTGTACTCGTGAGTATCACATCACAGGTATACATGTATGGATTCCCAAACATGACTCCATATACATCAAGGGGAACAACATCTATATTTACTTCATCAGTAGAATCAACACTTATAAAAAATCTTATTTTGGAAAATTTGGTTACCTTTATCTTTTCATATTTATTTACCCATCCCAATGGATATTGGTTTGGATGGTCATGAACTTCCAACACAAAATTCTTGACCAACACTGCTACAATGCGATTCACCTGCGATACTAAGTCAGATAGAGCATATATATTTGTCTTCTTGACCTATATCTTTATACAAAACAGTTTGGTCATTTATTTTTCTTCCTTTTGTTGAAGGCTACTCATATTCACCTCTTTATTCACTAACATACATACAATATTCTCATCCACATATGGGCTCCTTTAAACTTGGTTTCTTGAATATGTCACCATGATATTCTTCTTCTTCTTATATTTCTTCTTGTTCTTTCATTTTAATTCTACATTAAATTTCCAACACTTCTCCTTTGTATGGACATGAATGGTTTAGTGGTTGATAGGATATCTGCATTCATGTGTTACGGTTGTTGTATTTTCTTATATTTTCCCCATTTTTATTATTCTTTCCCTCCTTAGAAGCATCATGTTTCTACTTCTTCATCGATCCACTTTATTTCACCATCTTCAGAGCTATGTTTTGAAGGTATTGTGCCAATACAAAAGGCTCATCCAGTGATTTGGGTTTGGATAACATCACGTGCTCACGTATATGGTGGTTCATACCTCCCAAATACTTGAGGATTACATTTGGGTTCTTTGGAGAGATTCCCAACGTTATAGACATATTTCATAATTCCGTGGTGTACTCCTACATAGTTTGGCCAGGCTTTTGACTCTAGTAATGCCAACGGATCCACTGGTCCTCCACGTACCTAATGGGATAAAAATCTGACTTAATGAGGGTTTTGAAATCTTCCCACTTAGTCACTAGAGGTTTTCCCTCTAACCTTATGGTTTCTATGGGGCTCTCCCACCAAGTGCGTGCATGTCCCTATAATTTCAGTCACGTGAATGATATATTTTTCCCTTCCTTGACGTGATGGACATTGAAATAAACTTCCAATTGTTGCAACCAATGGTACAAATTTAGAACATTTATCTCGTCATGGTACAACTTCAAATAGAACTTTGCTTCCATTTTTAAACATGGACTATGATTGGTTCAACTAGGTTTATCTTTTTTCGGATTCTTTCTTCAACTAGTTTTTCGTTTCTCCTGGATATTTTGATGCTCATTCTGATTAGTCCTTTGCATTTGTACCTCCATATTCACCGAGTATCCCTAAATTTATATTCAAGGATTCCATGACGAGGTTTACATTGCGGTTGATATTTGAGACTTTTTTTGGCATCGTGTAAACCTCACCTTTGTAGGATCACAATGTTTTTTGATAGATTCGTCACCCATGATTAGGGTTTTACAAATTTTTAGCCCTACTGATCTAGATCCCCGTAATCTCTAAAAACCATGCAAGAAAATTTTCTCTGATACCAAATTACCCATAAAATTTTGTGGATATTTCATTCGACAGTTTGTCGCAACATATCTTATAATATTGTACTAGAAATATGAAAATTACACACTATTGCAGTTTATTTAAACTTCAATATCTCTAGATTTAACTATAATTAATGCATGCATATGAATGGAAATTATAAAAAAAAATAGATATTGAAAAAATAAGCTCACACATGCATATAAGATACAAAAGTTTCTTTGGGAAACCATTTCGGGAAAAAATCCAGCTCGAAGGTGAAGTTGCTTTGCTCTCTTTCTTTATATGGAATATAAGGTTGTAGGTACAAAGAAGTAATGCTTGTGGATCCTGTGCTACTACAGTACATAAATCCTCAATGCTTTATCTTCCTCCTATCTCTCCTAGTTATATTTGATCAACTATGGAACTAAATGTTGTCGAAAGAGTGGAATGTCTCTCCCTCATAGTGGCCCAGTTATAACACTGCCAGAAAGCCTACTAGTGGTAAATATTGACTACATAAAATCTTAAATGGAGATACAATATAGACCCTTCTATAGTACTTTACATCATAAACATATGGCTAGCTCCTTTTCTATGAATAGTGTGGGCTGAAGCGACATCCTCTCATATTATAGGTGTGAAAATGGAAGGTCAACTTCTTAGTGGAATGACGTTTGCATATGGACACCGATTGACACACTTATTATGACTTTGGAAATATATATGTGTGTATAATCAGATTATTTTGTTTGAAACTAAAGAAACAAATATTTACCTCCAATAAACATCATTTTATGCCTCAAAATTCTCTCGACAATTTTCATACCCTATTTCACCAAATTAGGTGTCGCTGGTAAAAACGATCATGTAAGATTATTCCTACACTTTTTCCACTTTGAATGAATGGATATGGATTAAATAATGTATAATTATCCAATATGGATCAAACCTCCCCATTTTGGGAGGGTTTTGGTCCCTAAAATATTTTACTAAATGAGTTTAGGAAATATTTCATCCACCTTCTCTATGGTGTGCCACTTAGACTTTCGTGGAAGTTGTCCCTTCAACCCAATATGCCAAAGGTCATGTTTCCCATATCTTGTATTTACATACCCATTTTGAAAAATTATATTTTATATCAACTAATCCTAATCATATGGTTCCAAATCCTACACAAAATATAGGACTTGTTCCTCTTCCAGATGTAGCATGGGAGGCTCATAGAGTTTCAAATTATCTATATGCACAATTTAGTAAATGCATATATATGGTGCTAAACTAAGTCATTATCACCCACCTCTTCCAGTATATGAAAGGGAACTTACTTTAGATCCTTTATTTTCTTACCAGGCCCAACCACCCTCTCCTTGTTCAACTATAGCCATAATCTCTCTACCACCTTGAATGTTTTTTCTATTTTTTGTTGACCATTCCTCGCCTTGTATATCTCCCATGAGTTTTGCATGTTTCTTGTACCCATAGATGAATATACTTGATATTATCTATAATTTATTTAGCCCTCAAATAATCTCATCTAAGATATTTCATCACTCCTTGTTTCCCATATGCAATATCCAAAGGTGAAGGTGGAAAATATGCAAAACAATTTTTAAATGAGGAATTTCTAATAGAAGTGTGGAATTCTTTGTTGTAAAATTTTTGAATATATACTATATTTTCATTCCAGGTATTCATATGCTTATGGTTGTATCCCCTTATAAGTTTCACAAAAATCATGTTGGATACTTTTGTCTTCCCATATGTTTATGGACGGAATGTTGTAGGTCTCTTCAGCTTCAACTCCAACTTCTCCACAATGTAGTCTAAAATGCACTAATAAATATTGTATCCCTATCTGAAATGATTCTCCTTGGTATCCCAAATTACACCCACACCTGTCCAAAGAATAAGTTTTATACTTCTTCCCCACTGATGGTATTTTTGGAGGGCATCAGAACACGTATCTTTCTGAACTTTTCAACTACGACGAATATGTAGTCATCTCCCTTTGTGCTTATTGGAAAACCTCCCACAAATTCCATATAAATCCATTCCTAAGGACAAATATCTACAGGAAATGGATGACATAGACCATGTTTCCCATTACTATGCTTGTTTTTATAACAAAGCATGCATCCCCTTTATGAACCTAGCTACCTGACCTTGCATCTTGGGCCAATACGTATAGTTGTACAAGTTAGCCATGGTCTTCCCTAAACCAAAGTGCCTTGAAAGCTTGGAGATGTGGGCCCCTCTAATTATCTACAATCGATCACCTTTAGGAATGCATTGGCTATCCATCCTATAGAGTAACCCATCATCGAGATGGTGTTCAATGGTGTTTTCCCCATCATGCACATGACTATGAATTTACAGCTACTGAAACACCTCCTTGAAATCGCCATCCTCTGAATATGCCTCTTTTTATGCATCACGGTTGAATGGATCCATGTGCATAAGATTCCCCGAATATGTGAACATTGATGCGGGTTTCCTTGAAAGTATGTCGACCAACTTGCTTGTGCTTCCCTT
Source organism: Pinus albicaulis (assembly GCA_034641835.2). Lineage (NCBI taxonomy): Eukaryota > Viridiplantae > Streptophyta > Pinopsida > Pinales > Pinaceae > Pinus > Pinus albicaulis. The sequence goes on from CM076582.1 coordinate 940,410,761, forward strand.
CTTATACTTCATCACCAAATCAAACTATTTTAAAAACCACATCCACTTGTAATGTTTTCTATGTCGTAGCTTTATTTGGGCTTGCAAGTACTACAACTACAGGTGATCTATGTGGGTTACTATCTAGTTTCCCATTAGATATTTCTTCCAATTATTCGCAACTTGCACCATAACATAGAGCCCCTTGTCATAGGTGTGGTAGTTAATAACTTCCCTATGAAATAATTCTAAATGGTAGCATAGAGGCCTTCCTCCCCACATCAAGATAGTTCACATAGCATACTCACTTGCACTTGTCTCCACTTCAAAGGGTCACTACAATTTTGGTAATTCAAGAACTAGCTCTTGGATTATCTTATTATTTATCTCCTAGAAAGAAATTTGTTTACCTTTTTCACAATGGAAACTCTTACCACTTCTTGTTATGGCGTGGAGTGGTGCTACCACCCCTAGAAATGAGCCTATCAATTTACTAAGGTACTATGTTGCCTAAATAAAACTCCTAATCTCAAAAAATATTAGTAACCATTGTCCATTTCAGGATGGCCTGCATCTAGGAAGGATTGATATTTACATCTCCTCCAATGATCACATACCCAGTTACACCAAGGATTGTTGTTCAAACTCTCACTTATTGAGCTTTTCTAGCAGCCGGTGCTTCTTTAATGTCTCTACCACCTATCTCAAATGTGAAATAACATTGAAATATACAATGAAAAATGAATCTATTAAAGGGAAAATCATATCATTCATTATTCTCAAAATATAGCTAGCACATTACATAGTCTAGATGACAAAAATAACCACTCATACAAACCTTGTAAGGTTTTAAAAGTGGTCTTCCAGGTACCTTATTCTTTTACTCCAACTTGGAAATATGTAGACTTCAAGCCCATATTGGTGAAGTATTTTTCTTACTGTAACTTATCCAAAAAATCATTTATCCAGGGAAAGGGGTATCTATCCTTGAGCATGATTTTGATCAATGCCCTGTAACATATACACATCCACCAATTCCCATCCTTTTTCAACACAATGATGATGGGTGGCCCACATGGTGACATAATCGATCGAAGGAGACCATGTTTCAGTAGTTGTTGCAACTGTTACTTCACCTCTCTTTCTTCTATAAAAAACTTCATATACAACCTAATATATGGCAAGGGGGAGTCTGAGAATAGCTGGATCTCATGTTCCACTTCCCTCTTATGTGGTCCTACCTTAGGCTCTCAAAACACATCCATGTATTCCGATATCAACGCCTCTAGTTGTTCTTTATTTTCCTTAGTACACCCCTCAAATGATTCCTTGCCTATTATTAACTCCTCTACAAACTGAATTTCTCTTAAAAATAATAAAACATACTTTTTGCTGGAACTAATCAATTTGTTAGGATGGTTGTACTTACCAGTGAATTTTTTTACTTCCCTTTATGTGTGGTGATGATGAATGAATTTCCATCCTTGATGAGCTAATAATGGTTATCTATCCTCATGAATATTTCATCACACATGTACATGTATGGAATCTAAAACATGACTCCAAATAAATCAAGGGGAATCACATATATATCTACTTCATCAGTACAATCAAGAATGATAGCAAATCAATTTTTGCACTGCTTTGTTACCTTCGGCTCTGTATCCTTATTTAAACATCCCAATGGATATAGTTTTCAATGATCATGAACTTCCAGCCCCAAATTCTTGACCAAATCTACTGCAATGAGATTCCCCTACGATCTTGAGACAAATAGAGCATCAATATTCGCTTCGTGGGATGTATCTTTATAAGGCATTAGGGGAATTTTGAGATCTAAAATTTTCCTCCTAAGAAAAATATACAACAAAAATAAACTCTATAAGAACCAATAGGATTCAAGATGATGATGTCAACCATGTGGGATGATTCACCATTTTTTAATTAAAAGGGTAAAAAGGTTAAAAAATAATAAAATAATAAAACTATTTTTTCAGCTCGTATTTTCGACTTATCTCCCAATTTTTTTACTTAAATTTTATGCAGAAGTACTAGTTGGATGCAAAATTTAATTCCTCATTCATAGAGTACCCATGTTGCATACTTTTGATGTACCCTTTTACACAAAAAATGAGAAATACATGAAAAAACGTGATTGTTATCATGTTTTTCATGTATTTCTAATTTTTCATGTAGACAAATTCATAAAAAGTGTGAAACACGGTTACTCTTTGGATGAAGAATTAAATTTTGCATCCAATGAGTACTTCCACTCAAAATTTGAGTAAAAAATTTGGGAGATTAATTCAAAATACGAGTTGAAAAAGTAATTAATTATTTTTTACCTCTAAAATATGATGACGTAATCAAATATTATTTTATTATTTCCCTTATTATTTTATAATTTCCTTAGGAGGCCCATTTTAAACCTCAAAATTCCCCTAATGGAATATCTTGGTTATTTATTTATCTTCCTATTGTTGAAGGCTACTCAGATTCACCCTTCTGCACTTACATGCATATGATCTTCTCATCCATGTCCCAGTTTCTTTCAACTTGTTTACCTGAATATGTGGCCATGAGATTCATTTTATTTTTCTTTGGGTTTAGATCTAGATGCAATTTCCAACATTTCTCCTTTGTATGGTCATCAAGATTGTAGTGGTTGCTAGGATCTTTGCATTGGTGTGGTGTGGCTTCTATAATTTTATATTTCCCCCTTTTTTATTCTTCTTTTCATCCTTATAATATTCGATTTTATCCTTCTTCTTTAATCCACTTCATTTCACCCTCTTCTGGCCTATTTTCTATAGGCATTGTGCCTGTACACAAACCTCCTCCACTGATTTAGGCTTGAATAGAATCACATACTCACCCAGATGGTGGTCTAGACCCCTGATATTCTTGAGGATTACATATGGGTTCTTTAGAGAGATACCAAACATTATAGCCATATATTTTAATTATATGGTGTACTCCTACATGCTTTGGCCCAATGTTTTCCAAAAGTGATGCCACTGGATCCACTAGTCCTCCACGTACCCAATGAGATAAAAATGTGACTTAATGAGGGTTTTCAAATATTCCCCCTTAGTCACTCAAGGTTATCCCTCCAACCTCAGGGTTTTTGTGTTTCTCTTCCACAAAGACAATGCATGGCCCTCTAATTTCAGCCACGTGAATGAGATATTCTTTCCTTCCTCAATGTGTTGGACACTGAAATAAACTTCTAGTTATTGCAACCATTACTCAACTTTAGAGCATAAATCTTTCCATGATATGGCTTGATATGGAAATTTTATTCCATTTTAAGTAGGGACAATGATTGGTTCATGATACTCGAACTTGGTTGATCTTTTTTATATTTTTTTATAAACTAGTTCTCAGTTTCTCCCTGATAGTCTAACCCCCATTCTGATTTTTCCTTTGCGTTCGAACCCCCATATTGTCTAAGTATCGCCAGTTTTTTATTCAAGGCTTTCATGAGGAGGTTTACATTACGGTTGATAGATGAAACTTTTTTTTCTAGCCACGCAAACCTCACCTATGCAGGATCACGAGGTTTTTTTATAGATTCATCGCCCATGATTAGGCATTTATGACTTTTCGGCCCCGATAATATAGATCCGTAAAATCTCCACAAAATATTGAAAGAAACCTTCTATAATACCAAATGATCTATAAAATGATGGGAATATTCCATTGGACATTTTCTCACAACATATATGATAATATTATTTTGGATATCTTAAAACTATACATTATTACAGTTTATTTAAACTTATAGATTTGTAGCTTTAACTGTAATTAGCGCATGCATGTGAATGGAAATTATGAAAAAAAATAGAGAAAAAAAAATAAGCTCACACACACACACACAAGAAACAAAATATTCTTTGCGAAACCATTTCAGGAGAAGTTTCATCTGGAAGGTGAGGTTGTTTCGTTCTCCTTCTCTCTTTGGAAAATAAGGTTGCACGTACAAAAAAGTAATGAATGTGGCTCATGGTTTGCTACATTGCACATATTTCCTCTATTTTCTATACCTGTTATCTCTCATGGTTGTATTTTCTCAACCATGGAACAAAATTCTTTCGAAAGAATGGAATTCCTCTCACTCCTAGTGCTCTGGTTATAAGACAACCCAATAGCCTACTAGTAGTTAATCTTGACTACATTAACTCTTAATTAAAGTTAAAATATAAAATATGCTCGACTATTTTGTATTAAAATCACGTGGATATCATCTTTCTTATGAATAATTGGGGCTGTTGTGGCATCCTCTTGAATTGTAGGTGTGAAAACGAGAAGGTCAACTTATGAGTGGCATAAATTTTGCATATAAACTCCAATCGATGTCATTCTTTCTTCATTGGAAATATATATATGTTTATAATGACATGAATTGATTTGGTTCTAGATCAGAAAAAAATACCACCAAAAATTATTGTTTGATGCCTAAAAATTCTCCCAGAAGGTTTCAGGCCTTATTTCACCAAACTGTGGTCCGCTTGTAAAAACGGTGCTCTAAGATGATTCCTGCGCTTTTTCCACTCTGAATGCATAGAATGGATGGAAAAGAATATAATGATCCAATTTGGATCATTTATTCATGAAAATTTAATCAAAAAATGCAACATGCATCCTCTTTGCCGACAATATTTTTTTGTAATATCAAGAACTACTATACTAAAGTTCCTTCCTTTCAACATTTCGTAGATTTTGTTTGAAATATATTTATCATTGCAAACTTTCCATAACTGATAAATATCATTGTGTTGAGAATAATTAATTTTGCAAGCTTTACTACCATTGTAAACAATACACATTTTAATGTAATTTTAAAATGTAATCTTATGTCATAAAATAAGAGTTGTTGTATCCATCTATACAATTTCCATAGTCACACAAATTAAAAAAAAAAATACAATTGAAAACATTAGTAAATACTTCCCCCATATTACCAATAGACTACTCCATCAATAAAATTTATTGTTGTAACCCTAATATGCCTATAATTTCATTTGCTTGCTGGAGTCTGTTTGTATACACCTTGAATATTGCAGCCTTATAAATTTTGGATTCAACATATGGATACCAAATTTATTTTCATAACCATTTAGCTTCAAATGATAAACCATGAAGCACCCATGATCGCAGGCTATGAAATTGATATTAACACACCACTTTAATATAAAACATTTTACTACTATTGTGATAGTTGAAACTAGTAGAAAAATTGTCAACTAACAAGTTTTTCAAACTTATCTATAATTGGTAGCATTTTCCCTATCATACTCGAACATTCCATACCAAAGTGTGCTAGATTATTTCTCGATTTTGGTACCATAGTTTCCCAATAGAAATTTCATCTTCTTAAGAGCTTTAAAAACCATCCATAAGTAATGTCACTTTCCATGTATTATACCAAAACATGATATATTGGAGTTTCTATCATTTGGTTCAATTTGGTACCTTAGTACCGTAGTATGGGGCCCTAAGGGTTGTGCCCTTGGATATTTCTTCCAAAGGCCCACAACCATGGTATTTAATATTCTAAGTCCAAAAACAAATACACACAAAACATTTTCCACGTGTGACCATTTTATGTTGTCACATGTCACTTGCTAAGTCCTTTTTGGATGGAAATAAACATTAGTTTTTCCTACTACATGTCTCTCATCGTTGCAACCAGATCATTATCTCTACCATATGTGTTCCACACGGCACCACATCATATTTATTGAAGTGATATATTTTTCATTTCATAATAGATACCATTATTATCCTTTTAAAAATTTATACATAATTTGTTCTTGAACCAATACCTCGATACCATCGCATCTTCTACCAATATCCATTAACATACCTATCACTTATTTATTTGTATATATTGACATGGCAAATTTTCTTCTATTTATTAGCACCTCCTAGGAAAAATATTAGACTTCTCCTTTGGTTAATATTTGATCCTATTCAAATGCCTTGAAATAAATAAGGGATATTGATCCCTCTTTTCGCATCAATCATGTTGGGACTTTTTCTAACAAGGTTATTTATCCACTAAGGACTCCCCCTTAATTTTTCATTAATGAAAATAGAATTTTCAATAGGCACACCATTTTATTCAAAGGTATGATCTATTGTATTCCTATTCCCAAAATATTTATCCCATTTTGCAACATTTTCCACTAAAGGATCAAATGTAATGGACTTTAATCGCTCAGTAGCTTGTAGGGATTCAAGGTAATGATAGTATGTAGGGTAAAAGGACTTAATGAAGGCTATCAAAGGAGTGTATATCTCTACTCTAGCTATGATATTTATACACATACACATACATACATACATAAATACGTACATACATACATATATACATACATGTGTGTGCGTGCATGAGCACACACATGCATGATGGCTCTAAATTCAAATATAGAGCAAAGGGATCATCACTATGTAACTAAAAGTTGAATAATTTTACAATTAGCAGTAAGAAGTCCAATTCTGAGTGTGATCCATATAGATATTTTAACTTTTAAATCACCATAAGAACCTATAATGAAAACAATGATGACACACCTCTTCACATATTGATGTAGTGACCATAAGAAATTATTTGTTTTCTTTATTCTTCCATATGGATATCTCATTGACTTATCTATGCTTGGTATGTGCATTGACATCCTCTCCTTTTCCAGTGGTAGTGTCTCCTTAAGAGAAGCCATTTCAAAAATCGTTAAAGATGAGAGTGTTCTTGATCTTTCTAAATCATTCCTTATTGTTATCCTTTCTAGCTATAATTTTGTCAACAACGTAGATTACAGAATGAATATTTTTTATTAAATACGACATCACTACACTAATAATATCTAGTGGAAAAATTATGTATAGTTAGTAATGACATTTTCTTCAATTCCAAACTTCTTCCAACACAATAATAATAACCTCATACTTCATTTTATAGCCAATTTATTTCCAGACACATCTTATTTGAATACCTAAAATTATTTCAAAATGAAACATGTAGTTTGTTTCATATCCCTTTAAACGCCATATTATTATATATCTTACATCGAACCAACAAAACACTGTATCGTAACAACATTCTATAAGATATATGGTACGTCAAATATTTATTTTAGTTTAAGGATATTTTTTTTCTTCCCATATAAAAATGTGAAAATTCATTACATACTCAAAAATTTGACAGACCATTAGACCAAGATATTTGAGAATAAAAATTCATATTTGTCCTCTACTTAGGGGTTGAGAGTTGATGAGCATATGAGTTGAAGCATATTTTTCTGGGAAATTACAAATTCAAACAAGCATTAGAGAAATTTTGAGATTTGAAATGGGCCTCCAAATACAAATTCACAACCAAATTCAAATTTATAAGAACCAATAGGGTTCAATATGATTATCTCAACCATGGGAGATGAATCACCATTTATGGAGTAACAAAATAAATAGATTAAGAAAACAACTTTTTCAACTTGTAAATTTAACTTATCTCCCAATTATTTTACTCACATTTCGAGCATAAGCACTTGTTGGATGAAAAATTTAATTCCTCATCCAAGGAGTACTAATGTTGCATACTTTCAATTGACCATGCTACATGAAAAATGGGATTGAAATCACATTTTTCCATGTATTTCACATTCTTTGTGGTAGGGTCTGTTCAAAATATGCAACACGGGTACTCCTTAGATGAGTAATTAAATTTCGCATCCAATGAGTTATCCCCCTCAAAATTTTAGTAAAAAGGTATGGAAATAAGTTTAGATAAGTAGTCCCATATGTTCCTTCACTAGTCAACTTCATTTTATGCAGTAGCCATCGATCACTGACAAATTAAATCCATTAATATTTTATTGTTAGGACTGGTATCCTTTATGTCCACCATATATAATTGAGGAAATTTATTATGAGCTTTATTTTTATAATATCCTAGCAAAGAAAATCCCATGACACAAAACATGTGTGAATTGGTGATGAGATGGAAGATAATATTTAGCCCAAATGGAAAGAGGTATATACCCATGGTATTTACCTGTAGAATTGAATGATGTAAAGAAGAAACTAAGAATATTATTGATTCATCCACCACAATGTAGCTATAATTTTTTGCTTATTTTAATAAATGTTTCTTTGTGTTTTTTCTTTTCTCTCTCCTCATTCAAGTTTTTCAGATTTAGGTCGCAAGACTTAGCTGAGTGGTATCAAACTGGATTATGACTCCATGTTAACTAACTGACATAAAGATGATAATATATCTTGAATTGATAATATGGCTAGACAAGAATGTCAACCACTTTTCATTTTGAGGATAATTATGTTTCTTGGTACATCATATAAAATTGATCAACAATAAAAACATCTCAGATATTTTTTTATTTATTTGAATTTTCTTTTTTATTTCGGAAAATTTGTTCTTAAAGTAGTGTCTCCACTTTATTTTCTTCCTCCCATTCCAATTTGGTGGTGGAAATGGCATGGTTTAGAGCATGGTTATGCGTCTTCTATTTTCTCTTGGTCATAAAAATGTTATCAACATTCATATACATGATAGGCAAAAGGAAAGGTTGGGTGGTACCGAGGGGAATATATCCTAATTAGTATAATGATTCGGACAAAAGCCATAGGTTTGAGATCGGGAATCCATTTTTTTTAAATAACCATGAGGCAAAAACTCTATGATGGTTATGATAGAAGGTGTAAAATACCTACAATATGTTGAACCCCATCATTTATTTTGACAATGGTGATTTTATTTTTAGGTTCTTCACATTTATCTCCTTCTTATTCATTTGTGTAATTGAGATGAATTGCTTGAAGGGGAAAAGTTTGGTCATAGTAGTCATGGATTAGTTAGATTCTAACATCAGTTGCAATTTCCCACAAATCGTCTATCACAAGTGCATTCTTCTACTCCTATTATGCATTCTCCTTCTGCTAGTAATGTTAGTTATCCTATAGTTTTATTTTCCCTTGAAAATTCTACTATGTACTATGTTGCTATTACAACTATTTTTCTAATTATTGTTTTAGACGACGAAATGTGGTCCATGAGCTTGGTTTTATTATTGGTACTAGGAGATAAGGAAAAATAGAAATTTAGCTCTCTTTCACATTCCTATTCTATAGTCTATCTCTCCAAATTGTTAGCCAAATCGAGGATAATTCATAGAGACAAAGTGACTGGGATTAATGGCTTCCTATATTTGGTATGTGTTCCCATGAATGAAGTGATTAGAGATCAATTGAGATTGGTCATCATTTCTAGTGACCTCAGGAGGGAGTTTTGTGGAGATTATATCAATTTATATTTCATTTACTTTTGGATTTCCATGGCCATGGGAAGGGGAATTGCCTAAGGTAATAAAATTTATCATGTATAAATTATGCTACTAGAGATTTTGGGAGCTTGGTACTGATTATTGTAGGAATAGTAAATGGGATCAAGACCAAAAGTTGAAATAATACATCTTTAATACTTGGAGGAATCCTTTACAACATCTAATTGGATAGCGATAATCTACAAATATAAGAAATTATATAATCCACCATATTTCTCCCGTACCTTGGAATATCAAGAGGTGAATTATTTGGAGATCCATTTTCCAAACCATACACTTTCAATATCAAATTTTTTCCATAATAATAATAGGGCATCTCTATCCTTGGACGCTTGTTCATCATCATCATGGGTAATCTACAACCCCATGGTTATGGCTCAACCAAATGAAACCCTTCCCATGAAAGTCCATTTTCTAGGCCATCCAATGTTGTTACCATACGATATCTCTATCCTCATAACTTCTTTAGGAATGGTTATGGATCACCCACAAACCCATGGTTATGGTTTTACCACACAAATCACTTCTCATCAAGCTCCATTTTCTAGGACATACACTTTATGTATCACAGTTAGCCCACAAGAATTATAAGGTAACTCTATTTGTAATATTCCAAATAGGAAAATATAGCAATACAAAACACAATAAATTGCAAACTATAGAAATATGGAAATAAACTGAAAGCACCATAAAGATAGATAGAACATTTGAACCATTTTATTAATATGGAGGTGAAAACAATATAATAGTGCTTCAAAATAGATAGCACTCAAGATGGCAGAAGTGGGCTATAATGGTCTTAATCTATCCCACTGAATACACAACTCTCTATTGTTCTGTTGGAGCTCTCCCTATGCTCTACCCTACTATAAATATTTCTACTAGGTGAATAGGACTGTGCATCCAAGGATGCTCTGATGCTAAAAAAATTCCAAGATTTAAAATCTATGGCAAAAACCCAAAATAACTGTGAAGGCATTTATGGATTGGATGACCACGAAAAATCACCCTCCTAGGGTTTATAATGAATAACTATTTGGTATGCAGCACTATGGGATGAACTAAAATATAGAATAAATGAAATTAATCCTCAGCCCAACTATTGAAGGGTTGATCCGTTCAATGGATTCCATGTAGAAATGCTATGGAATTTCACCCTCTCCTGATGAACTCTGCTACTAGACTACGTAAGTCACTGAATGACTGTGCAGCACTAGAGGATCTCTAATTGGCCTGAATTTCAGATGATTAGATCAACTCACATGGCCAACAAGAATCCTCCCCTCAGTAGGCACTTGAAGTTGATGCAGGGGCATTAGACACTAGCCAGTAATGTAGGAAATTTGTCCACATGTTGTGGCTAGGAGGGATCAAAAACATTCAAATTTGTAACAGCAAGGTGTCAATGCCTTAGCTATATGTTACATTTAGATCAGTTAGAGTCAGTGGAAGTCGAATAGTTTTAGGTTCAGTCCATCTGTCTTGTTCAGTTATTCGAATTAGGCCTTTTGTTAGAGTAGAAATGGTCCTCAGAGAGGAACCGAAGAGACATATGATGGTGTATAAAATGTAACCCCTGAATACATTGGAGGAGGGGATTTCCACAGTAAAGATTGTTTGTGTTAATCATTTTTTCTCTTCTTGAATATATTTCAATTTTTTGTTGATCATCAAAGTAGTGTTAGCTGATGTACCTATCTCCGTGTATGTGTAATTGCCTAATTCTGAGGTATTGAGACCTCTAATTCTGTGTTTAATTATTGAAGAAGATCGTTGTGTTGATCTCTGCAAGCCTTCTGTCTGTGGTCATGTGTGTGATTCCACTTTTAATTTCTGGAGTGGACCATAGCGATATAAGAAGTGAAGAAATGGATGTATTATGTCCTTAATTCATGCGTCGAGTCGTATGGGTGTACTCTGTAATATCGTTGCCATAGATCCGTGAGATTTTTTTGAAGGAGATAATCCACTTAAAAGTGAAATTGTCTTGTTTTGATGTTAATGGGAAACCTTGTCCCAAGGTTGGAACCTTGATTTATTCAACCAGGGTGCATGGAGGGATTGTGTCAACCCCATTCAATCACCGTATGAAACTAGAAGCAGTTTTGATCACACCGCTTTTGTACGGAAAGAAAACCACTCAAATAGCAAGCGATCATGTGAAAATCCACCACGTCGATAGGGAAATACCACCTCATCATTCCCTCATCGTGCGTTAATTGTCGACAGTGAATTCAGCGCGATATTGACATACGACGGCCGCTTTGGAGGCTGGCCATCGAATGGTGATCGCAATCAAAAGAGCTCGGAAGATAACTTAAGGTATGGGCAGTTGCAACCAATGAATTTCATATTTGTATGTGTGGGCCCGGTATACGATATATTAAAAGTGCTAATGTATCGGATTTAATACATTACATTTCCCATTGGTTGGGACTTAGGATTGTCGTAGATTTATATTGTGAAGGATTAAAGTTCGGAGATATATTTAAAATTTTCCAAAGTCTTAACATTGGAAAGGATAAAATATGGATGCGTGCATATGAATTAGGCGCATAGAAATAAATAACATAAGGAGTTATGTATATAAGTGCCTATAACTAAAGCTGCACTAAGCATTCATTTGTCAATTTGTACGAAATTGACAAATAAATTGAACAAGAATGAAATGGAATTATAGATAGAGACTAGAGTCCAGCTCTCCTTGGGGCCGAATTCATTTTTTTTGTTGTCAATTGTGGTATCAGAGCTATTTTTGAGTTGTTTTTACAGAGAATTAACATGGCAATCCAGGTTGTTAGAGGTGCTGGCAGAAGGAGAGGCAAACCTGTTGCCAATGCAGAAGTATTGGAGACCTTGCAAAGGTTCCAAGCCAGAATGGATGCCATGGAGCTAGGATAGCCCAGAGATCCTGAAGACATCACTGAACCTGAAATAGAAGAAGCTAGAGAAAATGCTAAGATTCCTCTTGAGATGTGGCTCCTCAGAACTGTTCTAGGGTCTGCAGTTAAGCCCAAGATTGAAGTTTCAAGTTTTGCAGGAGGACTGAATCCAGAACAACTGGTGGACTGGATTAATGAAATGAACAAGTGCTTTGACTATGAAGAAATGAATGAAGATAATAAATTCAAGTTTGGAGTAGCAAAGCTAAGCAGACATGCTGCACTTTGGTGGGATGGAGTGCAAGTAGAAAGAAGGAGAGCTGGAAAACAACCTATCAAAAGCTAGACCAGAATGATGGCTAGCCTAAAAGGTAAATTCTTTCCTCGTGATTATCAACTAACATTGTTTAGGAAAATGAAGATACTAAGATAGAGGTTGCTAGTAGTCAAGGAATACACAGAAGAATTCTATAGAGTAAGCATAAGAGCTGGGAAATTTCAAGACACACCAGAGAAGATTGCCAGATATGTGAATGGTCTCAATTTGGAGATCCAAGATGAAATTGGTGTTATGTCTCCTAAGACAGTTGAAGAGGCCTATCAGATGGACTTGAAAGCGGAGGAGAAACTCCTGATAAAGAAGTCTGCCAAAGGGAGAGGTACTTTCCGTGGATTGGGAAGTTAGGGTGGTAGAGGAAAGCCTACTAGACCTAGAGATGGAGCTAACCATAGCTCACCTCAGAATGCATATATAGAGGGTGATGCAAGAGGTGGAAGGGGTTCTGATAGAGGGAGAGGAGGCAGAGTTAGAGGTAGAGAGTTGAGGTGCTATATATGTCATCAAGTGGGACACGAGCATTATGAGTGCCCAAAGAATATGGGTGTTGTTCCAAGAAATTCTATTGGTGCCTAGTCTGGAGAAGAGGCAACAATTGAAGAGGAAATTTTACCAGAAAAGGGAGAATCCTTGGTGGTTAATAAGGTCCTTTTGAAACAAGCCAAAGAGGTCACTGAGCCTGCACAAAGGAAGACTTTTTTTAGGAGCATATGAAAAGTCTAGGGGAAATCTTGCCAGCTAGTCATTGATAGTGGTAGCATAGACAATCTAGTTTCCACTTAGGTGATAGAGAATTTGAAGCTAAAGACAAGGGATCATCCAACTCCCTACAGGTTGTCCTGGCTGCATAAAGGGCACCAGCTGACTGTAAAGGAACAGTGTGAGAAAGAGCTACAAATGGGAAACTACAAGGACAAAGTCCTGTGTGATGTGATGCCCATGGATGTGTGTCACATACTGCTAAGTAGACCTTAGCGGTTTGATAGAGCAGCAGTGCATGATGGCAAGAAGAACACTTACAAGTTCTTCAAATATGGGGTACATCACACATTGATACCCATGGAGGAAGGAGAACCATCAAGAAGAGTGGCTAATCCAAAGACCTTGTTGCTGAGCGGGAAGGAGTATCTACAACAGATTGAAGAAGAAGAGGTAATCTTTACTTTAGTTTGCAAACCTAAGGTAGTTCTTACTTCTACAAAGATTTCTGATTTTCCAATAGAAATCCAAGAGATGTTAGACAGTTATTGTGACATTGTTGTGGATGATTTACCTGATGAGATGCCACCTATGAGAAAGATCAACCATCTGATAGATTTTATCCTAGGTTCAAATCTGTCAAATAAGGCAGCCTACAGAATGACTCCCATAGAGAATGAGGAAATCAGGAAGCAAGTACAGGATTTGGTGGACAAGGGGCTGATCAGAGAAAGTTTGAGCCCGTGTGTCGTACCAGCAGTATTGAGCCCGAAGAAAGATGGAGGCTGGAAGATGTGCACTGATTCCAAAGCAATCAATAAGATAACAATCAGGTACAGATTCCATTTGCCCAGAGTTGAGGATTTAATGGATTGTTTGAGTGGTGCCAAATATTTTTCAAAGTTAGATTTAGAAAGTGGATATCATCATATTAGAATAAAGGAGGGTGATGAGTGGAAAACTGCCTTTAAAATGAATGAAGGATTGTATTAATGGATGGTAATTCCTTTTGGATTGTCAAATGCACCTAGAAATTTTATGAGACTTATGAATGAAGTGTTGAAAGAATTTATTGGTAAATTTGTGATAGTGTATCTGGATGATATATTAGTTTTCAGCAAAACTAAAGAAGAACATCTAAAACATCTTAATTATGTCTTGAAGAAGATGCACCAAGAGAAAATGCTGATAAAATTAAAGAAATTCTCATTCATGAAGGATGAGTTGGTGTATTTGGGATTTTTTATCTCTACAGAAGGATTGAAGATAGACCTAGAAAAGGTTAAGGAAATTGTGGAATGGCCTTCACCCAAAAATGTTTTTGAGGTAAGAAGTTTCCATGGACTCGCCAGTTTTTACAGGAAATTTATAAGAAACTTCAGTAAGATTAATGCACCCATCAATGAGACAATAAAAAAGAGAAAACAACCATTTAAATGGACTGCTGAAGTAGAAATAAAATTTAAAATTTTGAAGAAAAGGATAACTAAAAATCTTGTTCTAATTCTGCCTTATTTTACTAAACCATTTGAAGTGAAGTGTGATGCTAGTGGAGAATCCATTGGAGCTGTGTTGAGTCGGGATGATAAGCCTGTAGCTTACTTCAGTGAGAACATGAATGAAACCAGAAGAAGTATTCCTCTTATGAGAAGGAATTCTATGCAATTGTTCAGGCATTGAAAAAGTGGAGGCATTATTTGATGTTCAAAGAATTTGTATTATACTCTGCTAATCATGCTTTGCAGTACATTGTACAGTAGCCCAAGTTAAATCATAAGCATGCCAAGTGGGTTGAGTATCTCCAAGGTTCTAATTTTGTTTTGAAACATATAAGTGGCCAAGGAAATAAAGTAGCTGATGCTTTGAGTAGGAGGCACGTGCTTGTTCAAGAAACCAATTTTGAAGTTGTAGGATTCGATTTTCTCAAAGAACTGTATAAAATAGATTCATATTTTAAGGAAGAATTTGAAGCATGTTTTAAGCCTGTTCTAATAGATAGGAGCCAGTGGCTAGATTTTTTCTTGCAGGAGAACTTACTATTCAGGATAAACCAACTGTGTGTACCAAAATGTTCCATGAGAGAAAATTTGATCAAGGAGAACCATAGTGGTGGACTTGTTGGGCACTTTGGTACTGATAAAACTTATGAGTAGCTGATTCACTTCTATTATTGGCCCAAGATGAGAGCAAAAGTGGACAATTTTGTGAAGAATTGAAAAATTTGTCAATATGCCAAAGGAAGGAGCCAAAATGCAGGATTGTACACCCCCTTGCCTATTCCAGACAGGCCTTGGGACATGGTGAGTATGGATTTTGTTCTAGGATTGCCCAAGACTTGGAGAGGGAATGATGCAGTCTTTTTTGTAGTGGAAATATTTTCCAAAATGGCACATTTTATTCCATGTTATAAAACTAGTGATGCCACCCATGTTGCTAACTTGTTTTTTAAAGAAGTTGTTAGGCTGCATGGGTTTCCCAAGAGTATTGTTTCAGACAGAGACACTAGATTTGTAGGCCATTTTTGGAGGACACTCTGGAAGAAACTTGGTACCAAACTGAGTTTCAACTCAGCTTATCATCCTTAGACTGATGGATAAACTGAGGTAGTGAATAGAAGTCTGGGAAATTTGTTGAGAAGTCTTGCAGGAGGACATCACAAGTGGTGGGATCATATTTTTCCCTAGGTAGAATATGCATATAATGACTCACTAAACATAAGCACAGGGAAAATTCCATTACATATTTTTTATGGAATGCACCCCAGAGGAATATCAGAGTCAAGAAATTTGGGAAAGGTAGAGCTGAGGAGTGTTGATGGTGAGGAATTTTCTTGAGAAATCCAAGCCATACATGAACAAGTGAAACATCAACTACAAGGTAGCAGCATCAAATACAAGGGCAGAGCAGACTTGGGTAGAAGAGAAGTCCATTTTGAAGTAGGAGATCTAGTTTTGGCACACTTGAGAAAGGAGAGATTCCCAAAGAAGCAGTATAACAAACTGAAGTTTAAAAAGATTGGACCATGCAAGATACTTAGAAATTTTTCTGCTAATGCTTATGAGATTGAATTACCTCCTGATGTTGGAATATCTCCCATTTTTAATGTTGCATATTTGTACAAGTATGAAGATGATGATGCAGAAGAAGGACCAGCAGTCATAGAGCAGATTGAGTGGGCAAAGCAGCTACCTCCAGCACAACCATTACAGCCAGAGAAGATATTGGACAAAAGAGTGTCCAATAAGACCAAAGGACAAGAGTACTTTCAGTACATAATCAAGTGGAAGGACCAGCCAGAGTAAGATACCACTTGGATGACTGAAGGAATGTTGCATAAAATAGGCAGATCAGTGGAAGAAATCATGGAAAGGAGTCCATGAAGGAAAATTTCCCTCAGGAGTCTGATGCAGGGGCATTAGACACTAGCTAGCAATGTAGGAAATTTGTCCACATGTTGTGGCTAGGAGGGATAAAAAACATTCGAATTTGTAATAGCAAGGTGCCAATGCCTTAGCTTTCTGTTACATTTAGATCAGTTAGAGTTAGTAGAATTCAAATATTTTTAGGTTAATTCCGTCTGTCCTGTTCAGTTATTCGAATTATGCCTTTTGTTAGAGTAGAAAAGGTCCTCAGAGAGGAACCGAAGAGACATATGATGGTGTATAAAATGTAACCCTTGGATACATTACAGGGGGGGGATTTACACAGTAAAGATTGTTTGTGCTATGCATTTGTTCTCTTCTTGAATATATTTCGATGTTTTGTTGATCATTAGAGTGGTGTTAACTGATGTACTTGTCTCTGTGTATGTGTAATTGCTTAATTCTGAGGTATTGGGACCTTTGATTCTGTGTTTAATTATTGAAGAAGATATTTGTGTTGATCTTCGCAAGTATTATATCAGTGGTCATGTGTGTGATTCCCCTTTGAATTTCTGGAGTGGACCATAGCAATATAAGAAGCCAAGAAATGGATGTATTATGTCCTTAATTCAGGTGTCGAGTCGTATGGGTCTACTCGGTAGTATCATTTCCATAGAGCCGTGAGCTTTCTTTGAAGGAGATAATCTACTTATAAGTGAAATTGTCTTGTTTTGATGTTAATGGGAAACCCTGTCCGAGGTTTGAATATTCAGTTATTCAACCAAGGTACATGAAGGTATTGCGTCAACCTCGACCAATCATTGTATGAAACCGGAAGTAGTTTTGATCGCACTGCTTTTGTACGGAAAGGAAAACACTCAAATAGCAAGAGATCCTGTGAAAATCTTCCATGTCGATGGGGTAATATGGCCTCATCATTCCCTCATCAGACGTTAATTGTCAACGGTGGAATCAACGCGATATTGACGTATGACGTTTGATCTAGAGGCTAGCCATCGAACGATGATCGCACTCGAAAGAGCTTGGAAGATAAATTAAGGTATGGGCGATTGCAACCAATGAATTTCGTATTTGTATGTGTGGGCCTGATATATGATATATTAACAGTGCTAATGTATTACCTTTAATACATTACATTTCCCATTGGTTGGGACTTAAGACTGTCGTAGATTTATATGGTGAAGGATTAAAGTTCAGAGATATATTTAAAATTGTCCAAAATCTTAACGTTGGAAAGGATAAAATATGGATGTGTGCATATGAATTAGGTGCACATAAGTAAAGAGCATAAGGAGCTGTGTATATAAGTGCGTATAACTAAAGCTGCACTAAGCATTCATTTGTCAATTTCTACGAACTTGACAAATAAATTTAACAAGAATTAAAGGGAATTATAGATAGATACTAGAGCCCAGCTCTCCTTGGGGCCAGATTCAATTTTGTTACTGTCAGAAGTCCCCAGAAGATGGGGTTGGGATATCTACTCAGAGACACCATCATGTTAAACAAAACTGCAAACTCGGCTAAATAGCCCAAGCGTGCTCAAGTCGTGAGCGACAAGAAATAATCATAATGTAGAATGATATCCATGGATTCCCTCAAACTTTACTTATACTTGTCGAAGCCTCACACCCTTGGCCCCAGAAAATAATGATGCTACTCTCATGGCCACTAACCTCAATTATGATTGCATTTTCCTCCATTGTCTCCACTACCTCAATGACTACACAGTTGATTTGGTCAAATTGACCCCAGCCACATGCACTCACCTACATTTACACCGAGGAGTGGTTTATTCATATTGAACCTATCTAGATGAATTGACTCACATTCACATGAATAAGTGTATTTATTCCTACTAAATGGATTTATGGTTCCCTGTACCCTCTTATTCCTCCATTAATTAAGGAAGACAAAAATTAATATTCTAATTATCTAAAATCTAAATTAAGAATATTACACTATCATTGGACCTTCGTTCATCATGGTTATCGATCAAACACAAAAAAAAATTCCTTCAAGAACACTTCATTTTGGGTCCTCTGCAAACCCACGATTATCAGTTAGCCACATAAAACCCCTATCTCCATTGGCTCATATTCAATAACATTTTATAAGGAGGGAACTTGAAATAATGGGGCCATTTCTTCCTAATGGTAGGGGACTGACCGGAATGGAAATAATCATATTCCAATCGTATTTACCAATGTTGTTGAATGACTTAAATAATTGACTAGTAATATTGTAGATAACAATCCTAAACTTGAAAAATAATAGATCCATCCACCACAATGTGTTTGTAGTTCTTTCTCTTGTTTAAATAAAAAAATTATTTATGTGTTTTCTTCTTCTCTATTAGCATTCATGTTTTTCAGATCTTGACCCCAAAGATATGAATAAATATCTAACTAAAAGAGTCAAATATGGATATTTTTGAATCGCATTTGTCACAAAAAACAAAATATTATACAAATGGAATGAAAAGAGGAAGCATTATTGCAAGGGAAGAATCTAAAACTGATGTCTCTAATATGTATTCTCCTAACGATCTCAAGAGATATTGGAATTAGAGCTAGAATAATAGGAGGTTTTTCTTTTCATGAGAAAATGATAGATATGGTAGGGTTAGTCACAATCCTTGGGTGCAATTAGGGAGTCATGGAGTTAGTCTATCTAGATACCATGTTAGAATAGGATGAATAAATCCTTGGGATATTTCTACTAATTTGAAATCAAATTTATATAAAATTAAGTGACTCCTAATTTCATTATCCAAGTTTTTATTCATCATCATACTCTCCTAATTTTCCTAATTATTTATAATTTTATTTACAAATACAAAAATTACGAATGATTATGCCACAAAAAAAGTCAACGTAATGAACTTCCACATACACCGATATAAATAAGGGGGAATCCAGGGAACCTTCTCATTCAATTATATATATATATATATTGAAATTGAAATTTTGTTGGAAATACTAAGAGGGGGGGTGAATCAGTATTTCTTACAATTAGAGCATTAGTTAATCTTCAATTATTATCAATGTTTGTACAATGATAGCTTTACAATGATTGTATGTAATGTTTCCCACTTGAAGACTTCATATGATGAAATTCTTGCTGCTGTTATGCACCTTGGATGATGTTCTTATCATGCTACCCTCTGCTACACCTTGCTTTGATTTTCTTCCATAGAAAGTCTAGTCCTTTGCAACCCTTGACAACACATGATCTAGCTTTTTTTTGCCTTCTAGGAGATCAATATTCAATCTGGTGTATATCTGTTATTTCAGATCTTCAATATCATATTTTTTGTCTTGTAGTATTCCTCTGATTTTTCTTTCAAATGCAATAGGTCTGACCCAATTTGGATTCTTCAATAGAGAGTTATACCCAATTTCTCACACTGCCCTAATTATGTATTGTTTCAGCATAGTGCACTTGTAGGGCATGGCACGTGTCACTGTTTCTTCATTTGCCTCTAAAATTGATAGAGAAATAACTACAGAATGTGAAATATTTGCCACTTTCTATGGAATTCCAATCCAATACTCAGAGAGAGAGTTATGACGATTTTACCAAGGTCACTTCTTTGATATGAATTTCAGGAGCCTGCCAAAACCCTTACTTCCACAGATCATATCTTCAAAAATATTGTGCAAATTGATCTGAAATTTTTACTACCACTTCATCAGGAGTTCGGCTTCGCCTCATAAAAATTTCAGCTTCTGAGCCTTCGCAGAAAAAAAGTTAGAGCGAAAATTCCACGATGACCTTTTTCAAATGGCCGAATCCCTTGCCTAAGGAGGAAATGAAGATCACAATATATATGAATGCTTAAGCTGAGAGGGGCTTCAAAAAGTGAACGTGGGAGGGATTTTAGGAGCTTAGAAAATATTAATTATGACTTTTCAATGAACCATGCCCCAACCCCATGGGGTTTTAGCCCACTAACTGGGGTACAAACTTCAAACATGAATATCTCTCAAACCGTGAAGAATTACATGGCGTTCCATATATCAACGGAAGAATATCGACAAGTAGAAACCATAAAAATCATTATTGACCCAGAATATATTAATTTGGTAGGTAAAACTTCCCATTCAATATTGGGTTAGCCCCTAGTGCTTCCTGGGTTGACATCAATGACAACCGCTGATCAACAATCTCCCCCTTTGGCATTCATGGCAACATAAGTACTCCCCCTGCGATCATGGAACCTCTTCCTACAACATTCTCTCCCCCTTTGACATCAGTGGAAAAGGGTAACTCCCCCTGAAACCCAACCATCCTGCAGACCTATACCCACTTCCACTCCCGCTGACACACAATCTTCTTGCAAACCTGTACACACTTCCACTCCCGCTTTATATTCTGAAAAAGGAAAATCTAATGAGAACTTGGGAGAATCCCAAGCTTCTGGTGAAGATATTCCAATGCTGGCGAATATTTAATATGTGATTCTTTTGGTGCTGCTTGGAATCTTGCTACTTGGTGCACAAGAAGGATGGATCATGGTGCATGTGTCCGAATTATAGGGAGCTAAATAAGCTCACCATTAGAGATAAATTTCCCATTCCTATGATTGATGAATTATTGGATGAATTACATGGAACAATTTATTTTACCAAGTTAGATTTTGTTAAGGATATCATGAAATTAGAATGAAGACTGAAGATATTTTGAAAACAACATTTCAAACTTACAAGGGTCATTATGAATTTTTGGTCATGAATTTTGACCTTACCAATGCACCTTCTACATTTCAAGGGTTGATGAATTCCATTTTCAAACTCTTACTTAGAAAATTTGTGCTAGTATTTTTTGATGATATACTAATATACGGAAGGTCTTGGAAGGATAACGTTCAACATGTTGACAAGGTGCTCAAACTATTTCAGGAGAAACAATTATATGTAAAACATCCAAATGTTTCTTTTGAGTACAAGAGGTGGAATATCTAGGTCATATTGTATCTCACGAGGGTGTTATGGTAGACGATAACAAAATTAAGGCCATTAAGGAATGGACAGTCCCCACAACCATAAAGTAGTTGTGAGGATTTGTCGAGTTAACAAGGTATTATCGCAAGTTTGTTAAGAATTATGGGAGAATAGTAGCACCTTTAACAACAATATTGAAGAAAGATGCATTTTCATGGACTCCTGAAGCAACTAAGGCCTTTGAACATCTTAAAGAGGCAATGTGCCTAGCACTGGTCTTAGATACGCTAGACTTCAGAAAAACTCTTATTGTGGAATGCGATACCTCAGGAAATGGAATTGGTGCTGTTTTAATGAAAGAAGGAAGATCCAGTTATTTTGAAAGTTGTCCAATCAAAGGAAAGTATTTACAAAAAGTTATTTATGAGAAGGAAATGTTAGCAATACTACATGCACTAAAGAAATGGCAACATCACCTAATGGGAAGACACTTCAAGGGAAAAAATGATCATGATAGTCTTAAACACTTTTTGGAATAAAGACTATCTTCAGAAGAGCAGTAAAAATGGGTAACAAAGATGTTGGGTTATGAATTTGAAATAATATACAAAAAAGGGAAGTTAAATGTTGTTTCATATGCACTCTCAAGAAAGAATGAAGAGGTGGAAGCATTTCCTTGTGCCATTTCTATTATCCAACCAAATTGGATAACCGAAGCAAGGGATGAATGGAAGAAGGATGAAGAAGTGTTGACACTCATTCCAAAGTTGCAGCGAGATCCTAGTACATCTGATACATTTAGTTGGAAAAATAATTCCTTATGGTACAAATACTGCTTATATCTTTGTAAGAATTCCCAACTAAAAAAAAAGATTCTTTTGGAATTGCACACATCTCCTTTAGGAGGGCACTTAGGCTTTTTAAAAACCTACCACAAGGTGAAGAAAGTTTTTTTTTGGGATGGCCTTAAATATGATATTCAAAATCTTGCGGTGAAAAGTTTGGTTTTCCAACAAAATAAAGTGGAGACAATTAATACCCGAGGTATTCTACAATGTTTATCCATTCCAAGTAAAATTTGGGAGGAGATTTCAATGGATTTTATCGCAAGTTTACCTAAGTCTGACAAAAAGAGTGTCATGATGGTGGTAGTTGATAGAATTACCAAGTATGCATACTTTTGTGCATTATCTCATCGATTTAAAGCAAGCGCAATTGATGCTACATTTATGGACACAATTCCAAAGCTACATGGAAACCCAAAGATTATTGTGAGCGACAGAGATCCCATTTTTAATGGAAATTTTTGGAAGGAGCTATTTTCTTGTTTTGGTGATCAATTAGCTTATATTTCAGATTATCATCCTCAATCCGATGGTCAAACTTATATAGTGAATAAATGTTTGAAAGGATATCTTCATTGTTTTGTATCTGATAAGAAAACACAATGGGTCAAGTTGTTACCTCTCGCTGAATGGTGCTATAACACTTCCTTCCATACTGCAGCAAAAATGACCCCATTTATGGCACTTTATGGATATCATATACCATCCATCACATCATCTTTAAGAGAAAATTCTAAGGTTCATGTAGTGCAATATTACATCAAGAATCAAAAAGAAGTTCTCCAACTCTTAAAGGATAGCCTAAATTTGGCACAAAATCATAGCGAGAGAAGTTTTGTTTTAGGATACTGGGTATTTTTACAGCTAAAACCATACAAACAAATTTCCCTCAAGAAATCTAAGAAGGATAATCCATTATTGCCAAAGTAATATGGTCCTTACAAGGTGTTGCAAGAGATTGGTACTATGGCATACAAATTGGAGCTTCCTGATTCTTCGCGAGTGCATCCAGTTTTCCATGTTTCATGCTGAAACAAGGTTATAGGTGAAAATATTCCAGTTCAAACAATATTTCTAGAACTTGATGAGGAAGGAAAAATCATATTGGAACGGAAACAAGATCTCGACAACTATGAAATCAATCAATTTCAGAGTATATCATTAAGTGGAAGAACGTAACCACTAAAAATTCTATATGGGAGGATGAGAATTTTATACAAAAGCACCCAGAGCTACTCAAGCGTTGAGTACAACACTTTTTTGAAGGAGAGGGGCATGTTAGGTCCCTCTATTACTAGTTTAGTCCCTTATTGTTATTAGTGTAGCCCCCTTATTGTTATTGTTGTACCCCTGTAACTGCAATATTGTTATTATTATGCCCTTACATTATTGTTGTTAGGTCGTCTAGGATTATATTGTGGCCTCATGAACACCTATATATAGAAGGAGGTTTTGGTCATTTGTATCATCCAAGAATTTTTTATTTATGTAATGTATTGGAGGTTTCCCTCTTGAAGCGGCTTATTTGTAAGGATTTGATCTCTCTTTTCTTATATTTTTGGAGTTGGTTTCATAACAGAATACATGATGACCCAAATTTGTCAAAATGATACAGCCTTGTGGAATTATTAGCAATACTGATAGCTAAAATATGTCTACGATATTTTAAATCCTTAATCACAACATCATGAGGTGAGAATTCTACTGTTTTCCCTTCATTTGAATGAGTTATCTAATAAACGTATAGAAGGTTGCAGAACAATGTAGGAACACATAATACATCATTAATCTCACCATTATATAGATGAATGGCTCCAGGCCCTACAACACTAAGAGATCTATCATTACCAAGATAAATATTTTTGGTTTTACCATCATTTAAAGAAGAAAACATGGCTTTATTTTTGTCGATGTGGTAAGAGGCTCCAGAATCAATGATCCTTTTGTTGGGTGTGGAGCCTGATTTTCTTCCTGATTCAGAGATCCTTGTTTTAGCTGGATGTATACCCTAGGAAAATTGCACACCCTTTGCACGAGGGGGGGACTTGTCCCCTCTGCAGGGTCCAGGGGGGCCTACTCCCCCGGCTGGGGGGTCCGGGGGCCAGCGGTCCCCCGACGGGGAAATTTCCTTGTAAAAGTATAGTAATTTCTAGTCAATCTAGGCCGTTCATTAGGCGAATGATCTGACGGTAGAAGTTATGTTTAGTTTAGGGTTTTTTTCCCTAGAAGAAAACCCCCTCACTTTTATGATGGTATTGTATTGTGGTTGTGTATTGTATGTGTATTCTCTGGGCGGGAAACAGATAGGGAGACTGTGAGAGAGAATAGAGGATATTACAACGGATCTACTGTAGGTTTTGTCTCTTCATTTTTTCTGGGTAATAGAAAGGAAGGACTGGCTATTCGAGGTGGACATAGCCCAAACTGGGTGAACCACGTATATCTATGTCTCTCTGGTTTTTATGTGTTTTGTGTGCTTGTATTTTTCGCATATTTTTTGTGTTTCACTTCTCTATAATATTTAATTTTATAACACCAGTAATGAGAATGAGAAGAAGAATATACATTCAATGCATAACTAGATCTTGATTCTTGACAACCACAAGCATAAAGTTCCATTCTTGAAGATGAAGTTGAACAGTTCTCCAAATTGATGTTGTGATTTTCCATTATTTCTTTCAAGGCTTCCATCTTCTTAAAACATTTTTTCTTTACATGGCCATCACGATTACAAAATTTGCAACTCATATGTGTCATTTTCCCTTTATTTTTATTTTTCTTATCAGTTTGCTGAGTTTTTTTTGCATCTTGTGGCTAAAATTCTTAAGACCCTCATTTGGCTCCTGACCATTCTTTTTAGGATGTTGTTTCTTGGAATTTCTTTGGTATTTTTGTTGTTGGGATGCTAAGGCTTTCTTAGAATATTTTCCAGTATTAATAAGACCAAGGTGTAAGATTGTTTGGTTATCTCTTATCAAAGAATCGCAAAAGGCATTGAAAGAGGGGGACTTGTAGTTTGTTCCATGAGAAATGAGGGCTTCTCTAGTGGAATGGAAAGTGGAAACAAATACATAGTATGTATGGCTAAGCTTAAGAAGAATGGAATTGATAAGGATACCATCTTCCTTTTTTACCTTACAACCTTCTAAAATAAGTCTAAGGGTCTTGAATTTGGATAGAAAAGCTTCAATAGAGGGGAAATTATTGGGGTACAAAGTAGGCCACTCATTTTCAAGGTGGTGGGCTCTAATTTCATTTTCAGTGTGAAAAAAAATTATTTAGCTTTTTCATAGCTTTAGTAGGGGAGTCAATTTCTTGGATATGAAATCCAAGTTCTTGAGCAATGGACATTCCTATCAACCCTCGTGCTTGATCTTCTTTATTTTCCCATTTAGTGGATTTATCTCCATTGGTAGGTTTAGTTTCTTGTCTTGTGGTTATTCTATAAATCCCTTTACTTCTAAGTAAGTCTACCATGTAGGATAACCATTGGAAATAATTGGTGCTATTAAGAATAACTATGCATGCACTTTCCATTTTTTTAAAATCTAAAGTTTGAAAGGTTGAAACCAACTGCTACAATGGAAATATCTTGAAACATTGGGCTATTTAAAAGAAACAACGATGAAAACAGCTTCTAGATGAAGAAGTTATGCCTTTTTGAAAAAGAGTTGTAGTAGATTCTGAATAGTTACGTGAGAGGTTGAAAGATGATGATGAAGTTGTAATTTTAAAAATAAATTCCTCCCTTTTCCAAAATTAATAAAATAATCTCACTTCAAAAAAATAACTACTTTATGTGACCCACTTTTATAAATAAGCGAGAGTCACTTTTACAATGTTACTTTTACATGTGTTTTTAAATAAAACTCTATTTTCTAAAAAGGACAACTTGCCAAAAAAGATTTTTGAGAAAAAGTAACTTGAAAAAAATATTTTTTAGAAAAATAAGCTTGAGAAAGAGACTTGAACCCAAGACCTCTATTCTCATAAACTAATTTTACACTAAGTGATCTAGTAAAACAATTAAGTAATTGTTGGAATAGAGGAAGGGTTTTTTTTTTCTCTTCGATTTACATGCTTTTTCCTGCTAAAAGAACACAAAATATGTATAGAAAAAAAACAAGCCTTATGGAAGAACGTTAGATTTTTGGTTATTCTTACCGACAAATAGATATTTCTCTCGCTATTTCAGATTTCTCGAGATCTCACAAGGAAGTGAGGAAAGAGAATACACAACAAAAAAAAAAAAAAATTCCTGTTTCTGATTTGCTGAGATTCCACATAGCGCAGAGAAAAGAGAAGACATAGAGAAGAGGGTATTTATATGGAAATAAAAAAAAATATAAACCAAAATAAACATAGGGATTAATAAAAATAACTGCAAAAAAGATACTTTATACCTCCATATCTAAAATGACATAACTTGGGCAACTAGAAACCTTTTCACATGAAATGAAAGGGGTTCATCATTGTAACAAAGGCTCTAGACAAAAAGGAGTAATTATCCTTGCCTAAAAGTGGTAAGAAGAAGTAGATCTTGAAAACATCAGTCACATGCAATCAAACAGGCTTCAGATTTGAATCAACAACGGATGTGCCCCTAATAATGGCTCTGATACCATCTAGGAATTTACATGGTAAGTTCCTTAGATCAAACACCAAAGGTCATAGCTCACAAAAAAATCATGAATTAGTACACCAATATTTGACGTGGTTAAAACCCTCAAAGAGGGAAATAGTGCATGGCTTGAGCCAACATGACCACATCAAGAAATTTTTTAATATAAAGAAACAAAATTTACACAAGATTCTCTCATAAATGGTTATCGGAAAAATGACCCTCCTTGCTCTTTAAACAAATATCATTGACCAATCAGGTTTTAATTCACGTATCAAGTGTCGGTAATACCAAGGAGATAATGAACCGTGGGATCACTACATATCATGACCATCAAATTATAAGTTACAAATGTACATAGTAAAGAGACACACTTTACATAACTCTACACTAGACCAAGTTATACTTAATTATTTTTTATTTGTCAAAATATCCTAACAAGTATTACTTCATAATATTTGAAGTGTGTTGGCCCTATGCATCTATATTAGTGCTAAATATTGTCACAAAGATATGTATTCCAATAACGATATTAGCTATGTGGATGTTTGTAAGTTAAATCCTTCCTTGATCTATAGTGATTGAACACTATAATTGTAGGGATTAGATGCTTGAGTATTTTGAATGTGTATGCATAGTTTATTCTTACATACAAATATTCACATTGAATTATTTTATGCTACAAAGGTCTTCCTTGAAATTTGGAATGCTTTATATGTTTTGGTAACTGGTATGATGAATTGAGAAGGTGGGGATCGATTTAATATAAAGTCATATGTGTTGCCTTTGTAGAGATGAGAGAGTTATTTGAAGGGAAATTGTATGCTTGATGATAATATGGATCTTTAATATATTCCAAATAAAATAATTCGATATATATATGGAGAGAATTAACAGTGAGAATTTCTTCCAATGACTTGAAGATGTATGCATGGTGCTTCACCTATTCCTATTTTGTAGTGATTCACGTGGTTCCTTAGTGTAGTTTGTTTTGATACCTTATTGAGATCATGTTATATTTTCTTCTTTTGCAAAGATATTCAAGGTTTTATGTAGGGATATATTCTAGAGAATACATATGCTTTGTAATAGATATCTTTGATGCTTTACTTATGTTTGATTGAGCTAACAATTGTGTCATGACATGATGTTTTTCTTGCTTGTCTTTTATATCCATTGCATTAGGCTCCAATATATGGGTATGAAAAATATTTATATGAGGAGGACTTAATGAACATGTTGAAATTTACTAAGTGGGGTATATTTATCTTTGATGATCTTAATTTTATTTAAGACAAGATAATGATATTCTATTCAATACAATAGCTAGTTGAGTTTGTTGCAAGGACCTTGGGCGGATGATGAAATAATGTATGATTAACACATGTTTAAACTATGGTTGGAATGATCTAATGATTCAAATATTGAAAAATAAATTTCCCTACAACAAGTTACTTATTGGAACATAAATCATTCATATTTATTTTCGGTTCTGCTCATGTCACCCCCTTAGGCTTATGAGCTTGATGATACTTTAGGCTACATCTTGTTGAGTTTTTTAACTTCTTGGTATAGGAAAATATTTCATAAAAATTGCAAGGGTTTGAAAATATTTGGGTTGACATGATGCTAACTATACATTCCATATTTATAGGGGATTGTGATCTAGTACACGAGTTTGATGAGCACATGTTATGGCTTGAATGACTTTGTATTTAAAGTATTTTTGAGAGAGATTGGTTGACATATGATTTACTTGATTGTGAATTGGTAAATTGACATTAGGCTACATAGTGATTCAGTGCTTAACATTGGTATATTGGCTTGATTTATTTGGGTATGTATTGATCTCATCAGTATAGTGGTATTTAGTGAACGAAATGATGGTAATCAGTGGCTCTTCAGTGATTCAATATTGGAATTTAGGGGTTGGAACAGCAATATTCCACATTCATTTTTCTATTTAGTAGTTCTTCAATTATTTATTCAGTGGCTTCATATTTAGTGATTCAATTTGATTAGTGTTTGGTTTTGGTATACTGATATTATTTTATTGTTGGTATGGGCCTAGTTTGAAAATAGATAAAAGGTGTTCTACATGTTTTGTTATTCTTGGTGGAGATAGGTGGATCCACTTTGAAACATTATGAAACATGTTCCAAAAGGTGTCGAGGGTCATATCCTTTAGTGAGGGAGTTGGAGCTCCCTTTTGGTAGGTGTCAGAAAAGAAGGAAAGGGGGTTGTAGATCCATTCCTGTGGATGCTAGAGAATGAGTGGAGGTTGTATCCTCCTCTAAGTAGGTGTGTGTGAGCTAACAAGAGTCTACGTCAGTAAAAACATTATGAAGATTTATTTATAATAAAATAAGATGATAGTTCAACACTACTGGTGGTTTTCTCAGAGATTTCATTTCCATATAAAATATGGATGTACACTTGTGCTGATGTTATTGATGAACTTTATCTATTATGGTTTACATGATATTACTCTTAATTTTGCTTATGATTCCTTGAATGAAGCATAATCTATAATACTATGATAAGTTAATGAAATAATTGAACAAGTCATCATTGGAAACGAATGCATAAAGTAAGTAAATTATAATTTGGAATGAAATATTGATTCACCTCTCCTCTGAATATTTGTAAAAAAATGAAAATAGATTTGATTTTTTTTTTTTTAAATATAAAATATTATCAGATTTATTCAATTCTCATTTTCTGAAAAGCGAAAAGTGATTTATGACCTAACCCTAGCCTCCCAATTGCTTAAAAATAATTTGAACACATTAGTATTTTGGAGGAATTGTTGAATATAATACTTATGATCTACTAATTTCTTAATTTTCTTAGTAATTGCTTCATAATTTTTCTGATTAGGTTGTTTGAGTTGAGTATTTATCGGTTTCAAGTTTAGGGAAAGTTCTAAATATCATTTATGTTGGTTCTGCATCAGGAATTGGTTAATTATATATTTATTTCTATTTCCTTAGGTTTAGATTTTCAATTTTACTTACAAAAAACTCATTTATATTTCTTTTATGTGACTATTTGTGTGGGTTTATTCAGTGAGAAAAGTATGCCAACCTTAATTAATAGACAGGAGGTCTAGGGTTCCTCTTAAGACAACCCTCAAGTCCACCTTTCTTCACCAAGTACAATTTTATTTACTATTTATTTAAAAACATATTATATATTTGTATTTTTTCTTTGTTGTTACTATATTTAATAAGTAATGGGTTGTTTTTGGCCAGTTTATCCTTCCAGCGGAGCTTTTATTGGTAATTATACCTATGAAGTGGAATATTATTTCTGTAGAAGTTGGAACATGACTAAGTAAAATGGAAAGAGTGTTAAGGTAATTCCACATAAAATAATACATATTTAGGAAAATATAAAATAGATAAATAACGTGAATAACATAAATAATGATAATAAAAGTAAGGGAGATATGTGTGGGAGAAACAATGATATCTTTGGCATATTACCTTTACTATTTTTTCATCAACATGGTACATGACTCTAAGAAATGGGACCATTAAATGTCAACATGAACGTGAATTATTTATTCCTTTTCGATGTACCCTTTTCTCATGTATCTATACAAAAGAGAAACCATCCTTGCCAATGTTGTGTGAATGAGGGTTACAACATTAAGACTCACTAAAAGGATTATAGTTTTAAAAATCACTTTATTTGACGAAGACATGAAAACAAATAAACAATTTTCTCCATGTAGTGGATAGTGACCCTCTATGGGTTACTAACAACACCATAATTAGCTAGTTTCCTTATACATTGGGGCATGGATTCAACCCAATCCAATAAATGATTATTAAAAAAACTTGAATTAAATAACACAATTATGTAAAAGATATACCTTCCCTAACATACTTGGAGAGAAATATATCACTCAAGTGTAAGTTTACTTCCAATGGATACATGCACATAAAAAATTTCAATGCTTGCTCCCAATCATGTTTGGAAATTTTATTTTATTGGAAATGTTTTTAAGTCACTCCTCCATCAAGTATTAATAATTCTTCCTTTGTCAATATAAAAAAATTAATTGATGTTGAAAATCCATGGAGAACTACAATGTTGTTCCATGTTGTCTACCAAGAATCTTGTTATATTTCAAAATAAAACATGCAATCCATCATTCATGTTGTAAATATCCCTTTCTTGTTAATATTGGAAAGAGCCATTTTTCATTAGACTCTAACTTATATAAGAGATAAATTTATTGAATGTTAGATGTAAATAAATAACTATTTCTTGTCATATCTTCACATTCCTCTTTTCTCTATATATCACTTGGTTATTTCCTTTGAGAACCTACTTCAATATTTCCACCACAATGATATTTACTTAAGTCTTAATGTGTATCTAGTGGATATTTATTCAATCGATATTTGAACTCATTCTTAATATGTGGCTAATGGTATCCCTCTTAAACATTTTAATTCTCATCATGAGGAACATAATATAATGTAAATAATTGTTTGCATCTTTCATCATATTTCTCTTTTAGGTTCCTCTGTTTATTATCTTCAAAACACATTGGAAGGTTTAATATATTGGGACCAATTTGATGACTATTTTCTTCAATGAGTTAATATCATTACATTAAATCTTTCCAAACGATTCTTTTTTCTTTTTTTGATAATAAAATTAGATTTGAAGGAAAAACATGTTCATATAAGTTAAAAATTATGAAATATTCTGGAATCATTTCTTAAGGAATTTCATGAATAAATTTCATAAATATAAGTGGGAAATACTTAATCGTATCTTCCTCATATATTTGGATTTAAACCATATTCAAGAAATGAGAATATGGATATTTCCTTGAGAAATATTTCTCATCCAATAAATCTTCTAGTATTTCCCAAGTTGCTATAGTTCTAGGAAGTAATGAATAAAACCATTCAGGAGCATTTCATTATAGAGTCATAACAAACAATATGCAAACAACATCATCTTGATATGAATTATAAATAACATAACCATTTTAAAACTGAAGCAAATGCATTTCTCCATATGAAGTATCTAAAAATAAAACATGAAAATTCTTGATGGAAATAGTTTGGAAGGAATGAATCTTACCTTCGAGATTGAGTGTAGTCTTGTACAATAGCTTCCTTTCTTGGGGACATTCTCATTTTACCATATCAGGCAAAAATATTGATGGGAGTGAAAGGGATGGAATACTAGCATCAAAATATGGAAGAACCTCCTGGATGGGGTTTCCATAAAAATATTCAAGCAATTATTATATATTTTCAATACATCCATCATGAAATCTTTCCTCAAAATAAAAATATTCAATAATGGAATCATCAAAAAATTTATTCTCTCAAATATTGGATGGTATTTGGTATTTATTAAATTTCCATGTACTTCAATTTTCGTATCATTTAATTTCATGTGATGTCATTTTAAAAAGGTTATCAGGAACCGAGTTCATTGTTATGGTGTGTTTAGTGCACGAGTGTACTAAAACAACGGTGCTTGGTAGGAATGCTTGCAACCTACAAGGAATGGTCACAGGTAGAAATAATTGTTATCTAGTTAGTGGAGACATACTAACATGTAAAACAAACTAGCTTATGGAACAAAGTATGCTGCAAACAAGAAAAATAAACAAAACTACAATAAAACATAAACACAAGCTCAAATGAGTCAAACGAGCCAATAATATGAAAGAAGAACTAATCCCCTCTTATTAGCCACTATTAGTAAAGAAAATGTAGAACATTACACACTTGTAGAGGATCCTTAAAGCTATGGAGCTCTAATACATAATGCAAGGAGGGATTTACCCTTGAGCTGGTTCTACAATTCCTTTCTCTCCTAATGAAATTGAGTTGTTGGGTGGCCAACAATTGAATCCTATAACTCTATTGTTGCTCTAAATCACACGTTGTTGGCTTTCTCATGTGAAATTTGGCCAACATAACAATGTGTTGTCATTTTTTTCTTCTCATGGTGGAAACTTATAGGAAATTTCAAATCCTTCTTCCCACTCTTGGTACACTTGTGGATAGTGACCCAAGTGTGGGTGTTCATTCCTTTATGTGCTCACTTGAGGTCTCAAGGTGGCTCTAAGTGGATGTCC
This sequence comes from Pinus albicaulis, assembly GCA_034641835.2. Taxonomy (NCBI): domain Eukaryota; kingdom Viridiplantae; phylum Streptophyta; class Pinopsida; order Pinales; family Pinaceae; genus Pinus; species Pinus albicaulis. The sequence continues at coordinate 940,443,936 of CM076582.1, forward strand.
TTGGGTGGCCTCAAGTGGAGAATCTTCTCCTGAAGTTTGTCAAGTGGTCTGGGATGGTAACTTCCGCCATGCTCAGGGCCGCGCACCTTAGTGAGGGAAATCATCATAGAACAACATGCCTATCGAAGAAAAAATCACGCACAATGTGTATTCTATGCACAATTTGATATTTTTCCTCTTGGCTTTAGAGATTTTTAATTTTTTCTAGATTCTTTAATGTTTCTCAACCTTGTAAATCCTTCTGCTTGACATTTCATGTTGTCATTTTTCTTGTATGATTTTCTAGTGATAATAACTTCCCCCTAATGTGTGAGGTCTAGGAAGGAATGTATAGCTGAAATACATTATAGTTTCTATTCAGTGTAACCTGTGTCAAGAGAGAGAGAGAGAGAGAGAGAGAGAGAGAGAGAGAGAGATCTATGTACAAACCAATGTTGGAGACCCATTATAGTGGGTAAAAGAGAGACCATGTTATATTGGAAACCTGTACGAAATAGTATGATACAATAAATAGAAACTTTCTACAAGGTGGGCATGTTCCATGCTCATGATACTTTGGCTAGTTAAAAATCCTATCTGACATATAAAGGCTCTGTCTATGTCACTAATATGGTGGTGATTTTGTTGATTTGGCTGATGACGATGATTCTTGATTCCCTCTGGGGAATTTTTCTTTGACATTAGGTTGAAATTGGTTCCCACATGCGTAATATTGGTATGGAATATGAATTCTCATTGTATGCATGGGTGTATGACAGGGACCTTCTTGTGTAAGAATTATTGAAACATATGCTTATGATGGCATGGGTCTTCGACGAATTTTGACAAAGGAAATGGTTGTGAAGTACGATACCATATTGACATGAAAGCTTGTGTTGTAGTCAAATGTCAGGAGGATTGATGAAATATATGGGAAATGATGATTCCCACAATTCCACCTGAGGATCACCCTATTCAGATCAAGAGCCATCCAAAGTACTTCTTCCTCTTTGGAAAATGGTTGTTGAAGTTGACAAAAGGGAGCCTAAACTGAATGAGAGAGCTACTGATGCAAGGGAACAGGGTCTCAGATATGATAGTTTTAACGTAAGCATGATGGCGAGGGATGAATGAAAATTGATGATGGGAGCCGAGTGGCCTAAGATCAGAGCATGAAAAAAAGGCTTGGTGGCATTCATAACTATTTTTGAGGAGGAAAGAGTTGGAGTCACTAGGATGTCCAGGGTGGGTGTATGTTGGTTATGAATGTCTTGGTGGCTTTGTGTGAAAAGTGTGATGATCTGACCAAGGGTGATTAGGGATTTCTCCCATGGGAGAAAAATTGATGGATAGGTGGGGGATTTTCTTGTAAGGAATATTTTTACACTTTATAAAATAATAATAAAAATGTGTTTGGATTATACAAAACATGGAGATGAGTGCCAAAAAAATATGAAAATGATTGCTCAGTGATGATGTGAGGAAGGTGTTTTTGATGAGGGTGGGGGCCCCATTGGTTGGTCTCACTGTGGGGATGATGAAGCGGATGGAAAATATCACAGATTGGATATGTTGATGGGGGGATGGTAGGCCAAATGAAAGACATGGTGGTGCATGTTTGATTTGCTTGAGAAAATGGTAGTCCAGGAAAGGGGTTTTATTTTGATATGGTAAAACTTGACTTGATGCGTGGTGGATGAATGATCATGAAGTTCTTCTCGAACTAAGGTGATCTGACCATGGCATCTGATTTTTTGATGCATGGTATACTTTTAGTGATAGACGCTATGGAGGGGTAGGCTCTACTAACCAACGATGATCTTTATAATGTGCAAGGTGCGAAGATGATAAACATGGTCAGGTGTTTGGAACCTATGGTTGATTTCTTGTGGATAAATGATGTTAGGATATGCAGAGTTTCTCTGTGACTCTATCATGCTAAGGGTAGAATGATACCTACTCTTGAACCTCTGCTACATGGGAAAATATGTTGTTTTTTCTACAATATAATACATGCAACAAAATACCCCAAGTGAAAGCATTTTTCTCATTCAAATTTATTGAAAAAATGTGTTGAATGAAAAGAGGATAAGAGAGGGCATACCTTTCAGAAACCCATGATGTGTAGGGGAGGGGGTAGATGAACTCAGTTTTGTGAAGGTTATCAATTTGTTGTTTAATTGCTTCTTCCTTGGATATGTGCAGTTGATGCTATTTTTGGTCCACTGGTGGTACGTCAAGCCAAGTGTCAATATGGTGCTCTACAATAGTGGGAGTATGCCATGGTATCTCTGAGTAGTCCCATGCAAATATGTCTTGATACTCTTGCATTAAATGGGTGTAAGAGGTTATCTCATCCCGGGAACATGCTTCCCTCAGCAAAATTTCTTCGACTTTCTTAGGATTTCGAGAGATATTCACCCTGATGGTAGGTGAAATGTTTGACATGTTCCCTTCTTCGAATGCATCGAGCACCAAAATGGGATTTTTGAACCAATTGACTTTCCTTGATGGAAAGAAATATTTTTACTCGATTTTATAAATCTCTTTTTTTCCTTTCTTTTTAGGGTTGAACGTTGTTTCAAGAAGAAAAAACTAGTGGTTTTCCGTCACATCCCACGGATAATATGGCTTCATCGTGGCCTCAATAATATCATCGTTTTAGTGGAATAAGGATTCTAAAGGGGATGGGGTTTGCATCAGGCCATGAGGAAGAGGTTTAGTCCTAATGGATTTGGTCAACAGACATGAATAATATTCGATCATCGATGTGGTGGAATCGGATGAGGTCGACATGGTACAGATAGATTGAGTTTGCACCGTCCTTGGTACAACGAATCTCGTAGTTGCAGCTGACTCGAAACCTATGACTAATAAGTAGATAGTCTAAGTCATGGTTATGATACATGATGATTTAAATCATAAATGATATATTTTTTCATTGGCATTTGGTGGGGGAGGAATTTTCATCGTGGCGGCTTGTGTGAGAGCAAGTCTAGGTTCCTCATAAGGCGTACTAAAATAATGGGCACTTTCCAGGATTTGAAAGTTGTACCTAGTGCAGAGGTACCTGATTATTTCCATTAATGGGAATGCCTCTTTTTCGTGGTTATGGCTGGTGGAGATGGTGCACGGTATCACTGTGCCTATCGAATAGATGGTGTGAGAACCAACACTACTATTTGTTCCAGAAGTGGACGCTCAGAAAGGATCAGGCATAGGGGAAATATTCTCCTGTTGCCATTTCTGAGTTTTTGATTTTAGGAATTCTAGCTCTCTTGTGGAGTGTAGAATTAATGCTACTCTTGCTGCTCAAATTTTTGGGAGGTGTTCACATTTCATTGTATGGTGGAAATGTGAGCAAATCCAGCAATACCAATGAGTGATCTTCTCTTAGTTAGAGAGATGTTTCTAATGGAGGGAGGAGACCATGCAAAAGTTGTTTGTGACGTGCTTTAGTTCCTTACACTAATTTACCTAGTGGTTGATTCTTATGCATAACACGCATGCCGGCATAGGATGGACGTGGGCCCTACTAGGTCGATGCGTCTTTTTATCTCGCCCAATGTTTCTGTATTGAAATGGGGTAGGATTCCTAGGGTAAATCTTCCTTCCATTAGGTTCTCTAGGCTTAGGACTGATGATATCTTGGTGGTGCATTTCTAAAGAATGAATGATCCCAATTAATGGGCACACTTAAGGGGTATCAATACAATTTTGAGCATGATGGTTGCCCTGACATACTAGACAAGAAAATCTCGCTTGGGTATTCCCATCATGCTCTCTCGATAACGTGATCGGGGACCATCTGCATAGTGCTTCTAGGTCTGGGCATTTGGTGAGAAAATGGTTGTGTGTGTTACATAATGCACAAGTTGGTCTTCTCCATGGAGGGCAGGTGGGGGTGACTAAGGGTTCCCCGACTGACTGCTTTTCTGCTGACAGGAAGAGAATGGACCTACTTTTTAAATCCCCTTGCATTCTCAAGCTATCCATGTATTCTGTGTATGATCCATCTTCTAGGGAGAGACAAATTATGGCCGTTCATAGACTTCTTAGCACTGAGTGAAATCGAGGGATGTAATGAAAATGGAATAATGGGTAATCACCACCACATACCTGACACTAATGATGGATGTAGATAAGGTCATCTTGGTATACTACATTAATTCGATACCATCATTGGAATACTTCCACAATTTCACATTTGGCAATGAAATGATGTAGTTCATCGTAGAGTGTACAACATTGTACAGGAGGAGGGGGAATGAATGGGAGTATTTCTAGTGACTGTTGTGCCTCCTGAAGGTATAATATGACATGAGGTTATTCTCTATTTTATTCTATGCGCGGATCCTCTTGATATTATTTTTGTAGGGCATGTAAGGCATCCCTTTATCATGGTATTTCTCAACAATTATGAGTATAATGCCCAAAATTTTTACATATAGTGCATGTGTGGTTGGTACAAAATTCTTTGCCTTGGTTTTTTTAGTTTGGTTCCTTTTTACCAGAACATGTTGTTGCGATATTTCTTTCGGAGCTAGGGATAATTTTTAATTTGTCTAGCTCTAAGAATACATAGGTAGGGTGACCTACTATGTTTCATACTGCATAAGGTTGTAATTCCCTTTTTATGATGAGATTTTCTATCCTCATCCATTTTTTGTGGGTTTTCTTGGCCGCTATAACCGACTTTACAATGAGAGTTTCCTTATATGGTATGGTTGTGATGGTTTCCTTAACATGTAAGGCCTCCTTAGGAGTGAGGGAGATTAACCCTGTAGAGGTGATGCCTGTGGTTACTGATGGGGAAATTGGGACCAAGTAACAAACTAGTATTGTGAAAGATACATTTGGAAACACTGCTTTTGCGAAGACTTGTTGTTAAACAAAGCCAGGTGGAGGGAATAGAAAATGACTTTGGGAGATGGCATAAGATAGAGAGGCCACTGTGACAGAGGCCTTAGTATCATTACTACTAGTCTTTGTCTCGTGGTTGGCTTCAGTAATTGATGTAGACATCATGCACACCAGAGCCCCCATGATATCAGTGAATGATTCTGATATGACAAGGTTATATCCTAGGAATGATCTAAGGATAGAAGACGATTTGAATTGGATAGGGTCATATTCTTAGTACCATCTGAGCATTTTAGCATATTTGTATACGTAGGGTAGAATGACACTAACATTTGTCAGAGGTCATTTTTCATGGTACTTCAATTGGTCAAGGGTGATGATGCAGTCCTCGTGGGGGAAAATCATGGTTTGGAAGACAAAAGATGTTATGGAAGACATGGCATACATATAACTCTACCCAAGGAGTATATTGTAATCCAGTTGAGCAGCCAAGACCTCAATGTCTATTAGAACCATATTTCTGGCCAAGTGTTTAGTCAAATAGAGGTGAATTTTTGTGACAACTCTATTGTACCTTCATTTAATTATCAACCCGGGGTAAGTCTTTTATTTTAAGAGTGTTAGCATGGTATATGCGAGTTAACTGATCTACGGGTGCTCTTTGTCAATGTTTAGAAGGAATTACTAAATTTGGAAGCTTGTTGATCCTAAAGAAGATGACTTAGATGGATCTTTTAGCCTAAAGCTGAGTAAGGGGATTTGATGTTTCTCTACTGGAATAAAAAAACAATTCTATTAAACTGAATAACGGTCTAGATAAATCAAGCAAAACTTGAAATCACAGTAATGAAATTAAGCAGAATAGTAGTATAACTAAATTTTTTTGGACATGGAATTGAATTGAATATATGACCTAGCAATCTAAGCAGTAATGAAGTAGCTATTCGACTAGCAATATAACTAGAATGGTGACTAGTTGTGTAATAATGAAACAATAGTTAAACAATATGACTAGCTGTGCAATAATGAAACAACAGTAGAAGTAAGCAATATAACTAGTTGTGCAATAATGAAACAACAGTATAACTAAGAAATACAACTAGCTATACAATAACGAAACAACAGTAGAACTAAGCTATATAACTAGTTGCACAATAATGAAACAACAGTATAACTAAGCAATACGACTAGCTATGCACTAATGAAACAACAATAGAACTAAGCTAGTAGCAATGAATAGTAATAGAACTGAACATGTCAAATAACTCATACAACTGTCATTAAGTAATTTTGCAATGGAGTTCTCTATAAGACTTAATTAAAAAACAACAATCAATTGTTTAATTGCTTTATTATGACATGCAATGCATGGAGATGCAGAATGTTGAAATCAATCTTTCTATGGCCTAGAAATTAACTATCATGACAATAGACGAACCAGTATTAACAAAACATTATTAGAAATGAGATTGCACTTGTCTCATTCTAAGAATGCAATTACCAATGTTTCATTAAAGAAGAAGAGCTGTAATTATATCAATGGAAATATGTATTAAAACTACACCAAGTTTACAGATACCAATTATGTAACTTTTTAGAACATGGAAACGTGCGTGGAGCTCCCAGAGGTTGGGCCCAGACCTACAGAAGCCTCAGCACTGAGGAAACTTCAGAAGATAGTTACTCCAACTCTCTATTACATCTAGTAATGCTATAGAATATAATTAGACAAATTGTTCTCGATTTTTTATTATCGCATTTCCCTCTCATTACTTTCTTTGCCCCTTTAAAGGCGATCTTTGGAATTTCAAGAATGTATCTCAATCGACAGCCCGCTATGCGTGGCTATCATTTGAGTTCTTAGACTCAAACTGTTCGTTCGCCTTCTATTGGCCATTTGGACTGCTTTGTCCTTGCGTCCATTGATTTGCTTTATTTTGCTATTGGTTTAGGCATTCCTAGTTTCCTGCAGGTAAAGAAAAAAAAGAGTCAATTCCTTATTATAAATTTTCCTTTCTATCATTACTCTGATTGTTACTATTTTCATGATTTTCATTCATTATTGTTAATATGAAGAGGAATTTTCTTGAAATTGCAATATTATTTTCAGTATTTAATGGGTGAAAATCATACCTTAGTCTGGGCCCAACATGCTCCCCTGCTTACCTTGTTGCATGGCCTCATGCAAAAAAATGATTAATATGTAACTAAGTTAAAGAATAGGTGGGGTAGGGTCTGTCATTGGGTGCTTCGTAACATCGCTTTATTTTTATGAGTGTGAAGGTAGGCACTGTGACTCCTTTTGGAAACTCGTAGTCATGATTATACTCTTCAGGGGGAAGCTAGAGGAGGGGATTCTGATATATGCAACCCAGCCAGGCGGGTCCCATGCTATAGACTAAGCTGTTGTATAAACGGAATCTGGAAGCAGCAGCCTTGAAGTTCTTGTAATTGAATGGATCCCTATTTTTTACATTATTCGTGGAGGCCATCCACCATTGTTTAGTTGCTGCTAGGGTTGCTTCCCAGTTGTCTTGAAAGTAATATCGTGTATTTTCAATGACATATTTATGGAGAGGACCCAATCTAGACTTCACATTCGACCTTCTCATGAAATTCTAATGTTGGATTATCAACTGCATGGGTTTCATAGGCTCCCCCCTGACCCATAATTCCAGATTATGTTCTCTTTTCTAAGAGATGCCATAAGCTTTGGCCCACCTGATTTGGTTTTTGGAAAATGAAATAAAATATTGTAATTGAACATCTGCTATGAAGGGGCCGGGGTTTCTATTAGTGTCATTTTCTAAAAAGAAATTGTGCATGTCGAGCTCACATAAGAAGCATTGAACCTACTCAGCCTGGTCATTACATCATTGGATGAATTCCTCTATAGTCTTAAGGGAAGTGGATTTCCCTGCTCTTACGGCTTTAAATTTCAGAAGTAGGTACTGCTCTACTAAGAATAGGGCATATTTAGTTGCCAGTGACCTACATAATAAAGCATCATCATATAGAGAGAAAAATGTAGAGATCTTCTCTTTGGATTTTTCTACCTGCCTTTGTACTACTTTAACTTTTGCCTGCTCACTTCTAAGATGGGAAAATGTCTCATCTTCAGTACGAGGAAAGAAAGTGCCTAGTGCTCTTGTAATGGCACTACCTCCTTCTTGCACTGTGTCAGTTCATGCCATAATTGCACTAACTCATTCTGTACTCTTTGCTTAGCAGCTATCTCTATTAAATGGGCATAGGCAGGGACTTCCTCTGTTTGGATCTCTTTTTCCTCCAGAACTTTCTACTCAGTTTGGGTGGATGTTTCAATGTTGTTTTATTCTTCTGTTGGTACTTCGGCTTCGGTGGTGGTTGTCAAAGTGGTTTTTGTTCCAATTTACATAGTAATTGCTGGTTCTTTATGGGTCCCTATAGTAGAAGTTTATGATTTCGACTTCCTGATCCTTCTTTTTCTTTTTAACTACTTCTTCAAGTGTTTTACCAGCTTCTTCAATTTTTTACAGGTCTTTCTCAGATTCTCAATTTTTCTCATGTCTGAACCTTCCCTTGTTTTTACAGGTGGTAGGGGAGTAGAATTATCTTGCTCAAGAGTAAGGTCTAGAATGGTCTTTCCAATTACTTCTTCAGAATTCCCCTCAGTATGGGGGTCTTGACAGGGAGGAGTAATGCTACCTCCTGGTGACAAGGGAACTATCTCTAAGTGAGAGCTTTGTTCCACGAGGACAGTGTCACCTGAATTAGCCTATGATTCCAATATTTCATCTATCTTTCCTTCACCGTATACTTCATAATTATTAATGGGAGACAGGGCTTCATTCTCTTGTAGTTACAGTTGATCAGATAGGATATCCGTGTGACCAGAGCTGCTGGGGGAGGCAGTTTTATCAGTAAATTCTTCTTTCTTCCCTACTTCCGATGAGTTCCTTAATTCGAGGTTTGTCCTTATTTTCCATAGGACTAGGGCCATATCCTCCTCCAATCCTTTTAAGGGTGCCTGGGATGGTTCTGCTCCATCTGTAGCGTTCGACGTTCCCTGGGGTATTCTAGCACGTTTTTTTCTATTTGAATCTGATGTTGAGGTTCAACTTCTTTTTCTTTTTGGAGGATTTACCCTAGGAGGCTTTGTTTCAGCACCCTCGGGGTCAACTTCTAGGTTGACAAAATTGTGCCATGCTAGATGATGTATATCTAACTCATGACTAATGATTAACTTTATTAATCCTTGGTGACTAACCACTGATTGGGGCATCTTAGATTTTCTTAGTCGAACAACGGTATCATGCAATACATAATTTAAAAAGGCAGGAAAATTAATTGAAATTTTTTGTTTGAGTGTAGCTAAGAGTTTAAGCTATCGATTTTTTACCACTTCTTGATGTCCTACACATGTTATGAATATTTGGATGAATACTGCCAATTCTTGCCATAGCTGGTGTAAGGAAGTGGGAGCAATCCCTCTAGCTTTTCGTTCCAGTGGTTCATCTGGGTCCTGGTATAGTGCTATTTCTTCTCGCAGGAGTAGATACTTTTCTACCCATATTTCCCCTTGTGTTGGTATTCCATAACATGCTGCTATAATTTCTTCTGAGTTAGGTATGGTTTGACCATTTACTCTTGTTTTCCCATCTCGCAAATTTTGCAGGAATTCGATTGCAATTTCTGTGTTGTGTCCTTGTAATCTATGCACATATTTCAACCATCCTGCTTGCTGAAAAATCTTTTGGAAAAATACTGAGAGTGGGGGGGTGAATCAGTATTTAGAGCTAACTGGCCATTTTTTTTGTTTTCCTTTCTCTTAAAACCATACGTTACATTACTGCATCGAACTTGTATGTCCAGAGATATTATTATGTCTTTAATTAGATCATTGCATAATTTATTCATCAGATAAGCAGTAAGCATGAAAAGAAATAACAGAACAAACCATAAAACATAAGAAACACATATGAACACTAGGATTTAAGCTGGAAACCCAATTTGGGAGAAAACCACTACTACTGTTATCTCAGTATTCAATATTTATTATAAAGAAAACTTCATACAATTTTATGCTGGTGTAGACTTATACTAGCATGCAGGCACTCACCTGATGAAAGCTACAACCTTCTCTCATTTACCAGCCTCTCCTAGAAGGGAGCTACAACCCCTTTCTCTTCTTTACCAGCTACCACTGGAAGGGAGCTACAACCCCCTTACTGAAGGTTTCGATCGTTAGATCTACTGCAAGCCACGTTTCATCCACTTTCACACAACATACCTTGCAGGCCACCAGATTTATTTATTTTCTTCAGAGGTGCATCCTTAATTCAGATCTCTCAGCAATCTGTTACCCATTCCATACAAATATACTTCAGGGTGAAGTATTCATTCACAACCCTTTCTCATGCATACGTTCTTCATGATTTCATCAGTCATTTAAACCAGGAATTAATCATCATCTGATCTAGAGATATTGATCATTATATTCACAGGTGCATCATAGATTTAGATATATCATATTTTCTTCATATAGATATCTCTAAAAGAGATTCATTTATTATCAACCCTTTCGCATGCACACAGTTCTTCATGATTCTCATCGCCTTATAGAGTTTTCGCCTTTGTTAAAACCTTGTGTCAAAACCATTCAATTGCTAATGGTATTTGTGGATGGGGTTAGAATAAATAATCCAGCGGGCTATCCATAACTCACACTGTTCTATTGATATTGGTGATTAAATAATTAATTTAATACTTTTTCACTTAACTTTAGGATTAAGGTTAACCTTTTGCATTTTAATGCTTTCAAGCAATATGATAAACCTTTGACCCCGGGCCCAAAAATATAGTTAATAGCCAATCAAATATGTGCACGGTACCATAAGTAAATTTCACGCAAGTCCAGCGTCTGATCACTATTAGATTAGAAAGCTTCCAGATTAACGACGTGTATGAATATCGCTCGGCCTCCAATGCCGAACGTTAACGTGCGATGGCCCACCGTACCTGTGTTAATCTTCACTCTCCTTCAACAAATGATGACCGTCTGATGACCCCTTCCCAGATCAACGATGCTCAATGGTATTGTTGGGCATCCTGGGTCGAACTATAACGCACGATGGCACACAGTGACAAGTGGTTTTTCATGGATCCACCTCGCCACGTGTCGAATGATCTATGGAATCACTCCTAACTTCTCAAATACCACATTCCCGTCGAGAGTGGTGCGATGAAAACCGGAAACCGCCTGTACTGTTCCTCCTTCATGGTTCCGCCCTTCTTCTCCTAGTTTTGTCCAACTTCGCGTTCTATCGTCCGATCTGAGATCAACGATTAGCGGGAGCACAAACATCTTGACAGTTAACATGGAGGGGTGCCTCCGTAGTTGACCCGCTCATCGGGCATTGACCAGAGATCAACGGTCATGATTTATTGTAGGATCACACCCTGACATTTTTAAACCAGTGGAGGGGTGCCTCCACAACCACCAAAAGAGAGTGTCGCCAACGAAGTGCCACCACTGTCGCCACCAAGGTTTCTCTACTCCATTAATCTTGTCTCTTCCTAGCACCTCTCCCTTTGTCCATCTCCTTTGCAAAATGTATTAAACCTCTAATTCAACTCCACTGCTCTGTCTCTAATTCCTCTATTGCTTCTGCTTCAATTCCTCTATTTCATCTGCTGCCTCTGCTACCTCTCTGTCTCTTTTCCCTTATGGATAGTTTAGGTGTTGCTCCTGTCTTTGCCATTTCCTTTGCCATCAATGAAAACATTTCCAAAAATCTCCCCCTTTGGCATTGATGGTAAGACTTATCTTCTTTTTGTATTACAGAAGCCACCCCTTTTTGCTTTTCCTCCCCCTTTGACATCAATGGCAAAGGGTTGATCAAGATCCTTTGGACCAACAAAACTATGCTCCCCCTGAGATCATGTTGCATCTTTAAACATAATATTCAATGAAATAACATAAATTAGAATTCTCAAGATAAAAAATTATCAAACATGAGATCAGAATGTAACAAATAATTAGAATACCAACAATGCATCCTGACCAATGCTCCCCCTTGACCTGTGCATTTAGAGATGCCCAACTGCACCTCACAACCAATTTAATCTTCTGTATTTAAGTAGATCTGATCTTCTGCATGGTAGAGACTACTCCCAGTTTCTGTCTGAGATATTTCAACGCTTCCCTGGGTAGAGGTTTGGTAAATATATCAGCAACTTGTTCTTTGGAGGGATCATACTCCAATTTCACCTTTTGTTCAAGCACTTGTTCACATAAGAAGTGATATTTGATGGGAATGTGCTTGGTCTTGGAATGCATAACATGATTCCTTGAGATACTTATGGAACTTGTATTGTAACACATAATGGAGATAGGAGGTGAAAATTTGATTTCAAAGTCTTGTAAGGTTTGCATCATCTAGAGAAGTTTAGTGCAACATGATGCTGCAGCCACATATTTTTCTTCTGCTATAGATAAGGCAATAGAGTTTTGCTTCTTGCTAAACCAAGATACTAACTGGGGCCCCATATAGAATGCGCCACCACTAGTGCTTTTCTGATCATCAACACTTCCAGCCCAATCTACATCAGTGTATGCATGAAGAGTAAGATCAGCATTCTTTTTATACCATAGTTAAAAGTCTTGAGTTCCTTGTAGATATTTGAATATTCTTTTCACAGCCTAAAGATGAGACTCTTTTGGATTAGCTTGGAATTGTCCAACAATCCCAACTGCATGCATGATATCTGGTCTTGTCCCAATGAGATAAAGTAGACTTCCTATCATAGATCGGTATTCCGGTTGATTCACCGTAGGGGAATCATCATTAGAACTGAGATTACATTCGGTTATCATTCGTATACTTACAGGTTTGCAATGTTCCATGCCATACTTCTTCAGGATTTTCTTGAGGTATTTTTCTTGTGATAAGAATATGCCATCTATTGCTTGTTGCACTTGCAAGCCAAGAAATAATGTTAGTTCCCCAAGCAAAGACATTTCAAACTCTCGCTACATATCAGAAGCAAATTTCTGACTCATAGTGCTAAAACGATTCTTATTCCTTCTTGCTACTTCCATCCCCCTTTTATGTGTTTCTTTATAAGGACACTTAGCAGCATAATGACCAACTCTTCCACAATCAAAACATTTGAAAGGAAGCTTACCTCTGAACCGTCCTGTGCTAAGTTGAAGTTTATTTACAAATTTTATCTCATCTTCTTCTGAGATATATCCTGATCCTTTTTTTTTTTCACTTTCTTTCCTTTTGTAGAAGTTCTAAAGACTACTTCTTTGACTTCAGATGGTCCTCCTCTTCTCATTTCATATGCAGTTAGTATGCCATGAAGTTGCACCACATAAAGATTTTGAAGATCCTGCTTTTCTTCAAGAGCAGAAACTTTTGACTCAAATTTTGTCATTAGTGATCTTAAGACTTTCTCAAACAAAGTAGATTCAGTTATTGTTTCTCCCAAATTTCTCATACGATTTACAATATCATCAAGACGTAAAAATAAATTGGAAATGCTTTCCTCATTATCCATTTTTAGATTCTCATATTGAATTCTGAGAGTTTGGAGTTTAGCACTTTTTACCTTTGCATCCTCTTCATCACTTAGAATGATTTTGTCGCATATTGCCTTTGTAGTATTCAGCTTCATGACTTTGAAAAATTCTGATTCAATTAGACTTCCCAATAGAGCATTGACCGCCTTTGCATTTGTTTCATAATTCTTTCTTTCCGTCGGATCTGTTGGTACTGCAACTGGATATTGATATCCTCCTTCAAAAATTGCCCATACCTCTTCTCCCAGAGACTGAAGATAGGATCTCATCCCTGTTTTCCAGAAGATTAAATTGTTTCCATTAAAGAGTGGAGGCCTGATAGATGTTGTTCCATCTTGATTTCTCATCTTGCTTGATCTTCCTTCTAGCGGCTAAGCTGTTTCAGAAGGACCTGCTCTGACACAAATTTTTGGAAAAATACTAAGAGGGGGGGGGGGGGTGAATTAGTATTTATAGCTAACTGATAATTTTTTTGTTTTCCTTTCTCTTAAAACCATATGTTACATTACTGCATCCAACTTGTATGTCCAAAGATCTTATTATGTCTTTAATTACATCATTGCATCATTAATTCATTAGATAAGCAGTAAGCATGAACAGAAATAATAGAACAAACCATCAAACATAAGCAACACATATGAACACCAGGATTTAAGGTGGAAACCCAATTTGGGAGAAAACCACCACTACTGTTATCTCAGTCTTCAATATTTATTATAAAGAAAAATTCTTACAATTTTATGCTAGTGCAGGCTTATACCAGAACCCAGGCACCCACCTACAGAAAGATACAACCTTATCTTGTTTACCAGCCTCTCCTGGAAGGGAGCTACAACCCCCTGCTCTCGTTTACCAGCTACCAATGGAAGGGAGCTACAACCCCCTTACTGAATGTTTCGACCCTAAAATATACTGCGAGCCACGTTTCATCCACTTTCACACAACATACCTTGCAGGCCACCAGATTTATTTATTTTCTTCAGAGGTGCATCCTTAATTCAGATCTCTCAGCAATCTGTTACCCATTCCATACATATATACTTTAGGGTGAAGTATTCATTCACAACCCTTGCTCATGCATACGTTCTTCATGATTTCGTCAGTCGATTAAACCAGGAATTAATCATCATCTAATCTAGATATCTTGATCATCATATTCGCAGGTGCATCATAGATTCAGTTATATCAAATTTTCTTCATACATATATCTCTAAAAGATATTCGTTTATTATCAACCCTTTCGCATGCACACAGTTCTTCATGATTCTCATTGCCTTATATAGTTTTTTCCTTTGTTAAAACATTGGGTCAAAACCATTCAATTGCTAATGGTATTCGTGGACAGGGTCAGAATAAATAATCCAGCGGGGTCTCCATAACTCACACTATTCTATTGATCTTGGTGATTAAATAATTAATTTAATAATTTTGAACTTAACTTTAGGATTAAGGTTAAACTTTCGCATTTTAATGCTTTCAAAGAATATGATAAACCTTTGACCCCAGGCCCACAAATATAGTTAATAGCCAATCAAATATGCGCACAATACCATAAGTAAATTTCATGCAAGTACAGTGTTCGATCACCGTTAGATTAGCAAGCTTCCAGATTAATGGTGTATATGAATATCGCTCGACCTCCGACGCCAAACGTTAATGTGCGATGGACCGCCATACCTGTGTTAATATTCATTCTCCTTCAACAAATGATGACCATCTGATGACCCCTTCCCAGATCAACGATGCTCAACGATATCACTGGGCATCCTGCGTCGAACTATAAGGCGCGATGGCGCATAGTGACAAGCGATTTTAAGTGGGTCCACCTCGCCACATGTTGAATGATCTATGGAATCACTCCTAACTCCTCAAATACTTCTTTCCCATCGAGAGTGGTGCGATGAAAACTGGAAACCACCTATACTGTTCCTCCTTCATGGTTCCACCCTTCTACTCCTAGTTCCGTCCAACTTCGCGTTCTGCCGTCCGATTTGAGATCAACGGTTAGTGGGAGCAAAAACAACCCGACGGTTAACATGGAGGGGTGCCTCCGCAGTTGACCCACTCATCGGGCATTGACCAAAGATCAACAGTCATGATTTATTGCGGGAGCACACCCTGATAGTTTTGAACTAGTGGAGGGGTGCCTCCGCAACCACCAGAAGAGAGTTTCGCCACCGAAGTGCCACCACTGCTGCCACCAAGGTTCCCCTACTCCATTAATATTGTCTCTTCCTAGAAAATCTCCCTTTTTCCATATCCTTTGCGAACTGTATTAAACCCCTAATTCAAATCCACTGCTCTGTCTCTAATTCCTCTGTCGCTTCTGCTTCAATTCCTCTGTTTCATCTGCTGCCTCTACTACCTCTCTATCTCTTTTGCCTTATGGATAGTTTAGGTGTTGCTCCTATCTTTTCCAATGCCTTTTCCATCAATGACAACATTTCCAACATAATGGCACTTGCTGCCTCTAAAATTGGGAAATTTGATGACTCATTTCGAAGAGTATTTCTGCCCATGGGTGGTATACTTTTCTCTTCTTGTTATCTCTTTTTTTCTGGTTTTGCTACTTCGTCTGGGACATGAGTGTAACCGAAAAAGAGATAGTGATTCTATATAAAGAGTCTCTGTGCATTAATTGTAGTATTTATCGATGTGTCTAATAGGATTTGTGCAGGGATTTCATCTTCTTGCCAAATTAAAGCCAATCAAAGCGAATTACACCTCTCCCTCTTTAGAAAAGGGCGCTCACATCCTCAGGTAGTGGAGAGATTCGAACAGTGATGAATGCGAGCATGGGGATGTTAGATTTTAGTAATTTTTCATGTGGAGGATTGGCGGTTAAGTAATTACTTCATGTGCAACAAACGATCAAATTTAAAAGTTTTCATGATTGAATCTTGTGCAGAGAAGGCCAAGACATGAGAGATAATAGTATTTTCATTATTATGATATGATGTCTTTGTATGATTAGAATGCTGTGACAGAAGCAAGATTTAATCAAGTATTGATTAGCATTGTCCTTCGCAAGTTTGAAATATGTAATCAAATCTTCGTTATTTATTCTTGTGGTAAGTCATGATTTTCACTAATTCAAGTAATAGGTTCGTAGTAAAGAAAATGGAAAACAAGGTGTATGTAACATTATTTTATTAAAGAAGCATTCTTTCATACAGCAAGTAGGACCACTGCTTCCAACAGGCATTCGTAGCCTCGACAGGGTTGCTTTTTAACCCAAAAAATGAGCCATGATCCTTATGTGATAATAGTTATTTTATTATTTTGATAGAGAGATCGCCATGTTGGTATGGTAGCTAGGTAATCATGGTGCCATTCACTAGAGTTGTAGCAAAATGATCAGGACGTCTCGTGATGAGACCCTCCATCCTTCAAGTTAGAAGGTCATTACCCTGGTGTGGTTTCCATAATGGGCATGTCAATTTATTAGACTCTTATGATCATGGTAGGTTGGCTCTTGATGAGACCCCCTATCCTTTCTTAATATATGTAAATGCAGTATTTGATTTTGTATTTTAGCAGTTTGATCCATTCAGAGGTCACTGTGCTGGTGTGGTAGCTAGATAATTATAGTGCCATTCACTAGAATTGTAACAGAGTTATCAGGTCAGCTTGTGATGAGACCTCCTATCCTTCTAATAGATGAGAAGGTCATTACCCTGGTGTGGTGGCCATAGTGGGCATGTCACCTGCTCAATTCCTATAATTATGGTAGGCTGACTCATGATGAGACCCCCTATCCTCTTTTAGGATTTGCATGTCACACCATGATTGCTAAGGAAGGCTCATTGACTCCTTAAGAGTGAGGGATGGTGAAAGAAGTAGAAAAAATAATACCATTAATATGCCTTGTTCCATTTCTTCATGTTATAGGGCCATATTACTCGAATAGTGCAAAAAGAAATATCATTATAGGGTCCTGAATCACTTGATATCATATTCAAACTATGGGCGATTTTAGCCCTTATGCTGATGTGTGTATAATATCAGTTTCTTTTTCATAATTGTAGTATCAGAAGACATCATATTTGAAATTGTATCAATTGATTTCTGTCCTTCAAGTGCCATTCCCTGATCAATGTTATTCAACAAAAATAATGGCTATTTTAAGATATTGAGAAGTAGTTGCTTTAAATATTGGTTGGGAAAAATTCTTAAAAGTGTTGAAGGGTGTTCAAAAAATGCTCAAAAATGCTAAAACACTCAAAAAATGCTCAAAAATTCTAAAACGCTCAAAAAATGCTCAAAAATGGGTATTTTTGTTGAAGGAACAGTGAGCTTGTTCAAAGATGGAACAACAGTTGTTTCCGAATGGAACAACACAAGCAGCGTGATAAAAACTATTTAAAATTTTGTTGAACCACTGTCGTTCAGAAATTGAACAGCACCTATTCCTAGATTGGACAACAAAGTTAAAAAAATGCAGAAAAAAGCTATTCAATTATGTTGAATTGCTTCCGTTCAAAGATTGAACAGTAGATGTTATGGATTTGAATAGAAAAAATTTAAAATGGAGCAAAAATCTATTCAATTATGTTGAACTACTGCCGTACAGGGACTGAATAGTAGTTGTTCTGGATTTGAACAACAAACATTAAAATCACGACAAAAAAATGTTCAATTTGGTTGAACCGGTGCTGTTCAAAAATTGAATAGCAGCTGTTTTGGAGTTGAACGGTAAAACTTAAAAACTCGACAACAAGCTGTTCAATTTAATTGAACTGCTGCTATTCAAAAATTGAACAGCAGTTGTTCTGGAATTGAATAGAAAAACTTAAAAATCGACAATAAGTTGTTCAATTCAATTGAACTGCTGCTGTTCAAAAATTGGACAACATCTATTCTAGAATTGAGCAGCAAAACTTAAAAACTCCACCAAAAAGCTGTTCAATTTGATTGAACTACTGTTGTTCAAAAATTGAACAAAAACTGTTCATAAACTGGACAACAAAGTAAGAAATTAAAAACAACACAACCCTGTAGAAGAATGGATTGTAAATGGGACGAATATACTATTATATACATAATTTGCAAGTGATGTTGTCAAACCTCTGATGTACCTGAGTTTGTGGGGTTTTCACCCCCTTATGCCACAACTCGTATTGTGGGAACTTCTCGTGCTCGTTGACAAAGTGATTGCTTCGTGAGAGGTTTGTGATATAGGCATACTCTGTGACCATTAACTTGGAATGTTGAGCTAGATCTGTCTATTGTGGTCAAAGTGAGGGTACCATTTCTATATACTTCCTAAATCTCATATGGACCAAGTCATCTTGTTTGCATTTTTCCTGGAAAGTCTTGGATTTTGGAATCATATAGGAGTGCCCAATCTCCTTTTTGGAATATTTTATTTTTTATTAGATTGTCATGCCACTTGGCTCTTTGTTGTTGAATGATCATTCTCCATTGCAAGGCAAGCTGTCGAATTTCATCCAGTTCATTTATTTGTTGAAGTCTTTTAGTTTGAGAATCTGTTAAGTCCAATCCTACTTCCTTGGTTGTTCTCAGTGTTTTAATTTCAAACTCAATAGGGAAGATAGGTTCTTTCCCAAATACTAGTTGATATGGTGAATATCTAGTAGTATTTCTCCAGGTTGTTCGATAAGCCCATAAGGCTTCTGGAGGTCTAGTGGCCTAGTCCCGGTGGTGTTTTGCTACTGTCTTGGTAAGGATTTCCTCCAAGAATTTGTTCGTGCTTTCAACTTGTCTGTTTTCCTGTGGGTGGTAAGGAGACATAATTATGTGAATGATGTGGTGATTTTTGAATGTAGATATGATCTTATTGCCTATGAACTATGCCCCCCCATCATTTATCACTTCCCTTGGTAGGCCGTATCATACAAATAGTTTGAAGAGAAACTTAATCACTGATTCTTCCATGGCTCTTGGAAAAGATACTGCGTCCACCCATTTGATAACATAATCTGTGGCAACTAATATGTGGGATTTCTAGTTTGATGGCGGATTAAATGGCCCAACGAAGTCCAATTCCCATTGTTGAAATGGTTCTACCACCAATTGCAGTTGCAACGTTATTTCATCAGCTTGGCCTGGATGGCCCATCCTTTTACAGCTGTCACATGTACTTCTTTGCATCTTTAAAAATTGTAGGCCAAAAATAGCGTAATTGCAGTATTTTATGCCTTGTACATCGGTATATGAAGTGGCCACCGTAGGGTTCATTGTGACAGGCATGTAGGATGTCATGGATTTTATCCTCCCTTATGCATCGGTGTATATGCATATCAGCCCCTGTATGAAATAAGTATCCTTCAATCCAGGAGAATCGTGAACTGCGCTGTACAATTAACTTTCGTTCTCTTCCCGTCAAATGTTTGTGTAGCTTCCCAATTGCCAGATAATTTGCAACATCTGCATACCATTGGGTTTTGACTGCTACAGCAAATAGGAGTTCATCTAGAAATTGTTCGTCGACTGTTGATGCGTCATCTATTTTGGGGAGTCTTGAAAAAAAGTTTACAACAATGTTCTCCTTCCCTGGATGATCTCTAATTGTTATATCGAATTCCTGTAATAATAGTAGCCAACGATTTATTCTACCATTAATAATTGGTTTATTTGATAAATATCTAATAGAAGAATGGTTAGTGTACATGAATACTTGATATCCTATTATGTAGTGCCTAAATTTATTGATAGCATAAATTACAGCCAAGAACTCTTTCTCGGTTACTGTGTAGTTTAGCTCAGTAGGGGTAAGATTATTTCTAATATGATAGATAGCATATGGTTTTCGGTCTTCTTCTTGGCCGAGGACTGCTCCTATTGATGTATCAGATGCATTGGAAGAGATACGAAAGGGGAGTTTCCAGTCAGGACCTCGCAAGATTGGTGTTGTGGAGACAAGTTTTGTTTAATTCTGTAAAAGCAACGTCACATTTTTCAGTCCACTAAAATTCAACATTTCCAGTTAAAGCATACAGAGGTGCAGCTATCTGTGAGAATTTTTTTATAAATCTGCGGTAATATCCTGCATACCCGGGAAACTGCATACCTCTGTTTATGTACAGGGTGTGGCCAACAAAAGAATTATCTTTATTTTATCTGGGTCTACATAGATTCCTACCGCAGAAATGTAGTGGCCTAGGATTACCCCTTCAGTCATCATCATGTGGCATTTATCATTGCTTAGACACAATCTAGTAGAAATAAATCATTCTATTACCTTGTCTAATTTTTCTAGAGCTTGGTCAAAATCTTCCCCATAGGTTGTAAAATCATCCATAAAAATTTCAAGTCCTTCATTTATTAAATCAGAAAAAGTACTAATTATGGCTCTTTGAAATGTTGTTGGAGCATTACATAATCCAAATGGTAACACTCTGTAAGAGAAAGTGCCCCATGGGCAGGTAAAGGTTTTCTTATCTTGATTTTCAGGAACTATTTGTATCTGATTGTATCCACTGAATCCGTCAAGAAAAGAGAAAAAACGTTTTCCGGCTAATGTGTCAAGGACTTGGTCAATAAAGGGAAGGGGGAAATGATCTTTCAGATTTTCTTTATTTAATTCTCTATAGTCTACGCAGATCCTCCACTTCCCATTCTTTTTTGGGACAACCACCGAAGGGGAGACCCATTTGCTGTCTGAAAATAAAATTTACATTTAGGAGATTTTGGAGTTCTTCTTTTACAATTTATTTTAAATGGGGATTCAGTCATCATTACAGTTTTAGAACATGTTGATTCTCTCTATCAGTATAGATATGATGTGTGCACAACTATGGGTCCAAGCCCTTCATGTCTTGGTAGTCCCACACGAATGCACCTTGGTGCTTTTTAAGGATTTTTACTAGTTTCTGCCTTTGGTTGTCATCCAGGCTACTTTTAATATTAAAAATCTTACATGGTTTGATTTCAGTAGGTATACTATTAGAAACAGTGGTTTTGGGATTATATTGGGTCTCAAAGTATGTTACGAGATTTTCTTGCCCTTCATGCTTGAGGAGTGTTTTCATCATTTGGCATTTCAAATTTTTGGTTTTAGGCGGCTGGTTCATCATGTTACTAATCAAATCATCTTCAGTTTGATTTTTAAATTTGAGAGCCTCTATCTGTTTGAGGGGTGGACGGATGTTTTGCTCCCAATATGTGTTTGGGTGTTTGTAAATTTTTATCATGGGCAGGCTTGGTTTGGTAGGCAGATATATTACAATATTATTTACAGAATTTCCTCTAGGGATATTTATGCTGCCTGTTTGACAACCTATGTAAGCATCTGTCGTGGCCATCCAAGGCCGCCCAAGAATCAATGGGTGCCCTTCCATCCTGTTTTTCAAATTAATGACTGTTAAGTCCCTATATTAATAGTGTAGCCCCTTATTATGTTAGTGTAGGCCCCCTATTGTTATTATTGTACCCCTATTTTTTATTATTGTGCCCTTACATTATTATTGTTAGGTTGGCTAGGATTACATTGTGGCCCCACTAGGATTACATTATGGCCCCATGGACTCCTATATATAGAAAGGAGGTTTTGTAAATTGTATCATCCAAGAATTGTTCATTTTTGTAATGTATTGGAGGTTTCCCCCTCGAAGTGGCTTATTTCTAAGGCGTTGATATCTCTTTTCTTCTATTTTTGGAGCTGGTTACACAACATTTGGTATCAGAGCTTAGGATTCTAGGGTTTCGCTGCTCCAAACAAGTCATCGTGGAATTTTCGCTATAAATTTTTTCTACGAAGTTTCAGAAGCTGAAATTTTTAGGGTGTGAAGCCGAAATCTTTAGGAAGCTTGTATAAAAATTTTAGAGCTTGGTTCACAATATTTGCGGAGATATGATATGTTGAAGTCAGGTCTTATTTCAAGCTCCTAAACAGGTCATCGTGGCATTTGCGCTATAAAGAATTTTCTACGAAGGTTCAAAATCTGAAATTCATATGGTGTGAAGCTGAAATCCTAAGGAAATTCATCAAAAAATTTCATAGCTTTGTTCACAACAGTGTTTGAGATATGATTTGTGGAAGGTAGTGATTTTTCAGGCTCCTGAATTTCATCTCAAGGAAGTGATAGTGGGAAAAGTTCAATAACTCTCTCTCTAGGTATCAGATTGGAGTGCCATAAAATGTGGTCGCAAGTACACAGACTATAGTTTCTTGGCTATCAATTTCAGAGAAAAAGGGTGAAATAGGGACACGTCGCAAGTCGTACAAGTTCGCTCTACTGAACCAGTCCATAATTAGGTCATTGTGGGAGATTGGACACAACTTTGTCTTGGAGAAACCAAATCAAATCAGACCTGTGGAACTTGAAAGAGGCTTCAGAGGAATACTACAAGGATGAATTTCAGATATTGAGGATCTTTAATTATAGAGATAATTTAATTTCAATATCTAGCTTCTCAAAAGAAAGAGAAAGTTATACTATGATGCATGAAGAGGAAGAGTTGCGGTATCCGATATCAAAATTACGGTACCAAGTGCAACAAGTTTCGATCTTACGAAGAGAAATTGAAGATGAAATAGATGGTTTAAAATTAGAAATGGAGGCTAAGTTGGATGGTTTTAAGGATCAAATAATAGCAAATATGGATGATAAATTAGTGGAAGATCACATCGAGCATCAACAAAAAGTTCTCCAACTCTCAAAGGATAACCCAAATTTGGTGCAGAATCTAATGAAACAACAGGAAGATCACCATGACATCAAAATAAGTTATGAAGCAGTCATAGAAACAAGAACTTGACAATTACGATCAATTTCAGAGTATCTTAGCAAGTGGAAGAACTTTCCTGTAGAAGATTTCACATGGGAGGATGAGAAGTTTATACAGAAGCATCAAGAAATAATCAAGCGTTGAGGACAACACTTGTTTGAAGGAGAGGGGCATGTTAAGTCCCTATATTAATAGTTTAGCCCCTTATTATGTTAGTGTAGGCCCCCTATTGTTATTATTGTACCCCTATTTGTTATTATTGTGCCCTTACATTATTATTGTTAGGTTGGCTAGGATTACATTATGGCCCCACTAGGATTATATTGTGGCCCCATGGACTCCTATATATAGAAGGAGGTTTTGTTCATTTGTATCATCCAAGATTTTTTCATTTATGTAATGTCTTGGAGGTTGCCCCCTCGAAGTGGCTTATTTCTAAGTCGCTGATATCTCTTTTCTTCTATTTTTGGAGCTGGTTACACAACAATGACTAAAAAATTAGCAGGGTATTCCCATGAGTCCACTGAGACCATAATGTCTTGCACTATACCTTCTGGTCTAATAACAGATCTTTCAACTAATTCCTGGAGTGTGGCTGTAGGTTCGAGGACTGATATGCCTAGTTTTTCACAAGCCTCTATAGTTAGGATGTTGATGGCTGCCCCAAGGTCAACCAATGTGTTTGGAAATGAATGTCCAGAAATTTTTACGGTTACAATGGGGTTTCCCGGGTCTTCATATTTTACAGATGATTCTTTTCCTAAAAACAAGTCAGAAATAGTTCCTACTACATGAACGGTAGGTGCAGCCATTGTTTTCCTAATCTTCTTCTTTCCACATAACTCCTTGATTTTTTTTGCATAGATGGGAATGTCCTGGATGGCCTGCAAAAGAAGAATTTTAACACAAAGGTTTCTTAATTCCCCCAGGATGTCAAAATATAAGTGGATTATAGGTCTAGGTAAGTCTAATATCTCAAGAAATGCTAGTGGAGCTATTTTAAGATCTTCAGGTCTTTGTTGTTCCATTCTTTCCTCGTCTTTGCCTATTTTTGTTATCTTTGTTGAGCTAGGCCCTATGGATGTTTCAATTTGGGATTGAGGTGGAGTTGGGGCCTCTATGGGCAATATGGTACATCCTAATCTCAACTTCAATTTGTTACATTATTTTTTTTCATTTTTGGGTGTTGGATTCTCTATGATTTGAATTAATTGAACTGGTCTATTATTGGGACTGGGATTGGGTTGGGATGGTAATTGAGGTCATATGATAGGCTGTTGGTTACGTTGAATGGGGTAAGGGGCTAGTAATTGTTGAGTTCCTGCTCCTATCGGTAAATTCCCATCCTCGTAGGTCGTTTCCAGTTCCAGTTGTTGTTTTGTGTAGGGGGATTTGGCCATTGGTTTTGATAAGGGATATTCTGCCAATAAGGGGGAGAACTAGCGAAGTTTTTCCAGTTACTTCCTGATTGATTTTGTGTAGGCCAGGGTGGAATAGGGAAGGTTTGGTTTCACCAAGTTGGGAAGGGGTTTTGAGTCTACGAATTTGTTGTAGGGTTTTGCTGGTTGTACTGGGGCATTGGAAATTATTGAGGTAGGTCTTGCAGTATGCCAGGTCGTGCCTGGCATTGCCAACACTGATTCATTAAATAGACTAGTTCTATTATTTCTTCTGCTTCTTTGTAGATGGCTTTCAGTCCAAGGAGTGAAGGAAAATGGTTCGTAGTATGATCCTTAGTGCAAATAGCACATGTATGGACCATGTCTAAAGGAAACTCCCTTTGGCTGTGATTCTTCCAACAATTTGGGCAGAAGATAGCCAGATTTTGTTCAGCTATTGCTTCTTTTTGTTTGGCTTGTAGAAAATCAAGTTGTGTGGTCAAAGTGCCAAAGATGTCGGTTTTGAAATTTTCTAAGAGATTTACAAATTCTTCCCTAGTTACATTGCTACTGGTCTACTTAAGATCGTGCCTAATAGGTTTGTTACGTGAGCTACCCCGAGAGCATCTAATACATAAGGAGATAATCTCATCATATTCTTCCTGATAAATATCTCCTTTTCACATTATTTTAAGTAATTCAACCCATTCATCCTTCATCACCTTAAGTATTGTGGCTTTCAAAATGTCCTTAGACAACGTAGTATATGGGAATATTTGTAAATTGTATTGAAATATTTCTACGTATTCTTCTAGTGTTTCATTATCTTTTGCAGTCATGTTAAAGATTTTGTTTTTTAGGTCTCCAGTTTGGAAATAGTCTTGGTATTTGGTAAGAAAGTTATTCTTCATTTGGTCCCAGTTGTTTATAGTTCCCCCTACTAACCCCATGAACCAGCGGAGAGCCGTCCCTTTCAGGGTGGAGGGAAATAATTTTAATTTCTGGGGATTGGTGGTGTAATCATATCCTCTGCATAAGACATCAAATTAAAATAAGAATGCATCAGGATCTTCTGTGGTTAATCCATGAAAGGTAGGGATGCTATGCAAGGGAATGGATTTCATAGGGGCATTGGCAGCATGATCAATGATGGGGTACTCTAATGTTTATGTCTGCCTCTGATTTTGAATTTGATTATTTTCCATTTGATCAAAGAGGTGCCAAAAATCTTCAGGAATTTCTTGATCTGGGGGGGAAATTTTAATAGGCTTGGAAGGTGAATGTGGTGGAGTTTTTAAAGCACTTCCCTGATTTGGGATTCTAAGGAGTTCTATTTCAATTACTTTTTCAAGAGATTTAGGTATCTCTATGTGAATTTCTCCACTAGTTTCTCCCCTACCTTCTTGCAAGTTGCAAGAGCCTCCCTCTTTTGAAAGGTCAATGTTTTGATGAATGGCAGTCTGTAGGCTTTTCTCAGACCCTTCTATCTTATTGTGAATCTCGGCATAGGCTATAGATGCCTGCGATTCAACTTTTTTAATGATTTAATTTATATATGTTGTCCTCCCAAGGATCATCGGTCCTTTGGGTTGTGGTCGTGACTGATTTTGAGTTGTTTCTATATTTTTATTAGGCATAAAACAGGAGCACCTATCTTATGGTTTCTGTATAGATTTCTAGCAGGCAAGCTAAAGGGAAAGCATGTTGCTTACCCGTACGCAGGTTCTTACCTTTCACTTTCAATACCCAATTCCTCACAGCAATGGAGAAATAATGAATTAAAGGAGATAACTCTCAACACTCTCCCCGGCAACGGCGCCAAAATGTTTAGTTAGATAGAGGTGACGTTTTGTGACAACTCTATTGTACCTTCATTTAATTATCAACCCAGGGTAACTCTTTTATTTCAAGAGTGTCAGCACAGTATATGTGAGTTAACTAATCTATGGGAGCTCTTTGTCAATGTTCAGAAGGAATTACTAACTTTGGAAGCTTGTTGATCCTAAAGAATATGTCTTAGATGGATCTTTTAGCCTAATCTGAGTAAGGGGATTAGATGTCTCTCTACTGGAATAAAACAATAGTTCTATTAAAATAAAAAACGGTCTAGAAAAATCAAGCGGGAATTGAAATGAAAGTAATGAAATTAAGAAGAACAGTAATCTAACTAAATTGTTCCAGACATGGAATTGAATTGAATCGATGACCTAGCGATCTAAGCAGTAATGAATCAGCTATTCGGCTAGAAATATAACTAGAATGGTGATTAGCTATGTAATAATGAAACAATAGTTAAACAATATGACTAGTTGTGCAATAATGAAACAACAATAGAACTAAGAAATGTAATTAGCTATGCAATAATGAAACAAAATTATAACTAAGCAATACGAGTAGCTATGCAATAATGAAACAATAGTAGAACTAAGCTATATAACTAGCTGCACAATAATGAAACAAAAATATAACTAAGCAATACAACTAGTTGTGCAATAATGAAACAACAATAGAACTAAGCTAGTAGCAATGAATAGCAATACAACCAAACGAGTCAAATAACTCATACAGCTATCATTAAGTAATTTTGCAATGGAGTTCTCTGTAAGACTTCACTAAACAACATCAATCAATTGGTTAATTTCTTTATTATGCCACATAATGCATGGAGATGCAGAATGTTGAAATCAATCTTTCTATGGCATAGAAATTAACTATCATGACAATAGACGAACTAGTATTAACAAAACATTGTCAAAAATGAGATTGCACTTGTATCATTTTAAGAATGCAATTACCAATGATTCATTAAAGAAGAAGATTTGTAATTATATCAATGGAAATATGTCTTAAAACTACACCAAGTTTACAAATATCAATTCTATAACTTTTTAGAACATGAAAACATGCGTGGAGCTCCCAGAGGTTGGGCCCAGACCTACAAAATCCTCAGAACTAAGGAAAATTTAGAAGATAGTTACTCAAACTCTCTATTACATCCAGGAATGCTACGAAATATAATTAGACAATCTCTTCTGGATTTTCTATTATCAAATTTCCCTCTCATTCTATTCTTTGCCCCTTTAAGGGCGATCTTTGGATTTTTGAGAAAGCATCTCAATCGATTACCCACTATGTGTGGCTGTCATTTGAGTTCTTAAACTGAATCTACTCCTTTTCCTTCTATTGGCCATTTGGACTGCTTTGTCCTTGCATCTGTCAATTAGCTTTCTTTTTCTATTGGTTTAGGCATTCCTAGTTTCCTACAGGTAAAGACAAAAAGAGTCAATTCCTTATTATAAATCATCCTTTCTATCATTAGACTGATTGTTCCTATTTTCATGATTTTCATTCCTTATTGTTAATATTAATAGGGAATTTATTGAAATTACAATATGATTTGCAGTATTTAATGGGTGAAAATCTTACCTTAGTCTGGAACCAACCCCAAGCAGACTAGAACATTTTGATAGAGACCAATGAGAGTAGAAGGGTGTTCGTCGTATGCTCTGAGTGTTATGTGTAATGGTTTCAATTTGGGATATCCTAATTTCTGCCAAAAATTCTTTGACATGATACATGTGGATGCACCCTTGTCAATGATACATCAATGGATAGTTATGTTCTAGACTGAAACCCATATCAGGAAAGAAAGAAATGAAGGAAGCCTAGGGTTGGATTTATCTAAATTAAAATCCATTAGGCGTGGATCAACATGGTCAATTGCACCTAACGTGGAAAGTAAGGCTTTCCTTTTCTTTGGGAAATATTGCAGGACTTCTAAAGCTCACATGGAAACAAGGGACTGTGCTAATTCTTCCACAATGATATAATTATGGGTGACTTTGGAGTGGCGTCCTACTCTACTAGTTGGTCACTTGGTCATCTTTGGTAAAGTATCAATAGGAATTTTAATATAGTCAACGATGTTCTAGGTGCACTCGTTATAGCCCCTAACAACTGGTGTTTGGAGAGGTATCCTAACTTCGATTCCATGTTTGAAATAACATTTCCTCACCAGTTATATAGATTTCAGGCCATTATTTCTAGAATCATTGGGGGGTGTTTTTTGTTGTTGGGTACTAATCTCTCCTTAGTGGGGGAAGGAATCCTGCATTACAACTGTTTGTTGTGTGGGTCCCCCTTCTCCTCGGTTACCCTGAAGGTTCTTCAAATCGGGGAGTTCAGGATAGTTATGAGTGTAATCATCATACTAAACACTAATTATGCAAGAGTGGTTGGTCTAAAGATTATCCCTCTTTTTCTATCCTTGGGAGTTACTTGGCTCTTGGTTTTGATTTCAATTGGAGTTTCCCCCAACCTCAGACCACAGAGGGAACTATTGGTTATTCTCCCCCTCTCCATTATTTCCCTTTCATTTATTTTTTGGTTTTTTACTTGCCGCGTTAGGAGGATAACTAGGATTCTCGTGGTCGTCTGACTAGCACAGTTGTGCCTGGGAAGGTTGCGACAATTTCACTTGTGAATTATTTTTCATTGGTGGGTTTTGTGTTGGGGATTAGGAATATTGGAATCCCTATCCCTAATTTCTAAATGAATACTAGGGTGATCTCTTCCATCAGTGTTCCTAGCTGCGCATTGGGTCCTCTTTGCGGGAGGGTATGAACCTCCTTGTTGATGATGGTACGACTGTGCTCTATTGATCATGTTTTATAGAGGTGCATGATGAATTTTATTGTAGCCTAGCTGCAGGATGTTATGGTTAGGATCATACACATAACCGTGGTACGGATAACTGCTACCTAGGTGATTTTGGATGAGTGACCCTATCAATCAATCTGCAGTGTTCGACGCACCTAGAAATTGTTTATAAGTTTGCAAGCACAAGTAATTAGGTAGGATTTTTTAAATGTATCTTGACAGAGTGTATATCAACTTGAGTTTTTGAGCTTTTTTAATGACATCCTCTTTAGAAGAAAGTCCTTAAGTTGCCACATCCTTTGAAATCTCTGCTGTGAGATTTTTCAGGAATAGTTCCAGTAAAAATTGATCGTCGAGTTTGGCTTTACAAAAACTTATACGAGGCCACCATTGATGGATATGGTTTGAGATATGGATGGTTGTTGTTTTTCTAAAATTTATTAGTAACTCTATTCCCGAATTGTGGTGGATGGGCAACTAGAAATATGTGAGGAATGTAGTAGCGAGGGCACTAAAATTTCCATGTGAAGTAGAAGGTTTCTCTGCATACCATTTCGTGACTGGTTCGGTTAAAGAGTGCTAAAATACTCTGAGCCAAATATTATCATCAATAATAGTGTTCGATGAACACCACAAGTGGAAATTCATTACATGGTTTTGAGGGTTTTCCTCTTGCTTCCCCTTGAACACTGGAATGTCTGAAGGGAGCTTAGTGGGCATGGGGGGCCAAGTGGGATTGTGTACATTGGGGTAATTCAATAACTTTGATATATCGAGTAAGTTTAAAGATGCTAAGAAATGTAATTTCATGTTGAGCACCATTGTAGCCTATGAAAAATTAGGGTTCTAGTTGGGTATGGGGTTTTTCTATGACGTACCTGACTGTGTGTTATTTTGGCTCCCTGAATGGGTAGTTCTCCTCTGCCCCCTAAGGGTTGTGGGAGGAGTGGTGTGTGGTGACCCTGGGGGGGGTTTCCACCAGCATGGTGTTAGGTGACTATTAGGTCGCTATAATACTAGTGTATACCCTTATATTTCTTAGTATATCCCCCTTCTTGTTATTTTTGTACCCATGTAACCCCCATATTGTTATTATTGTGCCCTTGCATTATTAGGTCGGCTAGGATTATATTATGGCCCCATGGACTCCTATATATAGAAAGGAGGTTTTTTCATTTGTATCATCAAATAATTATTCATTTATGTATTGTAAGGGAGGTTTCCTCCTCGAAGTGGCTGAATTCTAAGGCATTGATCTCTCTTTTCCTCTACTTTTGGAGTTGGTTTCATAACATTTGGGATCATAGCTTTGGATTCTAGGATTTCACTGCTCCAAACAGGTCATCGTGGAATTTTTGCTATACCTTTTTTTATATGAATATTCAAAAGCTTAATTTTTTACCACGTGAAGCCAAACTCACGAGGAATGTCTTGTAGAAATTTCAGATATTGGTTATTAATAGTTGCGAAGATATGATTTGTGGAAATTAGGGTTTTTCACGCTCCTTAATTTCATCTAAAAAAGGACATCGTGGAATTTTTACTATAACTTGTTTTCTACAAATTTTCAGAAGTTGAAATTCTTATCACGTGAAGAAGAAGTCTTGAGGAATGCAATGTGAAAATTTCAGAGCTTGGTTCGCAGTATTTTTCACAAATATGATCTGTGTAATTTAGGGTTGTTTAAGGCTCCATAATTTCATCTCAAAGAGGTGATCATGGGAAAATTGTCATAATTCTCTCTCTGAGCATCAAATTGGAATTTTTTAAAAACTTCCCACAATTACATGGACTATAGTTCCCTATATATCAATTTTAGAGCCGAAGGAGGAAATAGTGACATGTGGCACATCATACAATTTTGCTCTACTTAACCAGTCCATAATTAGGTCATTATGGGATATTGGACATAGCTTTTCCTTGAAAAATCCAAATCAGGTCAAACCTCTAGCATTTGAAAGAAGATTCAGAGGGCTACTATAGGACCCAATTTTGGATATTGAAGATCTGAAAAATTTGTGTATTTAAAAAAAAAAAATTCATAACATTTGTTTGAAAAATCAGTTTGAAGTGATTCCAAGTGCATATTGAAGCACATATATCAGTATTGAGTTATATAATTCCTCCCAAAAATAATTCCACACCCACTAAGCCCTCATAAATCTATACTATGATGTATGAAGAGGAAGAATTGTAGTATGAGATACAAAATTACGGTACCAAGTGCAACAATTTTCAATTTTACAAAGAGAAATCAAAGATGAAATCGATGATTTAAAATAAAAAATGGAGGCTAATTTTGATTGTTTAAAGGATCAAATGAAATCTAATATGGATGATAAAATATTTGAATATCATATCGAGCATCAAAATCAAGTTCTCCAACTCTGAAAGTATAACCTAAATTTGGTGCAGAATCGAATGAAACTACAAGAAGATCAACATCGCAGCGAAAGAATTTTCTAAGAATTCATAGGAACAAGAACTCGACAACTACCAAATCGATCAATTTCGGAGTATCTCATGAAGTGGAAGAACTAACCCATTGAAGATTCCACATGGGGGGATGAGAATTTTATATAGAAGGATCCTGAAATAACCGAGCGTTGAGGGAAACACTTGCTTGAAGGAGAGGGGCATGTTAGGTCCTTATAATACTAGTGTATCCCCTTATTTTTGTTAGTGTAGCCCCCTTATTGTTATTTTTGTACCACAATAACCCCCATATTTTTATTATTGTGCCCTTACATTAGTATTGTTAGGTCGGCTAGGATTATATTGTAGGCCCATGGACTCCTATATATAGAAAGGAGGTTTTTTTATTTGCATCATCCAAGAATTTTTCATTTATGTAATGTAAAGGAGGTCACCCCCTGAAAGTGGATAAATTCTAAGGTGTTGATCTCTCTTTTCTTCTATTTTTGGAGTTGGCTTCATAACAGTGACCCTAGGGGATCCACAACTAAAGACGCCATGATAAAGGATGAACTAATAAGGGTGGTGGTGTTTCATGTTTGACGCCTAAATGGCGAAATACCTGTAACTCCTCCCTCTAATGGGGGGAGGTTGCAAAAATTTCTAGTGCGAGAAGGTCCCATTGGGTCCATTATGGTGTCGGCTAGGTTCTTTTCTGGAAATATTTTTTATTTTTATGAGAGGAGAGAGATTATATATCAAAGAAAAAAATGATCGTATACATAAAAAAAAGATAATAAAATTTTAAATTCCCTTTATATTAATCATATGTGATCAGTCAATCAAAAAAATGGTTTTTTTTTCTGTTGTGTGTGATACTAAAAATCCTAGAAAAAATAATTGTCCTCACCCTCTCAATTTTAACTAGGCCTTGGGAAGATATGTTCTGGTGGGTATTAGGGCTAATGTCGTGAAAGAACTAGCGACACTCTCTAGCAGCCAAAGAATGGACCATGGTAATGGAAAAATGATCTAGTGGTGCCTCCACCGTCACCTATAGGGAAGGATGCCCTAGATTTGGTCAATAAGTACCTTCGTCGCATGTGAGGGTTCTAGTCTTGAGATTCTTGGTAATAAAATATCATTACTGAGAAGTAGATGAGTCAAGTAGCCCTAAATATTACCGTGCCCATTGGGCCTAACATTAACCCCCTCTGAATTAGGTCTTTGTGGCGCTTGAGTTTTATTTTCCATGGGTGGATAGACAAGATTAGAGATCCCTATAAAGTCAAATTATATGTTTCAAGAATGTAAACTAACCATCGAGGTTTATTGGATGCTTACCCCAATGATCCTAACCTAAAATATTAATTATCTTGTGGCCACTATGGGGAGAATTAATGAGTTCAATTGTGGTTATTTTTAAGGTGGCTGACTTTTCTTATGACGTTGAAATGTGTGAGAGAAAGTGTACAATAAAAATATTTGTAGGATGTGGATATGCGGTGTGCCTTTACACGTACTCCTATTTAAACTATGCTTTGAGTGTTCCTTTCAAAAAACAAATGACATGCGGATAGTGGGTTGCTTACAATTTTTCCTATTAAACTAAATTTTGGACTAAAGGGATATGGTAAATTATAAAAATATAATGTTCATATGTTTTCCCAGGGTTAGAAAATGGTGTAAGGGAAGTAGAGTTTACTTTCTTTCTAAGATAATTTGGTCCTGGTCCCTATTCCTAATGGAAAAAATTAAAACTAAAATTAATGATACAACTAGGAAAAAATAAATAAAAACTAGGTAAGCATGCGTGGAAATGGGCCACTTACTCCTTTCAAATCACCTATGTGTTTGGTGTCTATTTTCACAAAATAAGCTCATTCGGATAGCATGGGTGGATTTTAGCCACTTAGTTGCCTCCTAATTAAACTATATAAGTTTGTGGAAATAAACTAAAAATTAAAACTATGCAAATAGCTAAACCAAAGTGCAACTAAAATAATGTCCTAACAGTCATGGGAGACCAAACATACTGCTAGAAGATTTATTCTGGGCTATTAGTGACTTTACAATTGTAAAATTGAAGAAAAATAATGGGAAATTGGTTCACTAGTTTCCGCATGGAATTTTCCTACACAGGCGTGCGACTCTTTGCGCTTGTCTCAGATGAACGTGTGTGGATCGACACATCTATCTATGTTGAATGCGTGTGGTTTTCATGTATACAAAAATTTGGAACTCTGGAACTCTAGCTCTTCACAATGGGTGAATGAGAGAATATGAGGAGGAGGAGAGTTGGTCCAACCACAATCCCGAGCAAAGAGAAGGCTCTGCAAAAACACAACCACTTATCTAAATGGTAAAATAAGTGGAGTAGTCAATCCTGTTATGGTGTCTTTAGTGCATGAGTGTAATAAAACACCGGTGCTTGGTAGGAATGGTTGCAACCTACAAGAAATGGTCGCAGGCACAAAGAATTGTTAGTTGGTTAGTGGAAACACACTAAAATGTAAAACAAACTAGTTTATGGAACATTGTATGCTGCAAACAATAAGAAGAAAAAAAATTACAATAAAACATAAACAGAAGCTCAAATGAGTCAAACGAGCCAATAATCTGAACAGAGAACTAATCCCATTGCATTGGCCTCTATTAGTAAAGAAAATATATAAAGTTACATACTTGCAGAGGATCCTTAGAGCTCTGGAGCTCTAATACCCAATGCAAGGAGAGATTTACCCTTCAGTTGGTTTTGCAATGCCTCTCTCTCCTCCTAAGGGATTTGAGCTTTTGGGTGGCAAACAATTGAATCCTCAAACTCTATTACTACTCTCGATCACACACTGCTGGTTTGCTCATGGGAAATTTTGCTATCATAACAATGTGTTCTCATTTTTTTCTTCTCATGGTGGAAATTTATAAACAAATTCAAATCCTTCTTCCCTCTCTTGGTGCACTTGTGGATACTGACCCAAGAGTGGGGGTTGATTCCTTTTTTCCCTCACTTGAGGTCTCAAGGTGGCTCTAGGTGGTTGTACTTAAGCAGCCTCAAGTGAGGAATATTCTCCTGAAGTGTGTCAAGTGGTCTCAGATGGTGACTTATGCCATGCTTAGGACCGCATGGATTATTGCGGAAAATTTGCATAGACTAGTGCACCTATCAAAGAAAGATGTATGTGGAACACATTTTGTATGTGTCTTTTGTGCACAATTTGATATTTTTCCTCTTGATTTTAGATATTATTAATTTTTTCGAGATGCTATAATGTTTCTCAGCCCTGTAAATACTTCAACTTCACATTTCATGATGTCATTTTTCTTGTCTGATTTTATAGTGATAACACTCATCATTAAGTATATGGCTCTTAATCTACCAATTGTGTTTCACAACAAATAAAACTTGAGCTAAATATCTTCTATATTTTCGATAATTTTTTAACCTTAAAATAAAGTATCATATATACCGAAAACGATTCAACTCTCAAGTATGTTCGCCAAATATTTTAATGTCCTTTTAGATAGGAAAAATAGTCAAACTTCTAGGGCATACTATTAAGTCCCTCTAAATTTTATAGATATTCTACTCCTCTTTTCGCATGCTCAGATTGCTAGGTCCCTATATTAGGAGTGTAGTCCGTTATTTTTGTGAGTGTAGCCCCTTTATTGTTATTTTTTTACCCCTATAGCCCCCATATTATTATTATTATTCCCTTACATTATTATTGTTAGCTCATCTAATATTATATTGTGACCCCATGGACTCCTATATATATATATATAGAAGGAGGTTTTGTCATTTTTATCATCCAAGAATTTTTCATTTATGCAATGTGAAGGAGGTTTCTCCTTTGAAGTGGCTTGTTTCTAAGGCGTTGATCTCTCTTTTCTTCTATTTTTGGAGTTGGTTTCATAACATTTGGTATCAGAGCATGGGTTTCTAGGGTTTCACTGCTTCAAATAGGTCATTGTGGAAAATTTTTTGTAATTTATTTTCTATGAAGGTTAAAAAGCTAAAAAATTTACCAAATGAAGCTGAAATCCAGAGGAACTTCGTGTAAAAAATTGAGTTCTTCGTTCAAAATATTTTCAGATTTATGATATGGGGAAGTTAGGGTTTTTGTAGGATCCCAATTATCATCTAAAAGAGGTGACCTTAGGAAAATTGTCATAACTCTTGCTTTGAGAATCAAACTGGAATTCATTAAAATGTGGTCAAAATTACATGGAATTTAGTTTCTTTTGTTTCAATTTTAGAGACGAAGGAGGAAACAGACATGTGGCTCCCCATACAAGTTTTCTCTATTGAACCACTCCATAATTAGATCATTGTAGGAGATCGAGCATAACTTTGCCTTGAAGCATCCAAATTAGGTCAAACCCATGGCATTCTAAAGAAGATTCAGAGGGAAACTACAAGACCAAATTTCATATATTGAAGATCTGAAATCACAGAGATAATTTAGTTTCAATATCGAGCTCGTCAAAAGCAAGAAAAATGTGTGTATTTTGTTTTTCAAATTCCAGAAATCTTGTTTGAAAAATAAGTTTGAAGTGATTCCAACCCCATATTGAAGCATAGATATCAATATTTGGTTCTAAAATTCACCCTAAAAATAATTCAACACCCATCAAGCCCTCAGAATTCTCTACTACGACTCATGAAAGTGAAAGAGAAAGAAAAAATGAAATGGAATTTTTGAAGAAAGGCGTGGAAGCTTAGATGGATGGTTTGAAGAAGGGCATGGAAGCTAATATGGATGGTTTGAAGAAAGGCATGGAAGCTAAGATGGATGGTTTGAGGAATGGTATGGAAGAAAAAATGTAAGGTTTAAAGGAAGGTTTGAAAAAGTTGATACAAAAAATGATTCCTAATAGCGAAAAGATAAATGAAACTCATGATGAGAGTGGAATGAATGTTAATCATTATTTCATGAACTTGAATGTTGGATGGAAGACCTACCATATTCCAAATATCGGTATGAGGAAGTTTGATAGAAAGGATCTCGTAACATGGATACTACAGATGGAGCAATATTTTGATCTCAATAATGTGAAAAACACACAAAAGGTACACATTTTAGCTTTACGTTTAGAGAAAAATACATTTTTCTTGTATCGATGGCTTTGCTACCATAAAAGAAAAATCACTTGGTCAATTTTTACAGAGGAAATGATAACACATTATGAAGATACAAAGAGAAACAATTTCTTTACCCAATTGATAAATCTCAAACGAAAGGGTTAAGTTGTGGAGCACATTCAGGACATCCAAAAATTAAATACAAGGGTAACTGATATTCCACACAAACACATGATTGATTTATTCATAGGGACTTTCAAGGATAACATCTAACATGAGGTTCGACTTTGGAAACCTGATTAATTCGAGAAGGCATTCAAGTTGGAGAGAAAAATTAAATGTAAATTTATGGCGACAAGAAAGCCTACCACTCACATCAATAAAGATGGAAGTGTTGCTACTCCTAGACTTCCACAACATACAAGTTTGACACCACAACAATTGGAAGAAAAAAGAGAAAAATGGATTTGCTACAGTTGTTATAGAAAATACACTAAAGGTCATAAGTGTGCTTAGAAGCAATTATTTTACACAAATTGTGAAGAGGAGGAAGAAAATCAATAAGAAAATTCAAAAGAAGAGGATATACACCAGGAACCAACATTAGAGAAAGAAGAAATGAGTCCGACCATATCGTATAATACATTGGCATGAATTATGACTCCTCAAACTCTCAAGATAGAAGGGCATATAAAGAAGAAAAATGTAATAATGTTTCTTGATTTGGGTAGTATGCATAATTTTATTCGTTGTAAGAAAGCCAAGGAATTGAGTTGCTTCCTATACCCCGCACCAAAATTTCAAGTGATGGTTGCAAATGGAGGAACTATAAATTTATTTAGAAAATTCCATAATATCAAGATAACCATGGGGGAATATGTATTGAATACTCCAATGCTTTCTATTCCAATGGGAGGTGTTGTTGTTGTACTAGGAGTACAATGGTTACAATCTTTGGGGACAATAGATTTTATTTTTCAAGAACTTTCCTTGAAATATTTTTTCAGAAGGAAACGAAGTCGAATTACAAGGTATCACATGAATGTTGGGAATGATAATAATCTCTAATTCAATGAGAAACCTTTTGAATAAATAACAACAAGGCATAATTTCACAATTATGCTCACTAGAAGTTCCAACATCAAAATCATCTATTTCTCCATATCTCCAAAAAATCTTGGACAATCATTCCAAGGTGTTTGAAACTCCTAAAGGAATCCCACCTATTCGTGGTCATGATCATGCTATTCATTTGATTCTAGGAAGTTTTCCTCCAAACAATCATGCCTTACAAATATCCTTATGTCCAAAATAGTGAAATTGAACGTATGATTGCAGAAATGTTAGAGGCTGATATAATTCAACCTAGTCAATTTTTTTTCTCTTCTCTAGTAGTATTGGTGCACTAGAAGGATGGACCATGGGGCATGTGTTTATATTATAGGGATCTCAATAAGCTCACTATTAAACACAAATTTCCCATTCCTATGATTGATTAATTATTGGATGAATTACATGGAGCAATTTATTTTACCAAGTTGGATCTTCATTCAGGATATCATCAAAATTAGAAGGAAGACTCAACATATTCCGAAAAGAAATTTTCGAACTCAAGAGGGTCATTATGAATTTTTGGCCATGCCTTTTGGCCTTACCAATGCACCTTCAAAATTTCAAGGGTTGATGAATTACATTTTGAAACCCTTCATTAGAAAATTTGTGTTAGTATTTTTTGATGATATAATAATCTATATTAGGTATTGGAAGGATAATGTTAAACATGTTGAAAAGGTGCTCAAAATATTGGAGGAGAATTAATTATATGTAAAAACCTCCAAATGATTCTTTGGAGTACACGACGTAGAATATCTAGGTCATATTGTATCTCAGGAGGGTGATAAAGTAGACCCTAAAAAAATTAAAGATATTAAGGAATGGAAAGTCCCCACAACCATAAAGCAGTTTTGAGGATTTCTTGGGTTAACAAAGTATTATCGTAAGTTTGTTAAGACTTATGGGAGAATAGCAGCACCTCTAACAACATTATTGAAGAAAGATGAATTTTGATGCACTCCTGAAGCAACTAAGGCCATTGAACATCTTAAAGAGGAAATTTTCCTAACACCGGTCTTAGCTACGCCAGACTTCACAAAATTTTTTATTGTGGAACATGATGCCTTAGGAAATGGAATTTGTGTTTTCTTAATGCAAGAAGGAAGATCCATTTCTTTTTAAAGTCATCCAAACAAGGGTAAGTATGTATAGAAAGCTATTTATGAGAAGGAAATGTT
This sequence comes from Pinus albicaulis, assembly GCA_034641835.2. Lineage (NCBI taxonomy): Eukaryota > Viridiplantae > Streptophyta > Pinopsida > Pinales > Pinaceae > Pinus > Pinus albicaulis. Next base: position 940,482,867 of record CM076582.1, read on the forward strand.
GGAAATACTACATACACTAAAGAAATCGTCACCTTACCTAATGGGAAGACACTTCAACGTAAAGAATTATCATGATAGTCTTAAACACTTTTTGGAACAAATACTATATTAAGAAGAGGAGCAAAAATGAGTCACAAAGATATTGGGTGATGACTTTGAAAATGTCTACAAAAAAGGGAAGCGAAATGTTGTTGCATATGCACTCTCAAGAAAGGATGAATAGGTGGAAGAATTGCTTTGTGCTATTTCTATTATGCAACCATATTGGATAACCAAATAAAGGGATAAATGGAATAAGGATGAAGAAGTGTTGAAACTCATTCAAAAGTTTCAGCAAGATCCTAGTACATCTGATACATTTACTTGGAAAAATGATTTCTTATGGTAAAAACATCACTTATATCTTTGTATTAATTGCTACCTAAAACATTAGATTCTTCTAGAATTGAACACTTCCCTTTTAGGAGGACACTAAAGATTTTTAAAAACTTACCACAAGGTGAAGACATAATTTTTTTGGGATGGCCTTATATCTAATATTCAAGAGTTTGTAGCGAAATTTTTGGTTTTCCAGAAAATTAAATTTGAGGAAATTAAGACCTAGGGTCTTCTACAACCTTTATCCATTCCAAGTCAATGTTGGGAGTAGATCTCAATGGATTTTGTCACAGGTTTACCTAAGTATGAAGGAAATAGTGTCATCATGGTGGTAGTTGATAGAATTACCAATTATGCACACTTTTGTGCATTTTCTCATCCATTTAAAGCAAGTACAATTTCTTGTGCATTTATGGAAAAAATTCAAAAGCTACATGGAAACCGAAAGACTATTGTAAGCGACACAGATCCCATTTTTACTGGAAATTTTTGGACGGAATTATTTTATTGTTTGGGTAATCAAAGAGCTCATATCTCATCTTATCACCCTAAATCCGATGGTCAAATTGAGATACTGAAAAAATATTTGGAAGGATATCTTCATTGTTTTGTATCCGATAAAAAAACACAATGGGTCAAGTGGTTACCTCTAGCTGAATGGTGGTATAAAACTTCCTTCCATACTACAACAAAAATGACCCCATTTATGGCACTTTATGGATATCATCTACTGTCCATCACATCATATTTAAGAGAAAATTATAGGTTTGAAGTAGTGGAAGATCACATTGAGCATGAACAACAAGTTCTTAAAATCTTAAAGGATAACCTAAATTTGACACAAAATCGAATGAAACAACATACATATCAACATCATAACGAGAGAAGTTTTGATGTAGGAGACTGGGTATTTTATGGCTATAACCATACAAACAAATGTACCTCAAGCAAGCTAATAAGGATAATAAATTATCGCCAAAGTACTCTTGTCCTTACAAGGTGTTGCAAAAGATTGGCACTCTGGCATACAAATTGCAGCTTCCTTCTTCTTCGCGAGTGCATCTAGTGTTCCATGTTAAATGCTTAAAGAAGGTTATGTGTGACAAAATTCGAGTTCAAACAATATCACTGGAACTTGATGAGGAAGGAGAAGTTATATTGGAACCTGAAGCAGTCACAGAAAAAAGAACTCAACAGCTACAACATTGATCAATTTCAGAGTATTTCATCAAGTGGAATGACTTACCCATAGAATATTCTACATGGGAGGATGAGAATTTTATACAGAAGCATCTAGAGCTACTCAAGCATTGAGGACGACACTTTTTTGGAGAGGGGAATGTTGGGTCCCTATATTATTAGTGTAGTCCCTTATTATTTTTAGTGTAACCCCCTTATTATTATTGTTGTACCCCTTTTAACCCCCATATTGTTATCATTGTGCCCTTACATTATTATTGTTAGGTCGGCTAGGATTATATTGTGACCCCATGGAATCCTATGTATAGAAGAAGGTTTTTCCATTTGTATCATCGAAGAATTTTTCATTTATGCAATGTAAAGAAGGTTTTCCCCTCAAAGTGGCTTATTTATAAGGTGTTGGTCCCTCTTTTCTTCTATTTTTTGAGCTGGTTTCATAATTTGGAATAAAAGAAATTTCAAAATATAAACATTCAACACATGCATGTGAAACTGGAATAGGTGTTTAAATTTCAAAATGGATGATGTTAATGCAAATAAATATATATTGTAAGATTCATTCCACTACATCCATCGCTTAACATATCATTATGGGAAACATTTGGATAAAATTAAATATCTAAAACAAGGAAATTGTGCTACATATATTAGAAACAGATAATTTTTTTTGAGTATTTAATGTCATAAGGGTATAGGAAAGCATTCCTGATATTCTTACTTATTATTTAAGAGTATGAGAACAAACAATTACTCGCTCCCCTCTCTAAGAGATTCAAAGAATAAGTTTAGAGGTATGAAAATTTCTTAAGTGCCTCTAGTGCTTTGAAAAAATATTGATACTTAATACAAAAAAAGCATGTTTTCGACTAAATGACTAGGGTTGTGTTACCATCGACCAATCCATGTAAGGGTACCTAGAATAAAAAAAAAAATTAGAGTCAAGTATTATATTCAGGAACATAAAATATAGTTCCTGAAAATTGATTATCCAAGACTAAGAGAAAGAGGCGTGCTTCTTCAAAATAAATAAGGAAAATCCAAAAAATTGTAAAAGGACAATGTCTATAATTAACTGATGATGATCCTTTCCTTTCATTTATTATTATTTTCTCCATTTATAATATTGTATTTATCTTCACAACTACTTGAAATTTAGGTATATTCTCTTTTTTTTTAATTAAATAAATATCCATTTTTAGAAAAATTATGTTGGGAATTCAGCCTCCATGTTGGTACATCCTTATGCTATTCTAGCTGTAAATTTTTTATAAATAATTAAAAAATATATATATTCTCATTCGTAAAAATTTGGACACATCTTATATTTTATTTTTAATAGAATATCTATAATTTTGTAATGTTCATACTTAGCCTTAGCTAAGAGGAGACATTCAATTTTGATCTAATTTATGTTTTATGAATAAATGAATAAAGGAGGACATGAAAAACTCCTAAAAAGTATGAATAAATCAATGCCCATGTGAACAAAGACAAATTTGGGCTATGTAAATAATAACTTGCAGGTGTGAAATAGGTTTGAGCCAAATATTGGGTCCACCTTGACCAAGTCAACTACGCTGTCTAGGTTCATTGCATCTCTAAAAGGGACTGCGTAGTTCTATAAGGGAGCCTCTAATGTGAAGAGGGCTAACTCATCAAAGTGGTTTAGTGTTTGCAAGGGCTTTCTCATGTTATAAAAGAAGGAGGAGAGCAACATGAAGAGGTTGTTTATAGATTATATTTATGGAATATTTGTCTGCTTAGAAAAATACCATTCTCTGCTATTTAGTGGAGGATTGTGATTGGAATTCCTGTTTAGGGGTTTCATCTCTTCCCTTGAGGATCATTGAAGGAGTTATTTTCTGAAGTGAGCCACTATCTGGTTGGATACCAAGCTTCATTTTCATGAGAAACACTGTCCCATTGAGGGTTTTGAAGTTGTTGTCATTTGCAGCAAGTGGTGTTCTAGATCTGCTTAGATCTAGCTTGTATTGAGGGAATCTACTCTTGGAGTGTGTTCTTTAACCTACAAGGAGAGTGTTTCTCCACTTTTTGTTTCAGATCTGCATTTCATTGTATTTTATTTAGTGGATCTAAGACACAAAGCAGTTTCTAGCTCCATACTTCATTATTTTGAAGAGGGTTCTTGTTCTATAGTTTGATATCAGATTGGGGGAAGATCTCTTGGTGTTGGGCTTGCCTTTCCCTTGGTGATCCATGGATTAGATTGTTGATCCATGTCTCCATAAATCCGATCATTTCATAAATAAATTTTATCTTCATAAATTTCTATGTATTCTATAGTACTGCAACTTGTAATTCAGATCTACAGTTTATTATGCATTATTTTGTTGTAAATCCAATGGGATCTTGTTAAGAAAACTATATAGCTTCAAGATATATAATAGATCTGATTTTTTATCCATATATATTCCATAGATATTATTTTTAATTTTCAGTAGCTGATCCATCCTAAAAATAATTTTTTACCTCCTTGTTGCAGTTCAATACATTATTGTAGCCCCTTTCCCAAGGGATTTCTTCATTAGATTCTCTATCTTTTCATTTAAATTTTATGGGAAATTTATTTGATATGATTTATAAATTTTCAGATCCTATAGTAGCTAAAATATTCAGCCAAGTATGCTCTCATGCTTTAGTAAAATTCTACAGTAAGTAAGTCATGGGGAATCAGGGTTTCTAAGCCTAGTTTGAGAAGGAGAAACTGTTTCACTGAACTAGGATTATTTTTTTGAGCCCAAATTCAGATCATAGGTCCCTCGTGACCTAAGATAACATATAAAACCATCACATTCCACTTTTTGTACACTTATCTTCGAATATATGCTTTTTTCGGGTCCAAATCATTGCTTTTCCCCACCCCTTGTGAAGAGAATTCCTATTTTTTCTTGCTTCTATATATATAATTGCTTCTGAAGTGTTTCCAAACCAATTTCAGATTTTTTAGCTCTTTTATATTCCAATACAGTGTTTGAAGTTACTGCAACCCTTCCCTTTTCCTGATTTCTAGCTAGTCTTATTAGTGGGAAATCTGTTTAAGGTCTGTAAGTTAATTTTTTTCAGCTAAAATCCCATACATAAGTTACTTATAGTCCATATGAGAGGAACCAAGAATTATCCTACGTTTTTTTTTCATAGTTTGTCTTATACAACGTTTTCCCTGAGCTGCTTGTCAATAGTCCTGAAAGGGAAATATTAGCCTTCAACATAGTTCTATAGATAGAGTCTTCTAGTGGGCCAGATAGCCTCTAGATATTACCCTATTTTCAAAGGTGACATATCCAGTAAATTCCCCTACACTCAATCTCTGGAATATATCGAGCTATTGATTGTTAATGTTTTCTTGAAAAAGGATTTTCATTTGCCGGATTCATGAGAGTTTCTTGATCTGGAATATTACAGTGGGATCAGAGCATGATATCTGGCTGAGCCTATGATATCAAGCTATCATAGAGGTGCTGAGGAGAATCAACAAACAAAAATTAGATAGGATGGAGAGGATTAGATTACTCTCATCCATTTTCAGATCGAATAAGAGCCCCTCGAAGGAGGTTCAACCAATGGGAGGAGAAAGGGACAATGAAAATCCAAGAGGGTTTCAAGGTGGAGAAAGCTGTAGTGAAACCTCTAGAAGGTTTTAGGAGGAAGGAGAAGATGGAGGCACTTCTATTTCTCACGGAGGAAGTGCAAAGTATGGGGGGCCACAAGAGAAAGTGGATAGATGGCCAGAGGAGGAGGAGCTCTCTTCTCCACCTGAGGAGGCTTCTGCCAACATTGTCATGTTCATTGAAGGAAATTCAACTGTATCAGAAGTTTCATCAGCCAATGCATTGAAGAGAGAGACTTTTTCAGCCCTAAAAGATGTCTCAAGAGGTCCCAAAGGTATGCATAAGTTTCCATACTATAACATTTCTGAAGAGTTGATGAAAGGCTTTGTGAATTTGTCCTCACATGGCCCACGATCGAAATGCCTTGCTAATGAGGAGAGGCAAGCTTGCATATCATTGGAAAACTTGGGTGTTCCTCAATAAAAGATCAACATCCATCCCGTTGCACCCTTATTGAGTTGCATGCAGCATAAGGGATTATGGTGCAAGGATTTGGGAAGCATCATGCATGAGGTGCCATCTCCTAATGATGTTTTGTTTTTAACACTATTGGGTTCTATTGGATTCAAGGGGTTGAATGGTGGGAGATCTCTCTTGAGATACCTCCAATGGGTTACATCTCAATCTCCCATGAGGTGTAAGGAGGAATAATTGGTCTGGGATATTGGTGGTCTTCATTGGGAAGATGCCAAGGGAAAGGATCATCAAGGGCAGCCCTACTTGGATGAACAAGGATGGGTAGAAAGCAAGAGGCTTGTTAGCCACTTACAAATTTATGATACAGGCTAGCAAGAAGCATGGCTGTGTTAGTTATTTTTGGGTGAGTATGGTCACTACCCAAAAATTTCTACTTCCTTATCTCATGCCTTAAGCTTCAATGATGGGATGCATAAGAAGAAGGCATGGGTGTTGTGGCCATTAAGAAGAGAGGTTGGACATTACATGATGGATCCTATGTCCATATATTTTCTTTTGTTTGAGGTATGTCTCATGTGCTCACATGTATTTATGTTTGAGATATATTTCATGAATGAGCATTGTCTTGGGAGGAAGGATGACTTCCCCATGGTATATGAGGGAGCTCATTTTCACTATGTTGATGAGGCATCTCAGATGTATATCATTATTTTATTGCTCGATGATCTACATTTTGATAATGCAAGGATGCAGCGAGGGTCCTTGTTTCTATGGCTATTGTTGAAAGAGCATGGGCTGAAATTTATCCATAATCATCATGATGTTTTAGAAGGAAATTATGCCACCATGTATACTTATTTTGATCATGTACAACTGATATATATTGTTATTTACTTCCATATAGTAAAAGAGCACTTATTCATAGCTAGCACATTGCAAAAGGGCAACTTTCCACATGACACCTTTGGCATAAAGGAGGTCAAGAATAAGGAGTTCTATTTCAGCCAACCCTTTTCTATGAGGCTCAACAAGATCAACTTGAGGAGATATATTTGTGGGGGCCTTGAAGAGGAGCTATGTCATCATTGCCAAATATGCATGAAACATGCAAAAACGGAGCAGCCTCATGACTCTTTGAGAGATTTGAATAAGCTCACTCTTTCTTCTTTGGAAGGAGAATGTAGATCCATTCAACACTTTTTTCATTGGGGGAAGCTACATTAGCACTTGCAAGAGTGAATCGGTTATGAGGAGTTGGAGCAGCCAAGCGACTCTATGCAAGAGTCATTCTAGCCACCTCTTCCTACTCTTGAAGGAGGAGAAATACCCATGCATAACCCCATGAGTATGAGAGTTTTGAATGGTAAGAAATCTGATCTTATGGAGTATGTTTATTTTTCTGATTTGGCACATTCTCTTACCATATGTATGCAGGCCAGGGCTCCTACAAGGAGTAATATTACATGCAGATCTCATGGCATTAATGAGGACAATAAAAATTCCAAAGCTACCCACTCCCTTGAGGTCCAAAGGGAGATTATCTATCATGATGGGTGCTTCCCAAAGGCACCTAATGAGGGATTCACTTTCAACCATGTCAAAGTGACCCATGCAACAAATATGTCATGGGAGTACCACCTATCACACTCAGATCTACTCAAAACAAGGAGTGCACTACGCAGGTACCTTATGTGGGATTGTGACTCACCTCCTCAAGTGAAAATTTCAGTTTTCCTATATGTGATTTTGCTTCCATACATAGATTACATATTGGTATTGTTTATGGGTATGTATGGGAAAAAAGTAAGTAGTGTACATGTGCCACATGGGATGGAACTTTATCCTGTACTTCATGATACATGTTTCAGATTTGACATTGCTTCACCCATGTTCATTTCTGTTGAGTTTTACACTCCTGAAGGGGTAGACTATGCACCTATCATGTTGGCATTGGATGAGCAGTTTCTAAACTATTGGCTTCATGAGCACTTGATCAATGGTGAGAGCTTGATTCTTGATGGTGCCATCAATGGAGAAGGAGAAGAACTACAACTCTTTCCCTGTCAGTTGTTTGAGGACAAGAAACATTTTGGAGGGGAGGATTGTAATGTTCCTACTTAGCCTTAGCTAAGAGGAGACATTCCATTTTTTATTCAATTTATGTTTTATGAATAAATGAATAAATGAGGACATGTAAAACTCCTAAAAAGTATGAATAAATCAATTCCCATGTGAACAAAGACAAATCAGGGCTATGTAAATAATCACTTACAGGTGTGAAAGAGTTTTGAGCCAAAGATTGGGTCCACCTTGACCAAGTCAACTGCGCTGTCTAGGTTCATTACATCTCCAAAAGGGACGGCACATTTCTAGAAGGGAGCCTCTAATGTGAAGAGGGTTAACTCATCAAAGTGGTTTAGGGTTTGCAAGGGCTTTCTCATGTTATAAAAGAAGGAGGAGAGCAACATGAAGAGCTTGTTGATAGATTACATTTCTAGAATATTTGTCTGCTTAGACAAATACCATTCTCTACTATTTAGTGGAGGATTGTGATTGGAATTCCTGTTTAGGGGTTTCATCTCTTCCCTTGATGATCATTGGAGGATTTCTTTGCTGAAGTGAGCCACTATCTGGTTGGATACCAAGCTTCATTTTCATGAGCAGCGCTATCCCATTGAGGGTTTTGCATTCACTGTCATTTGCAGCAAGTGGTGTTCTAGATCTGCTTAGATCTAGCGTGTATTGAGGGCCTCTACTCTTGGAGTGTGTTCTTTAACCTCCAAGGAGAGTGTTTCTCCACTTTTGTTTCAGATCTACATTTCCTTGTATTTTATTCAGTGGATCTAAGCCACAATGAATTTTCCAGCTCCATACTGCATTATTTTGAAGACGGTTCCTATTCTATAGTTTGATATCAGATTGGAGGAAGATCTCTTGGTGTTGGGCTTGCCTTTCCCTTGGTGATCCATGGATTAGATTGCTGATCCATGTCTCCATAGATCTGATAATTTCATAAATAAAGTTTATCTTCAGAATTTTTTTTGTATTTTGCAGTACTGCAACTTGTAATTCAGATCTACAGTTTATTATGCATTATTTTGCTGTAAATCCAATGGGATCTTGTTAAGAAAACTATATAGCTTCCAGATCTGTAATATATCTGATTTTTTATCCATATATCTTCCATAGATCTGATTTTTAATGTTCAGTAGCTGAGCCATCCTAAAAATAACGTTGTACCTCCTTGTTGCAGTTCAATACATTGTTGCGGCCCCTTTCCCAAGGGATTTCTTCATTAAATTCTCCGTCTTTTCATGCAAATTGTATGGGAAATGTCTCTGATATGATTTATCAATTTTCAGATGCTATAGTAGATAAAATCTTTAGCCAAGTACGCTCTCATGCTTTAGTAAAATTCTGCAGTAAGTAAGTCATGGGGAATCAGGGTTTCTAAGCCTAGTTTGAGAAGGAGAAATTGTTTAACTGAGCTACGATTATTTTTTTGAGCCCAAATTCAAATAATAGGTCCCTCATGACCTAATATAACATATAAAACCATCACATTCTACTTTTTTTACGCAGATCTTCAAATATATTCATTCTTGGGTCAAAATCATTTCTTGTCCCCACCCCTTGTGAAGAGAATTCATCTTATTTGTTGCTGCTGTATATATAACTACTTCTGAAGTGTTTCCAAACCCATTCAAAGTTTTTAGCTCACTGATACTCCAATAGAGTGTTTGAATTTACTGCAGCCCTTCCCTTTTCCTGATTTCTATCAGTCTTATTAGTGGAAGATATGTTTAAGGTCTCTAAGTTGATTTTTTTTAGCTAAAATCCCATACATAAGTTACTTACAGCCCATATGAGAGGAACCAAGCATTAACCTGTGTTTTTTTTGCATAGTTTGGCATATACAACATTTCCCCTAAGCTCCTTGTTAATAGTCCTGAAAGGGAAATATTCACCTTCAACATAGTTCTATAGACAGAGTCTGCTAGTGGGCCAGCTAGCCTCTGGATCTCATCCTCTTTTCAAAGGTGACATATCCAGTAAATTCCCCTGCAGTCAATCTTTGGAATAGATCCAGCTGTTGATTGTTAATGTTTTCTTGAAAAAGGATTTTCATTTGCCAGATTCATGAGCATTTCCTAATTTGTAATATTACAAATTTTATTCATGTAGAAAAATTTTAATGTCTTCTTCATTCTTATGTCTTTCCGAGGGTCTCTCATTTTCCCAAAATGGACATAAGAAGCTCAAGATATGGCATCCATAAGTTTATTACTTAGTCGTCATTGATATGCACAAAGTGTCACAATAACCCTTGATTTACTCTGCATAAATCCTGGTCTTTTGAATTATACATATTATTTACCCATCCCACATAAATTATGGATGGTATTTAGAATTATTTATATAGAAATGGACTCTCTATATTGATTTTATATAAAGTTTGATAAGAGAGGAAACCTTCCATAGATCACGCATAATGTAGTTTTTGGTTACCACCTTATGGCCTATTCATTGTGCTAAATTATTTCCCAATCAACTCAATCCAAATAATACCCTCCACATGTCACTTAGGGATATTCCTAACTAAATTACAAATTATGATATGAATGATATGAGAAATATTAATGATGTGAAGGAAAACAAAGGAATATTGTTAAAAGAAAATGAATAAAGTTAGGAAAAAATATTTAAATATTTAAATATTTCTGATGAAAATTAGAAACAATTACTAAAACGTTTTTGTATCTTTCTAGATTAAAAATTGAAGAAAGAAAAAAAAAATATTCTTTAAGATTAATATATCAAATTTAGAGGTGGTGTGAGGGGAGAAGTCCTAATGAACCATATAGGAAGGTAGAAACTACTTTATTCATGGAGTTTTGAAAATTATATGAATAATTAAGTAATGGTTTATGTGCTCCATCAGGGAGTTCTACTTCATATCGTTAAGTTGGTCATAATAGTGGACTGCAAGGTCATATATTGTAATACTTTCTTTGGATTTTTTTGCTATAATTTAAACATAAAATTTTTCAAAAGAATAGTAATTTAAGGGTAGAATCATTATTAAAAAAGGTGACTTCATTTGAAATTGGAATCATTCTTATTCATGAGGAGAATTCTAACCTAATTCTATGATATATGGATAAATGGTGGAATAAATTAATGTTATCAAGGAGAAATGGGTTTTATTTTCCGAATCCCTCATTCAATTGACACAAGAAGATAGATGAATTTCATTATGAATCATTCTATTCAAGTTTTTCACTTCAAAAGTGAATATGTAGTCTTGTATGATGTTTTGTTGGGTACATGTTATAGGTTTTACATGACTTATATGCACCATGAGAATCATTGGGGTATTCCTGGGGAGTAAGCCTCTCTACATGAAGTTGGGTGAAGTACCCTCGAAGGAAAAAAATTGATAATTTTTTGTGTCCAATTATGGAAATTTTTGGCCCATGGTTTCGCTAAAACAATTTTGTGGCACATTGCAAATTTTCGCGTGGTTTGGTAGTTTTGTTTAAGGAACTAGAGTTGGAAAAAAAATTCATTTATAACATATGTTATATGTTGTATTTTAATACTATATATAATAATTATAATTTAAAAAAATAACTTTCCCCTTGGGTTTAAGTTTCCAAGATAACATATCTATGTAAATGTGTTTTGCTAATGTGTCGTTTTTGTTTCAATCAAAAATATGTCCACAATGATTAATTGTATAGGTTTAAAACTTATATTTGGTATCCAAGTATTGTTGGCTTCAAGGGGATGTGTTTGTGGCTAAGAGGTTTGGCTCATACCTATTGTTAGGTCCCTATATGGTTTCGTAACCCCTATGGTAGACCATGTTTAAGTGGGAGATCATCAAAATGGATTCTTTTCATGAAAATAAATGGTGAGTAGTTCAAAAATAAAAATAAATTAATTAAATGGGTATATTTTTCATCTATGGAAGCTCAAAATGGGAAAAATATTTTTGGAAATGAATCAGTGGATTGTTGTGGGTCCAAGATCTACACCAATGGGGATGTTAATAGAAGACTAGACAAAATTTCATCGTAAGGAAAAGAGGACAATCTGATATTCATTACAACTCAATTTTTCAAGTGAGGCTATAAAAAATAATTTATGGGAAAATTTAGTGTCTTTGTATTCATTTGAGTTCCTAGAGATTAAATTGTACTAACAAAAATAGTTGTATAACCTAAGGGTGAAGGATGGAGACTCAGTGACGGAGCATCTAAAAGCTCTCAATAGCATGGTGAGTCAATTTTTATCTATCGATATCAATATTTCAGGAAAGGATAAGTGAATTAGTATATTATCTTCTCTACCATACTTGTAAGATATTATGTTTTTTCCCATATGTATTAATGTAACTACCTATATATTTTATGAAATAGTCTCATCCTTGTTGTAGGAGGAGATGACCTGGAAAAACATGGAGAGTGAAAATGGAGATCTATTGTCTATAAGAGAATGCTCCGAAAATAGAAATGCAAATAATTCCTCAAGTGGGAGATCTAAATCTACATGAATGTTAAAATATCAAAGAAAGTTTGTAAAGGTGTGTCGGAGATGTGGAAAAGAAGGGCATTACAAGAAATATTGTAAAGCCAAGATTGAAAAAAGGGAAGAGATATAAATATGCTCCTTCTATAGAAGCAAATCATCCTAATATGAAGGAGGTGATCCATATTTAACTCTTTAACTATACACGTATATCATGAAGCATGGTTGGTCAAATCAAGTGCACAAAATAAATGGTTTTGTGAATACGAATGATTTGATGGCGGTGATGTTTTCCTAGGAGACAAATTGGAAACCAAAATTTAAGGATGACAAAAATTCAACTTGTAGCTCACTAATGTAATTAGTAGTACACTCCTTGGTGTTCTAGACATCCCAATATTAGCTATAAATTTGTTTTTTTTTTAACCAATATGAGTGATGTAGGTGTAAAAACATTGAATGAAAGTTATTACTATGTAATACCCCTCTATATTCATGTAAAAATTCTTATAATAATATGAATTATTTTTAGTAATGAAAAATAAGCCATAATTGACTCTTTGGAATAACAATGGTGATGTAATTAATATATTTGAATAATATTAAAGATTAACACTTTGGAGGATTAACTTGGAAAAAAACATATAAATTAATGATATCATTATTCCAATACGGAATCCAATGTGGATGGTTAGGATAGAAATAAAACTTTCCCAAACTACTAAAAATACCTAAGAGGGAATTAATGTGACTGATTATATTGGGACAGAAAAATCAAATGAATCACCCAGGGAAACAACAGGAATGGGTGAATAAAGCACCGCAGGAAAAAAGGTGGGATTTAATGGAAAAAAATCTACTTTCGTAAAAAATCCTAGGCTATGGGATTGAGTAGACCCCAGAAATGCAATGTAGGATGCCACTAATGAAAGTATGCAAAGGAAAGCAAGGATAAAACAACTTTCCCAACAATAAAAGGAGTTTGTTGATTATGGGGAAAAGATCTCAGCATGGGAGAGAACCAGAAGAGGACGTTCATGGTTGGAAGAAAAATTGTTCTTCTCAAGCTCATTAGGCTACTCGCGGTTAAATTTCTGGTAAAGGGGTATTTGTTTTTTTGTATGAATTTTGTGCGGATCTACAAAATTGAGTGGAATATTATTTTATCTAGCTTTTATCTTTGAGTGCTATTTTATTGAATTTGAAACTGAAATTATAAATGAGACGGATTTTATATTATGCCTGAGTGTTTAGGTATTCAATTTTAAATTTATGATTTATAATTTCATATATGTGTTTCATCTATTTATTTGGAATCGTAAAAATATGATATGAAAAGTACTATGAACTGAAATTATGGATTAATGAAATTAGGGATTGCAAGTAGTGGAAGTGGGATTTAATGAGATTGAGAATTAGGTATTACCAAGATGTTTCAAGATTTATTAGAAGAGATAAATATTTCTTTTATTGAAATATTAAATTAAACAAGAATTTAATTCATGTATCGTTTCCCTTAACTTATAAATGTCGAACATAAGAATTGGAGAAGCAGAAAACTATAGAGAGGAGTACAGAATAACGAACTTATGTTTTAAGTAGCAAAGTTGTTAGACTTGGATCTTTGCGAGCTGGACCAACATGTGGTTATGGAAACTGGAATAATGTTTAATAGGAAAACCCCCAACTGGGATCCTGTATGTCTCTATTCTAATCAAAATAATTTGGTGGTGGAGTGAGGTTATGTTCTTATTGAATTGGGTCGATAGAGCTTAATATTGAATTTCAGGTGAACCTGAACCTGAGCATTATTGATATTAGAAATTAAAATGTGGGGAAACCCAGTTAGAAATGTAATGGTACAAGTCCAAACCCTCTCATCATAGCTAGATATATTTCCCATGTCTTGAGAGTTAAATTATGTGCGCAAATATTAATTTAAGTCTCTATAGTTACTAGTGCTAACCGTTGTAATTATTAATGATGAGAAAACTTAATACATTCAAGAAATACATATATCAATATCTTTCATAAATAATGAGGACTTGATGGAAATCAAAGTATTATGTATCCACATAATTAATAAGTATAATGAAACCATTAGTTGTACCGGTTTCAACACTATAATAGAACCAAATTGAAATAAAAGAACAACAATAAATAATTGTAGCATGTATATGAAATCATAAGGGGAGAATATTGCGCAATATTCTGTGAGGCCACCCAAGGGTCAATATATAAAATAATTAAACCCGATTTTGGTTCCATGCAATGGTGATATACGATAAGCATGCAGAGTTAAGCATATTGGAGATTTACATTAACAAAAAGGAATGATCTTAATTTATAGTCAATGCATCAACATGGAAATTGAAAAAATTTCTATCAAATAACTCGAACATAGATAACCATAAAAAAAAGTCAATAAAACAGTAATAGAGTCACCACAATCCTTTCGGTATTGAACCTTATAAATGAAATTTTCATATTACTGGAAACCTATAGTTATATTACATAACACTAGAAGAAGCTAGGGATATCTAGTTTTGGCGTAGAAATAAATCATAAGGATTACATAAATTTTTGTTGAAACCATTAAGTCTGGAACCAAATTATCTGACCGAACTGGGAAGCCTTGTGGGATTTGTCCATCCATGTAAAAGATGAAAAACACCCTGTATAATGGAAACAGAAGTAAACCGACCTGTATAGGGAATTAAATAGTTAGTTGCACCGAAGAGAGGGAAAATATAGATGTGTGACCATTAAGGAGAGACCTCATACCCTTCGTAAAAAAAAGGCATGTTAGCTAGAAACATGTTGGTAAGAAAAACCATAAACCATGTAGGCTGAAAATTACCATAAGGAAAAAAAATCGAACACAGAAGTACGAGCTTTACCTGAGGGAAGTATGTGATCCACGAGATCATCCTCCCTCTCCTTCGCAACGTAAAAGGAATTGGTTCAGACCTTAAACTAAATCCCCTAAGAGTTAGCGAGTTGAAACCTTTCAAGAGTGTATATTTAAGGGAATTACCTGTGATAGAAGAGAAACCTCTTTGAAGTCCTTTTACTGTAGTGGTACCGCATAAAAAAAGGTCTGAGTAAATATCCAGTGGAAATCGTTATCTGTATCCCTCGATAAAGAGAAAATAAGCATCGAATGTGAAATGACGTAAACATGATCGTAAGTTACCTTGGAATTTTTTGAGATATTAATCTCACTATTAGTTAGGTGTCATTACATTTTATTGTTTTCTAGGTGTCATATACAGTTCAGTTTTAGTCAGTTTTAGTAGAGTTACACACTCCATTAATCTATTGATATGTTTCCAACGTAATCTTATTTAAGTGAATTCTCTGCTCTACTTTTTTTTTTCAGTTTTCAATTATTTTCATGGTATCAGATCTTAGTTTATATAAGACTCCTTGCTATAAGACTTCCAAACAACAACGTGAGCGCGGGAGTGAAGTGAAGGTGTAGAGGGAAAAGAAAGAAAGAAAGACGGATGAAAAAGCCAACAAAGAAGCAAGAAAAGGCGACAACAAAACGGATTAAAGAGAGTTTATTTAAAAAAAATAAAATGATGTACTAACGCTCTATTTGGACGAGTCTTAGTGTTTCTAAGAGTCGCATTAGTTTCATTTACTTAGAGTGATTTCTAAGTGACGCGGCACTGGAGTTCAAGCACCGCGTTAAAGTGATTTCCAATGAGTTAAAGTCGAGATAAATGCAAGAACGTATTTTTTTTTCATTCATCTTATTCAGTGGATTCTAAGGGCTCATACATTACTTCAAAAAAACATTCAACGTGACTTTTAAAAAAGTTTTATTTAAAGGGTTTTTTAAGAAGGGAAGAAAGCCTATATTTTTTTTTATTAAAGTTTAAAAAAAATAAAAAATAACTTTAAAATTGGTAAAGGTTAAAGGATGTTTTTTTTAAGTCTTTAAAGGAGATTTAAAAAAAAAAAATTAAGTTTTTAAGGGAGATTTACAAAACGCATATTAGCATTTGAAGAAATAATGGATTTTTTTAGCTATTTTCCATAAACACCAAATCTCGTTGACAAAAATTATGAATTTTGGGATTTAAGAATGAAAATTTTTCTATAAGATGAAGACTATTGGGACACACTTCAGATCGCCTATGTAGAACTGACCCAAGAGGCATGGGCAACCATGACCAATAATCAGAGGAATGCAGTTATTGAACTCAGAAAGAAGGAGCACAAAGCCAAATGTTGGATACAAAACTCAGTCGATGATTCTATCTTTGACAAAATAACTGGTGCGAAAACAACAAAAGAATCTTGGGATATTTTGCAAGCTGCATATAAAGGAAAAGATACAATGAAGACAACTAAATTACAAACATTGAGTGCTCAATTTCAAACCCTAAAGATGGATGACACCGAGAATGTGAATAATTTCATGACTAGAGTCATGGAAATAGTCAATCATATCAAACTTATTGGCGAAACCATTACTGATCAGAAAATTGGTGAAAAATTCCTTCGATGTCTACCCAAGAAATATGACATGATTGTGAGAGCCTTTTTGGAATCCAAATACCTTACAACTTTCTCAGTAGAACAGTTCACTGGATAACTTCTAGCACATGAAACAAGACTCAACTTGACAGAAGACTCCACAGAACAAGCTTTCAAAACAAAACTCTCATTTGGCAGAGGCAGAGGCATAGGATATAAAGGCGGCAACAAGCGAGGCAGAGGCCGAAGAAGTGGCAGATTAGATCATCATCATGGAACAAAATAGTGGAGACCTCCATAAAACTGAACACAAAGAGGCAGATCATGGAATAGATTGAGTCTCCAATATTACTATTGCAAGAAGTTTGGTCACTACGAACAAGACTGTGGAAAGAAACAATCAGATCAGTAAAGAGGCATTATCAATCTCTCCAACAATGAAGGAGAATCCTCAGAGACCATGTTTCTTTCATGCCATATTTTGAAATACAAACACAGTGAAGACATATGGTTGTTGGATACTGGATGCAGCAATCACATGACAAGTAACAAGAATCTTCTTTCTTTTTTTGATGCTTCCATAACATCATAGATAACACTTGGAGACTGAGCACGTATTAAAGTTGAAGGAAAAGGTATTGTCCCTATTCTTACTAAATAGAATTAGAATAAATACATTTCTAATGTTTATTATGTTCCTCAGCTGAAACATAATCTCATTAGTGTAGGAAAACTAATGGAACATGGATATGATGTATTATTTCGAAAGAACACATATTATATATATGACAAATATCCCCATAAAATATTGATATCAAAAGTTGAGAAGACCAAGAATAGGATGTTTCCATTGACACTTAGAATCCAAAATACCAAACAATCGTTAGTCCACAATATATCAAGAATAGATGACACTCATCTATGGAATTCCAAGTATGACCACATCCCAATCAAGAGTCTAAGTCTGCTTCAAAAGAATTCTATAGTCATTGGTCTACCTACTATGAGTGAAAAAGACTCTAATTATGAAATGTGTCCTATCCAAGCATAAAAGAGATAGATTTCCCACATCATCCTCGAAGGCGAAAGAGCCTTCAGCACTTTTCCACACAGACATATGTGGCCCAATGCAAACATTATCCATTGGTGGTAGTTTCTACTTTCCAACATCTATTGATGAATTTAGGAGGAAGATATGGGTGTACCTTTTAAAAAATTAATGAGATACCTTCTTTAGATTTCTAGAGTTCAAGGCAGAAGAAGAAAATCAGAGTGGAAAACTCTTGAAAGTACTCAGATCGGACAGGGGAGGAGAATACATCTCAAATGAATTCAAAGCATTTTGTCGACAACAAAGTATCATAATGCAGTACACTATAAGATACAGTCCACAGGAAAATGGATTAGCAGAAAGAAAGAATCAGTCGATCGTGAACATGGTGAGATGCATGCTACTAGAGAAGAAGTTGTCAAATAACTATTGGGTTGAAGCAGTGTCCACAGTAGTGTATGTTCTCAACAGATCACCAACATCTAGTCTACAAGATACAATACCTCAAGAAGCATGGGATGGTAACAAGGTAAATGTATCACACTTTAAAATTTTTGGATCAATAGCTTTTTCACATGTTCCTGAGAAACTAAGAAAAAAGCTTAATGATAGGAGTGAAAGATGCATATTTGTAGGCTATAGTGAGCAGTCAAAAGCCTATAGAGTTTACAACCTTATTACCAAAAAGTTTATTCTCTACAGAGATGTCAATTTTTTTGGAAATAAATCTTGGTTTGATCGTGTAGATGAGAATTCAAATTAGTCTTTTTATCCACCACAGACTTCAATATTGCAGGTTCAAGAATAGCCAGACCATTCTGAAAGTAGTACATCACAAAGCAGTGATTCAGCTAGCGATCAAACATCTTCAGAAGAGGGACATAAAACAAGAAGTATTAGAGAGATATATAAACAGGAGCATGAATTTGACCAACAAAATATGTTTGCATTTCTTTCAACTCAACCACTCATTTTGAAGAAGAAGTTAAAGAAAAGCATTGGGTTAATGCAATGAACCAAGAAATTGCTACCATAGAGAAGAATTGGACTTGGGAATTAGCTGATATCCTAAGAGACAAAACGAGAATTGGCGTAAAATGGGTATATAAGACCAAGCTAAATGAAAAAGGGAAAATTTAGAAACATAAGGCAAGGTTGGTTGCCAAAGGATTCTCACAATAGTTTGGTGTCGACTATGGTGAACCATTTGCCCCAGTAGCAAGGTTAGACACTGTGAGAACCATTTTTTCCACAAAAACTCAACATAAATGGAAAGTCTATTAGCTTGATGTAAAATATGCCCTCGTTAATGTTATATTATAGGAAGAACTTTATGTAGAGCAGACTCTTGGTTTTCAAGTGCCAGGATAGGAGGACAAAGTATATATATTGAAGAAATATTTATATGGTTTGAAGCAAGCTCCAATAGCTTGGTACAGTCGCATCGACACCTATCTCATCAAAAATGGTTTTTCTAGAAGCAGCCATGAACCCACTTTGTATACCAAATCTCATGAAGGTAAAATTCTTATTGCATGCTTTTATGTAGATGGTCTTCTTTACACAGGAAATATGATGTTAGAAGACTTCAAAGCAGCAATGCAAGTAGATTTTGATATGACATATCTACGGGTCATGAAATATTTCGTAGGAATTGAAATTCACCAATCTGCTAATGGAATTTTTGTTGGTCAACAAAAATATTCCACTGATATCATTCAAAAGTTTAGAATGACCAATTTCAAATCAGCTGATACACCAATTTCTCAAGGTACCAAACTCTGCAAAGAAGATGTAGCAACATTTGTTGATCCCACATTGTATAAAAGTCTAGTTGGTAGTTTGTTGTATCTCACTGCAACTAGACCTGATATTACGTTTACAACAAGTTTTGTCTCCAGGCTTATTCAGTCACCAAAGATTACTCATTAGAAAGTTTCAAAAAGGTTGTTAAGGTATATTGCATGGACCATCGATTCTAGTTTGTTTTATACACATTCTGCAAATTTTTCACTTTCAGGTTATGCAGACAGTGATGATGCATGGAGCATAGATGATCGAAAAAGTACCTCAAGGTATGTTTTTCATCTTGGAACCAATCTGATTTCATGGGCATCCAAGAAACAGTCAATCGTTTCAATATCTTCTATAGAGGCTGAATATGTAGTAGCAAATTTAGCAGCTTGTCAAGAAGTATGGTTGAGAAGATTATTGAAAGATATTTCAAATATTCAGAAGGAGCCAACTCCAATTTACTGTGAAAACAGTTCAAATTTTTCTTTATCATAAAATCATGCTTTTCATAAAAAGAGCAAGCACATTGACACATGCTTTAATTTCATTCATGAACTTGTCAATGATGGGGACATAATGCTTTATTTTTGTGGTTCCAAAGATCAGCTTGCAGATATTTTCACAAATCAATTGGGAAAGAATGTATTTGAATTTGAAAGAGAGAAATTAGGAATTGTTAGTGCCTCCACTTGCAACGGTTGAGATTAGGAGGGGATGTTGAGATATTAATATCACTGTTAGTTAGGTTTCATTACATTTAATTCTATTGTCTGCTAGGTGTCATAGACAGTTCAATTTTACTTCAGTTTTAATTTTTTTTTACTTTATTTTAGTCGAGTTACACTCCAGTCATTTATTGATGATTTTTCCAATGTAATATTATTTAAGTGAATCATAATATTGGGAAGAGAAATCCTATACTCCACTTCTTCTCAATTTTCAATTATTTTCAGAATTAAAACCAAATTAAAAAGCAGTAATTAATAACCACTAGTGAGTGAAAATGGGAAAAATCCAAGCACTGGGTCACCTGGATACATTCCAATGAGAAGAATGAAAGTTTTTGTAGGCTCGAGCCACCAATTTCATCATTAATGCATTTATATGTACCCCGCGGTGAGAATAAAACATTTCGAAAAGGAATGATAAGTATTGAAGTTTTTATTTGGAAATGAAAGGGGGAAGACTATAATACCTATAGATATCAATCCTATAGAAGGTAAAACGTTTGGGGCAGGGTAAACTTCAATTTTTCGGTTTTTGGGGAAACCCTTAGTCCCTAATAAGATGTAAATTGTGTCATCAACAAAATTGTAATATTCCTAAATTAGCCATGATCTAGTTGGAATATTAATTTTGTTTTTTTTTCTTGTTTATGAATAAGAGGACAATGGAGGTCCATAATTCTCCTTAAACATGAATAAATCAATGCCAATGTGAAAAGGATATATCCTCGCAATTTAAATGAGCACCTTTAGGTGTGAAAAGGGGCTAGAACACCTTGACTGGGTCAACTTTGACCAAATCAACAACGTTGTCATGGAGGAGGGTCATCAATGAAAGACAACATAGTTTGAGATGGAGAATCTTTGCATGGAAGTAGTGCTATTATAGG
Organism: Pinus albicaulis; assembly: GCA_034641835.2. Classification (NCBI taxonomy): domain Eukaryota; kingdom Viridiplantae; phylum Streptophyta; class Pinopsida; order Pinales; family Pinaceae; genus Pinus; species Pinus albicaulis. The sequence continues at coordinate 940,503,976 of CM076582.1, forward strand.
ATGGGGCTTAGGGTTTGGAAGCTTACAAATTATATAAGGAAGAGGATGGCAGCCTTAGATGGTTATGATATGTTATTTTTTTGATTATATGGTCTGTTTAGACATAAAATCTTTTTTTAGTTGTTTAGCTAAGATTATAGTGTTGTTTACGACTGGGTGTTCCTGATCGAGAATCCCACCTCTATCCTTGAGAGGCCTATTGGAAGATATTTTCACTACATTTTCACATTCAGGATTCAGACCGAACTTCAGTCTTGTGGTACAACGTGGTTTCTGTTGAGAGATGTGCTGAGTTGCAGGGTGCAGTAGTGGAAGATCTTGTTGGGTGTTTTCTGAGCTAGTTTTGCGGTGGAAGAAGGTTTCCTTCTATTGGGAGGATAGTAAAGGAGCACCTTGGGATTATTTTACATATGTGGCACCAGTCGAAGTTTATTTTATCTCCTACAGTGCAGTTCCATTCTAGGTCTACGTTATTTTACTGAGCTGTTGTAGGGGCAATGTTAGTGCTCCATTTGGAGTATTTGATTTTCATTGAAGGGATCAACCCTTCATTCAGAGGGTTATTTTGGAGGATTTATTTAAAATATACATCAGATTTAGCCACATCCTATTACGTTCTTCAGTTTTGGTGCATCTTCATCCCTAAGGCTTTAGATCCACCATCTACATTTTGTGTATTTCCGGAAACCCTACGCGAGTTGTCTTGAAAAAGTGTATGGTAGCATAGATATCCATTTTTGGCCTTGTATGAGCATGATCTTTGTAGATGCATTTATTTATATGTCTTAGCTGTAGTATTAGTCATTAAAAATGCATTATTCTTACTTCAGTACTTTTTGTAGAAGTGTATTACTTGTTTTGGGTGCATTTTCGCATATGAGGCTTCTTTTTCCTATCTTGAGGGGCTTGATCCCAAAGATTTTTTACTTATTTATTGTTGTTATATACATAATACCATGGATATATCATTTGGCTCATACGTAATTTTTTAATACTTTCTTCCATCTCCATTATTATGAGCTATATTCTTGCTTTCCGACCATTTGGGAATATTACAGTGGTATCAGAGCATAATCTTGGCATAACCTCTACATCTTGAAAAGACAATATGTCATTTGAAGAGGGAGATCTTGTTACTGATAGATAGAAGATGTATCAAAGAAGAAGACACTGGAAGTATGATTATACAGATGAAGGAGAAGACAAAGGTAAAACCCATTTTTCAGGAGGAATGAAAAGGAAGGAGTTCTGAAGACTTCTTTTGCAAACTTTTTAGGGCATTAACAAAGAAATCATAGAAATAAGGATGGAGAGATGTAGAAATTATCCAAAGAGATTGTGCATAGAGAAAGCTGTATATTTTCATATTATGGGTGTGAGCATTTAGCCACACAATCAGATTTACAATGCTCTACCATGTCTATGTTCATAACAAGAGAGATGGAGGAAAGAGATGTGCCAAAGGAAGAGTCTCTTGGTGACTATCTTCAGGAATATGAATCTCAATCGCAAAGGTTCAAGGATCATCTAAACTTCCAAGATTTTTGCAAGATCAAGGAGAATAGAAGAGCTAGCAACCATGATAGAAGAAAAAGGAGCAAGAAGCATGATTTGGGTAGATTCTCTCTATCTACTTTTGATGGGTCACTTAGATGCATAACTAGGGCTTGGGTGAAGGAGCTAAACACCTATTTGTAGCAACACCAATTTTCAAAGGATGAAGCCATTAGAGTAGCAATGCTGCATCTTGAAGGTAAGGCTTATGCCTGGTGGTTTAAGGAAACTTCTTCCTTGAATCATGTAAATGTATCTACTTATGCAAAGTTCGCTAGGAGGTTAGTGAAAAGATTTGATGTAAAACATTATGAAACTTCCCTAGTTGAGTTAACCAAACTTAAAAAAACAGAACCTTTGCATGAGTTGGAAGGATCGATAATCCCAACTCCATTTCAGAAAATTATTCAGGGGGTTAAAAAATTGTAGAATACCTTGCTAGAGGAAATATCCCCACTTCAGAAAGAGCTCTCTTCTCAAAAGGAAGACATGGAAATCTCTTTTTTCAAAAGAGGAACTAAACAAAGAGCCTCTTAATGATGATGAGGTAACCTCCATTCATGATGAAGGGGAATATAAGGGTAGAGGTAACAACGATGTCACATCAGGAGTAGGTCTAGTACCTCATGGAGAGGTATATGGATAAATTTATCCAATGAGAGGAGTTCTTGTATCATTGCAAGAAGTTCCAAAGGATCTCATATGTGGAGATCAAGGCACAATCCATGAAAAAAATGTGCCATTATTGATAGATTGTGAGACCTTGTAGATTAAAGGAGAAGGTAGGGAGGATGGCCAGCATCATATGATTAGGAGCACACACCCCTATCTATTTCAGAAGGTTGGTGCACAAAATAGGTAGACTGATTTGCACAGTGAGAGCAAGGACAAAGCAGTCCACTCATATATGCCGTCTACTCTTGATATTGATGTCTCTTTGCATGGAGGCATTCCATATGGGAGGCCACCAGATCAGGAGATGATGAGGCATGTCTCACATCGTGATGAACCATTCATAGATCCAGGAGGAATGGAAGCATTGGGAGGTCATGGTACAATTCTGAGAGTCTTCGGTAGACTCAAGGAGGAGGGAGACATTCTCCCAACACCATCATCACCCACTCTTATTTCATATTCCACACTATGGGAGGAGCAACATGGGAAGGATAGCGGCCTTCCAACATGTACATTTTGCATGGGAGATTTCAAGGAGAAGGGCAGCCATATGATAGATGTTCTTTGTGATAAATCATGAGCACTGTCACAATGGAGGATAGATCCGTATTGAAAAACCCAACTATTGGTGGATTATTCCAAGGATATTTTTACATTCAAGATACTTGATGACCAGCTACATGAAGAGGGCTATTCAGTCCAAGACGAGGTCATCTATTATCATGGTAGGATATTCTTATCTATAGCCTCCAAGCTCAAGGAGAAGTTTCTACCAATAGAACATGAAGAATTCCTTTTCAGCTATACTTATTCCATGAGATCCTACAATGCTATCATGAAGAGCTACACTTGGGAAGGCTTTGAAGAGGAAGTATATCAGCATTTTCAAAGATGCATGAACCATGTAGAGCTAGAAAAGATACATAAATCTATGGAGGAGTTATCATAGCCACCTTTTTCCTCTTTTTGGATGAGAGGAGATTTATCTATGGACCACTCCATTTATATGAGAATAAATTTTGGTAAGGAACATGTTTATGGGCATGATGTTTCACTTGATTATTATTTGCATTCATTTACCATGTATATGCAAGCCATAGATCCAAGGAGGAGCATTCTTCCATTTAAAATTCATGGCAAATTTGGGCCATAAACATTTTTGAACATGGCCACTCCCTTGGAGGACATAGGGAGATATTGTATCATTGTGGGTGCACTCCAAAAGCACCAAACATATCTCACATTTTCATCCATTGTGAGAAGACTTGGGAAACAAGTAAGTGGTGGGGAAACCACTTACCACACCATTATCTGATGCAGTGAGGAGATATATTGTGTTGGTTCCACATGCTAGACTATGATCCACCTCCATTATTGAATTTGATTTTTTATGTATCTCTAATTTTGATCCCATATGTTGATGATCTTTTGATTCTTTTTATGGGAGTGATTGGAGGGAGGATGGAGGGATTGGATGTGTCCTTTAGGAGAGACATTTTCCATGGTTCTTATGTTTCATATGACTACGAGAGGATTGGACCATCCATGATTGCTACATTGGGTTTCTTGTTTCCTTATGGGATGAGACATTTTGGCAACTTGAGCACTTGGGAGGTGCCTCTCATGAGTAGATGGGAGGAGTATTTCTAGGAATTACCACTCTGGAGGGTGATTCATTTTGTATAGATGAAAGCTTGGAGATTGGAGCTCCATATGGGAATAAATGTTCCCCAAATTTTTAGTTTTGTCCTTGTACTTTCTTGGGGACAAGCAACACTTGGGAGGGGAGGATTGCAATATTCCTAAATTAGCCATGAGCTAGCTGGAATATTAATTTTTGTTTTTCTGTCTTGTTTTATGAATAAGAGGACAATGGAGGTCCATAATTCTCCCTAATCATGAATAAATCAATGCCGATGTGAAAAGGATATATATTAGGAGTTTAAATGACCACCTTTAGGTGTGAAAAGGGGCTGGAACACCTTGACTGGGTCAACTTTGACCAAATCAACATCACTGTCATGAAGGAGGGTCATTAATAAAAGGCAGTGCAATTTGAGATGGAGATGTTTTGTATGGAAGTAGTACTACTATTGGATGAGCCTTAGGGTTTGGAAGCTAAAAAATTATAGAAGGAAGAGGATGGAAGCCTTAGATGGTTATGATACATTAATTTTTTGCATTATATGATATGTTTAGATATATAAGATTTATTTATCTGTTTAGGTAAGATTTCAGTGTTGTTTAGCACCGTGTGTTCCTGATCAGGAATCCCACCTATATCCTTGAGAGGACTCTTGGAAGAGTTTTGCACTACATTTCCACATTCAGGTTTCAAACCAAGCTTCAGTCTTGTGGTACAACATTGTTTTTTTGAGATATGTGCTGAGTTGCAGAGTGCAGCAGTAGAAGATCTTGTTTGGTGTTTTATGAGCTAGTTTTGCAGTGGAAGAATGTTTCCTTCCATTGGGAGGGAAGTAAAGGAGCCCCTTGGGCTTATTTGACATATTTGGCACCAAGCCAAGTTGATTTTATCCCCTACAACATAGTTCAAGTCCAGTTTTGTGCTATTTTAGTGAGCTATTTCAGGAGCAAGTTCAGTGCTCCATTTGGAGTATTTTATTTCCATTGAAGGGATCAACACTTCATTGAGAGGGTTAATTTGGAGGAGTTATTTTAGATCTACATCAGATTCAATAACCTCATTTTATGTGCTTCAGTTGTAGTGCATCTTCAACCCTAGGGCTTTATATCCACCATTTATATTTTGTGTATTTTTGGAAACCCTTCCTGGGTTGTCTTGGAAAAGTGTGTGGGAGCATAAATCTCTAGTTTTGGTCTTGTATGAGCATAATATTTGTAGATAAATTTCTTTATATGTCTCAGCTACAATATTTTTCATTAAAACTGCATTGTGCTTACTTCAGTACTTTGTGTAGTAGTGTATTACTTGTTTTGGGTACATTTTGGCATAGGAGGTTTTGTTTGCCTATATTGAGGTGCTTGATCCCTAAGATCTTGTACTTATTTATTTTTATTATACATAATACCATGGATATATCATTTGGCTCACATGTAATGTGTTAATACATGCTACTATCTCCATTATTATGAGCTATATTCATGTTTTCCCCATTTGGGAATATTACAAAAATGAAATCCATGACCGAAATATTTATCCAAGTTTATTACCCACTTAATTACTCCACCCAACATGGAAATTACCATATTATATGTCTCCTATGGTATTTTTGAAGACCAGACACATATATTTCAGAGGTAGCACCAATTTCACCCAACCGCATGGATACACAAGTGACATTTTTTTGAACTGCAAACTCACATACCTGAATATTGTAACATTATCTTGATTTACCTCTGTAACATGGTGAGATTTCCCCATTAACACCTCATCTTTCCTCCAACCCAGGAGAACACCTATAAAAAATACCTAAAAGACAGATAAAGAGAAAGAAGTAGTGAACACAACTTGTCAAGATATATATGAAATATGTAGGGTTAGTGTTAGAAGTTGAAACAACTACCATTGGATCCCTAAAACATATCATGATCGTTGAATAATTCTCATGATCGACCTGGTCCCTATTCCATGTGAATGATAACTGATCACGGGCAGGTGGCCAGGGAGGATTTATCCTACAATCCCAAGGCTTTCCTCTTATTCAATTTCACATATAGAATATAGACCATGGTTATTATAAATGGAATTATGGAAGTAATAGTGATTTTAATAGGATCAAAACAATATGGCTTTGTCATAAAATTATAAGTTGTCAAAAACCACATATTTCAAATAGTAATATATGTATGGGATTAAGTGTATGTGTCATAGGCATTGTAATAAGCAAGTTAATCAATTCAAAAATGAATCTAAGTGTTTACATATCTATTGAGGTCCGGTAGGTTATAAGTATGGGTATAACCACCATAAACAACAAATATGGCATGATTATAGCATGTTATACTTATAGGATGTTGGAATTAAAGTAATATGAACCAATAAACATGATTTAGCCAACATGTTAGTCATGGAAATATTAAATGATTACCCACTTGTCATGATAATTCCATGAGAACTAGTAGAGAAGGCGATTTTGGATCAAATAAAGTATGATTGAGTTGTGGGGAAAATGAGAGGAGAACCCAAGGACTATCAATAAAGTAAAATTATAAAATTCCTTTGTATTTCTTTCTGAGATAAGTGAATAGGAAAAAACAATTAGATGTCATTTCATGATGGTTATGACGATTATAGGTGCCTAACAAGTGGTATGACAACCCTCGTTTAGCACTAGGTCTAAATTAGACCATCATGGACACGAAAAAAATATATATATTTTATTTTTATTTTTATCAGTAAACTAAATATATTGATAACATAATGGTGTTTTGAGACATAAGGTACATAGGTACAATATTTTTTTACATTTTCGCAGATAAATCACCTCGAGTCATTTCAGGAGAGGAGGAATTGTATGTCACGGTGTTGGGAGGGGGAGGCACTAGATGTAATCACAGCTCTTAGATTTTGGAAGTTATATAGAATTTACATCAGGAATTGGCGCAGCTTAGGAGCAGATATGAACGATTGTTGAAATGAAAGGAGGAGCATGAACATATGATAAGAGAATTAATAGAAAAATCCAACCACAAAAGTGTAGAATGAGAAGCGCTAAAATGGAAGGAGGCATAACGATGCCATAAATATCTGAAAGTCCTGATGTATCTAATAAAATAGATTCTAAATAAAATAAGAATGAGAATAAAAAGGAATTACAGGGATAATTCCAGAAAATCAAACCCATTACCTTTGGTGGAGAAATGGACAAAGATGTAGAAGCATGCATTTTAAATATGGTCAAATAATTGCAGGTGTATGAACATGAAATTAACTTTAAAGCTAGATTGGTTTTTTTATCAGTTGCAAGGTAAAGCCACATTATGGTGAGAAGAAGAAACAATTATACATTTTTTGGATGAGAGGGTAGTCTCACGGTAGAAATTTTAGAAGCAATTTAAATCTCAGTATTTGATTGAAAGGTATTATGATGACCATGAAAAATAATTCCATGAAGTAAGGATAGGAAAACTTACGATGGATGAATTAGTGACAAAATTTAACAACTTAAGATAGATGATTTTGTGACAGAATTTCAAAACCAACTATGTTATGTGCTTTATATCATAGAGGAGAAAGCTAAAGTACATATATTTTGAATTGTTTACCAACAATGTGTAAGGAAACGATTGAATTAAAAAATCCTAGAAGTATGGATGAAGCAATCAAGAAAGCTATACTTTGTTACCAGTAATTCAAAAATTGAAATGAAGGTTCTAGATCATGGCCAAATAAGAATAAAAATAAATTTGTGATAAATGTAAAAATACAGAACCCTGTATATCTAATTTTTTTTGGAAAATATCACCAAAGAAGGAATTTTAAAAAAGGAGATATAAATCAACCGACTCCATCACACACGGGGTCAAGTCCCATGGAATTGAATAATCAAAAAATGAACATGAGGTAAGGAAAGGGAGCAGTAGAATGTTTTTTTTGTGGAAAAACACAGTTGTTAAGAGATTGTCCGCATAATTATGGATCAATACAGAACATTCATGTTATACATGATGTAGCTACAGTGAATGATATGGAAAGAAATATTCCAAGGATTCATGCTCATTGGAATACCTACAAACTGAACATCAATATGCCATGCTTGAGATAAAAGGTATTATTAAAAACCAATATGTTTCTTTTTTAATTGATTATGGGGCTAGTTTAAGCTATATAAGCCCCCATATTGTGGAAAATTGTAAATTACAGTCAGAATTATTTTTAGAATGCTTGTCCAGTATAGTTATCCACTGGTACCAAACGAAATGTAACACATCAATTAAGAGTGTCATGTGGACTTGAATGTGTATTACACAAAATTAAAATTGAATATTCCTCCTTTGGGATCATATGATATATTAATCTATATGGATAGGATAGAAAAGAATAAATCTATTATAAATTTCCTAGAGAAAGTTGTCAATTGTATTGACCCACCGAGACAACTAGTATTGATAAAAGGAAAACCAAAACTAGTCTTAGTCACAAAAATATCATATTTACATATAAATAATGACAAGGAAAGGATATAAAGTCTACATGATTCATGTAGAGAAATATGTATAACTGACATAAATTTTTAGGTCCTTGTATCACTATTCTAGTCCCTTATTGTTGTTATTATAGCCCCCTTATTGTTACTTTTGTACCCCTATAACCCCTATACTGTTATTATTGTGCCCATACATTATTATTCCTAGCTCTTCTAGGATTATATTGTGACCCCATGGACTCCTATATATAGAAAGGAGATTTTTTGTATCATCGAATAATTGTTCATTTATGTAATGTAAAGGAGGTTTCCCCCTCGAAGTGGCTAATTTATAAGGTGTTGTTCTCTCTTTTCTTCTATTTTTGGAGCTGGTTTCATAAAATTTGGTATGAGAGCTTTGGATTCAAGGGTTTCACTGCTCCAAACAGGTCATCATGGAATTTTCACTATAATGTTTTTTCTACGAAGGTTCTGAAGCTGAATTTTTACCACGAGAAGAAAAAATCCCAACGAACTTCGTGTAAACATTTCAAATCTTGGTTCACAATATTTTTAGATATATGATTTGCGGAATTTATGGTTTTTATAGGCTCTCGAATTTCATATAAAAGAGGTTGCCTTGCAAAAATCCTCATAACTCTCTCTCTGAGCATCAGATTGGAATTATGTAAAAAGTGGCTGAAATCAAACATACCGTATTTTCCTGTGTATAAATTTCAGAGCTAAAGGAGGAAATGCTAACACATTGTAGGTCGTACAGGTTCTCTCTTCTGAACTAGTCCATAATTAGGTCATTGTGAGAGATTCAACATAACTTTTCCTTGAAGTATCCAAATCCAGTCAGACCTGTGGCATTCGAAAGAATAATTAGAGGGCTACTACATGACCAAATTTCAGATTTTTAATATCTTAAATCACATAGATAATTCAGTTTCGATATCGAGCTCCTGAAAAGCAAGAAAAAGGTGTGTATTTTTTTTTCAAATTACATAAGTCTGATTTGAAAAATGAGTTTGAAGTCACTTGAAGGGAATATTGAAGCATATATATTAGTATTGGGTTCTAAAATTCCCCCTAAAAAAATTCAACACCCATTATACCCTCATAATAGTCTACTATCCCTCATGAAGAGGAAGAAGTGCAACATGATATATCCAAATTACAAGAGTAGGTGCACCAAATTTTGTTCTCGAAAAGAGCATCAAAAAATGAAATGGAAGTTTTGAAGAAAGTCGTGGAAGCTGAGATGGATGGTTTGAAGAAAGGCATGTAAGATAAGATGAATGGCATGAAAACTAAGATGGATGGAATCAAAGCTAAGATGGATTACATTAATGAAAAATGAAAGACAACATGGAAGACATGAAGAATGATCTAAAAGAAAACATGGAAGGTTTGAAGGAAGGTTTGACAAAGTTGATACAAGAAATTATTCATAATGGATAAAATATAGTAGAGGAAACTCATTATGAGAACAAAATAAATGTTAATCATGATTTCTTAAACACTAATGTTGGATGGAATACCCAACATATTCCAAATATGGTTATGAGGAAGTTTGATGGCAAGGATCCCATAACATGGATACTACAAATGCAGAAATATTTTGAACTCATAATGTGCAAAACACACAAAAGGTACACATTGCAACTTTCCATTTAAAATACATTTTTATGCTATCAATGGCTTTTATCTCATAATTTTTTTTTTGCTTGGTCAATTTTTACGGAGGAAATGATAGCACATTATGAGCATACAAATAGAAACACCTTCGTTAGCTAAATTGATAAATCTCAAAAATAAGGGTTCAATGGTGGAGTATATTGAGGAATTCCAAAATTTGAATATAAGGGTAGTTGATATTCCAAAGGAACACAAGATTGATGTCTTCATAGGGATTTTAAAGGGTAACATCCAACATAAGTTTCACCTTTGGTAACCTGATTCATTTGAGAAGGCATTTAAGTTGGAAAGAAAAATTGAATCTAAAATTATGGAGACAAGGAAGCCTATCACTCACATCTATAAGGATGAAAGTGTTGCTACTCCTAGACTAAAAGTTTTCCACGACAAAAATTGGAAGAAAAAAGAGAAAAACAAATTTGCTACAATTGTGATAGCAGATACACTAAAGGACATAAGTGTTCTGAGAAGAAATAATTTTACATATATTGTGAAGGGAAGGAAGAAAATGAACAAGAAAAATCAAAATAAAAGGATATACTCTAGGAACCAACCCTATAGGAAGAAAACATGAGTCCGAACATATCGGGTAATGGATTCTCAAGAATTACCAATCCTAAAAATCTCAATAGAGAAGGATATATCAAAAAGAAAAAGGTAAGAGTGTTGATTGAATTGTGTAGTACCTATAAAAAACATTCGTTGTAAGGTATCCAAGGAACTGGATTTCTTCTTATACCCAACACTAGAATGTCAAGTGATGGTTGCAAATGGAGGAACCATAAATTTCTCTAGAAAATTCCATAATATCAATATAACCATGGGGGGATATGTATTGAATATTCCAATGTTTTCCATTCCTATGGGAGGTGATTATGTTGTACTAGAAATACAATGGTTACAATATTTGGGGATGATAGCTTTTAATTTTCAAGAAATTTTCTTGAATTTTTTTTGGGAAGGAAAGGAAGTTGAATTACGAAGTATCACAGGGAAGCTGAGAAATATAATAAGCTCTAATGTCATGATAAAGCTTATGAAACAAGAACAACGAGGCGTAATTGCACAATATGCTTACTAGAAGTTCCAACATCAAAATCATCTATTTCTCCAAATCTCCAAAAATTCTTGGAAAATCATTCCAAGGTGTTTGAAACTCCCAAAGGACTCCCACCTATTCGTGATCATGATCATGTTATTCATTTGATTCCAGGAAGTGTTCCTCCAAACATCAGTCCTTACAAATATCCTTATGTCCAAAAGAGCGGAATTGAACGTATGATTACGAAAATGTTAGAGGTTGGTATAATTCAATTGAGACAAATTTCTTTCTTTGCTCCAGTAGTATTGGTGCACAAGATGGATTGACCATGGTGCATTTGTCCATATTATGGGGAGGTCAATAAGGTAAGTGCTATTAAAGATATATTTCTCATTCCTATGATTAATTAATTTTGGATGAATTACATGGACTAATTTATTTTACCAAGTTGGATCTTCATTTAGGATATCATTAAATTAGAATGAAGACTGAAGATATTCTGAAAATAAAATTTCAAACTCATGAGGGTCATTATGATTTTTTTTTCATGCCTTTTGGCCTTACCAATGCACCTTCTCAATTTCAAGGGTTGAAAAATTCCATTTTCGAACCCTTCCTTAGAAAATTTGTGTTAGTATTTTTGGATGATATACTAATCTACAATAGGTCTTGGAAGGATCATCTTCAACATGTTGACAAGGTGCTCAAACTATTGGAGGAGAAACAATTATATGTAAAAACCTTCAAATATTTATTTTGAGTACAAGAGGTGGGATATTTGAGTCATATTGTATCTCACGAGGGTGTTAAGGTAGACCCTAATGAAATTAAATCCATTAAGGAATGGAAGGTCCCCACAACCATAAAGTAGTTGCGAGGATTTCTCAGGTTACCAGGGTATTATCACAAGTTTTTGAATACTTATGGGAGACAAATAGGACCTCTAACAACATTATTGAAGAAAGATTCATTTTCATGGATTCCTGAAGAAAATAAGGCCTTTGAACATATTAAAGAGGCAATGTTCCTAGTACCTGTCTTAGCTACTCCCGACTTCACAAAAACCTTTATTGTGGAATGTGATGCCTCAGGAAATGGAATTGAAGTTGTTTTAATGTATCAAAGAAGACCCATTGCTTCTGAAAGTTGTACAAGAAAAGGAATGTATTTACAGAAAGATATTTATCAGAAGGAAATCTTTGCAATACTACATGCACTAAAGAAATGGCAACCTTACATGATGGGAAGGGACTTCAAGGTAAAAAATGATCATGATAGTCTTAAATACCTTTTGGAACAAATACTATCTTCAGAAGAGTAGTGAAAATGGGTCACAAAGATGTTGGGTTATGAATTTTAAATCATATACAAAAATGGGAAGCTAAATGTTGTTGCAAATGCACTCTAAAGAAAGGATGAAGAGGTGGAAGCATTTATTTGTTCCATTTTGTAGGAATTTACAGGGTAAGTTCCTTAGATCAAGAACCAAAGGTCACTGCTCACAAACTGATGAAAAATCAGTACACCAGTATAATCACGTGGTTAAAACCCTCAAAGAGGGAAACAGTTCACGACCTAAGCCAATTTGGCCACTTCAAGCAATTTATTAATATAAAAAGAAAATTTAAATAGGTTTCTCTCATAAACGGTTACCGGAAAAATGACCCTCCATGCTCTTTAAATAGAGATCATGGACCAATCGGGTGCTACGCCACAGATCAAGTGTTTTTAATACCAAGGTGAGAGATAACCATTGTATCACTAAAATATTGACCGTTATATTATAAGTTACAAATGTACATGGTAAAGAAACACTCTTTACCTAACTCTATAGTAGACTAAATTATTCTTAACTATTTCCTGTGTCGGAATATCCTAACATCCCCCTTAATAACAACTTGGGATAGGATTGAAGGATTTAAAAAGGTGACACAAAAGAGCCTTTTTCATATGTGTTGAAATATCCTAACATCCCCCCTTAAGAAAAAATTGGGATAGGATTGAAGGATTTACAAAAGTGACACAATAGGAGAAGGAAGGAGGCATCATAGCCTATCCCCCCTTAATGAAAACTTTCCTGAACTCCAAGAATGTATCGAAGTTTGGTAAACTTCACTTCTGTGAGAGCGTTTGTAAATATATCAGCTACTTGATCATTGGTTGGACAGTACTACACTTCAAGAACACGATCATGAATGAGCTTTTTGATGAAGTGTATGTGGAGTTCAATGTGTTTCATAGGCTGATGCTGAACTGGATATTTACATAACTAAATGGAACTCTAATTATCACACCAAAGTGTAGTTGGATGCTGTTGATGAAGACCAAATTCGGACAAAATATGAAGAAGCTGCATGGATTCCTTGCTGGCTTCAACTGCACCATGATACTCTACTTTTGCTGAAGAAAGAGAGATGGCACTTTGTTTATTACAAGACCAAGTAATAGGTCCTGAACCAAGAGTGAAGACATATCCTGTAGTAGATTTTTGACCATTAAGGTCACCAGCCCAATCAGAATCAGTGAAACCAATTAATAATGGATATGCTCCTGCACTATAATGAATCCCAAACTAAATTGTACCTCGAATATATCGAATTATTCTTTTGGCTGCTTTCCAGTGAATTTCATGAGGTTGGTGCATAAACCAAGTGTGAAGACCAACGGCAAAGAAAAGGTCAAGATGGGTATGGGTTAGATACAAAAGTTTACAAATAAGTTTATGATATATGGTAGCATCAACTTCAGGGGTAGTACAAGTGACTAAAAGCTTGACTCTATAGTAAACGGGAGAAGGGGATGGCTTACAGTCTTCCATGTGAAAGTGGTGTAGAATATCACAGGCATACTTGAACTTAGAGAGGGTAATGCAAGTGTCCTAAGTCTGTCATTTCAAACTTCTTTTTAAGGATAGACTTCACATGGTTTATATGGTTTATATCACTACCAGTAAGGATAAGATCATCAACATAAATATCAAGGATGGTGAAGGAATTACCCACTTTCTTGGTGTAGACAGTGTTGTCAGAATGACACCTAGAAAAGCCATTATCTAATAGAAATCTATCCATTTTGGCATAAAAAGCCCAAGGAGCTTGTTTGAGACCATACAGATACTTCCTAAGGTGAAAAACAAGGTTCAAGTCTTTTTGGATAAAGCCAGGGGGTTGTTCCATGTAGATTTATTCATGCAAATCTCCAAGTAAGAAGGCATATTTAACATCCATCTGATGGAATTCCCATTTAAAGGAGGCAGCAAGGGAAAGAAAAAGGAGGATAGAATTTTTTTTTGCAATAGGGGAGAAGGTTTCCGTATAGTCACATTCAACTTGTGAAAATCCTTTAGCAATAAGACAAGCTTTATGTCTATGCACTTTTCCATCTGGTCCAAACTTGGTTTTGTAAACCCATCTCCATCTGAAAAGTTTTCTTCCTTTTGGAAGAGGAACAAGATCCCAAGTATAGTTTGCCAATAAGGAATGATACTCTTAATCCATAGCTTCATCCCAATCTGGATGACCAGAGGCTTCTTCGAAGGTTTCTGGATCAAGTTTTTTTGGAACTTGAGCCAATAAGGAAGAGGCTCTTTCAAACTGAGAATGTGTACATCGTCGATCAGCAGGGTCACTTACAAGAGAACCTGTTGCATCACGAGTAGAGCGCACCCATCTTGGAGGTGGTGGAGTATAAGGAACAATTTCAAGAGGTGGAGGAGGATTTTCATCCTCCCTGTCATCATCTTTGAGGTCCTTGATTACAACATCAGACACTGACAATTCTACTATTTTCCCTTCACCTGAATGAGTTATCTAATAAATAGAGAGAAGGTTGCATGACAAGGTAGGAACACATAGTACATCATTAAACTAACCATTATCGAGATGAATGGTTCTAGATCCTACAAAACTAAGAGACCTATCATCACCAACATAAATATGTCTGGTGTTACAATCATTTAAAGAAGAAAACATGGCTTTATTTTTTTCCATGCGATAAGAAGCTCCGGAATCAATGATCCAATCATGAGAATGAGAAGAGGAAGATAAATTTAATGCATAACTAGATATTGATGCTTGACAACCACTCGTAGAAAGTGTCATTCCTGAAGATGAAGGTGAACAGTGCTCCAAATTGATGTTGTGCTTCTTCATTGCTTCTTCTAAGGCTTCCATCTTCTTAAAAAAATTGGACTCTAAATGGCCATCATGATTGCAAAAGTTGCAATGTCTATCTTTCTTATTTCCTTTGTGTTTATATTCCTTATCATTTTGGTGAGTTGCTTTTTCTGTTTATGGCTAAAATTTCTTAGGACCCTTGTTTGGTTTCAGGCTATACTTTTTAGGATACTGCTTGTTGGAATTCTTTTGATATGATTTTTATTGGGCTGCTAAGGCTTTCTTAGAAGCATTTGAAGAAGTGATAATACCAATGTGTAAGAGTTTTTCTTATTCCCTTATCAAAGAATGGAAAAAGACATTAAAAGAGGGGTTCTTGTAGGCGGTTCCTGAAGAAATGATGGCTTCTCTAGTGGAATGTAAGGTAGAAACAAATACAGAGTATGCAGGGCCAAGCTTAGCAAGAATACAATAAATGAGGCTACCATCTTCCTTTTTGATCTTACGACCTTCTAAAATAATTTGAATGGTCTTGAATTTGGACAAAAAAACTTCAATAGAGGAGAAATTATTGGGGTCCAAAGTAAGCAACTCATTTTCAAGTTGGTGGGCCCTGATATGATTTTGAATGCCAAAAACATTTTTTAGCTTTTCCAGGGCTTCATCAAGGGTGTCAATGTCAAGGATATGAAATCGAAGATCTTGAGCAATGAAAATTCCTATCAACCCTCTTGCTTGATCTTGTTTATTTTCCCATTTAGCAACTTTATCATCATATGAAGGTTTAGTTTCTTATCATGTGGCTATTCTATAAAGCCCTTTACTTCTAAGTATATCTAAAATGTGAGTTAGCCATTGGAAATAATTGGTGCTGTTAAGAATAATCAGGCATGCACTTTCCATTTAGAAAAAAAAATTAAGCTAATAAAAGTTGAAACTAACTGCTCTAATGGAAATGTCTTGAAAAATTAGGCCGTTTAGAAAAAAATGGCTCAAAAAATGACTTTCGAATGAAGAAGTTATGCTTTTTGAAAAATTTGAGTTGTAGATGCTGAATAGTTACAGGAACGGGATGAAGTGTAGCTTTTTAAAAAAACAAATCCATCCCTTTGAAATTTTTTTTTTACAAAAGAAGCTTGAGAAGGATACTTGAACCCAAGACGTCTATTCTCATAAAATAACCCCTCACCAAGTGAGATAGTAAAAGGATCATGTTATTGTTTGAAAGGAGGAAGGGTTTTTTTTTTTTTTTTTTTTTTTTTTTTTGGGTCATTATTCCATTTGCATGCCTTTTCCTACACAAAAAAAATACAAAACCCGAGCAAAAAAAACAATGAAATGCAAAGCCTTACGGTAGAATGTGATATTTTCAATTACCTTTACAGGCAACTATCAATTTTTTCACTATTTCTGATTTCCCAAGATCGCACAAAGACACGAGGAAAGAGCATACGTAGTGAAAAGATCCCTTTTCCTTGTTTCTAATTTTTTGAGATCACACATAGGGAACAAAAGAGAGCATACATAGAGATGAGGGTCTAGATCTGGAAAATAAATAAAACCTAAAACCGAAATTAAAAATAGGGAACCGAAATAAGCAAAACTATTAACAAATATAACTGCAAAATAGATGCTTTATACCTCCAGATCTAAATTGTCATAACTTGGGCAGCCGAAAACCTTTTTTCATGAAACAAAAGGCATTCATCACTATAAGAGATGATCCGAACACAACCGAGTAGTTCTCCAAGATTTTTTTTTTTAATAAATAGTATATCTACAAAACGACATTCACATGCAGTCAAACTAGCTTCAGACTTTTATCAACATTAGACGCGGCCCTCAAAATAGCTCTGATACGATGTAGGAATTTACAAGGTAAGTTCCTTACATCAAGAACCAAAGGTCACTGCTCACAAACAGATCACAAATTAGTACAACAATACAATCATGTGGTTAAAACCCTCATAGAGGGAAACAGTCCACGACCTGAGCCAACGCGGCCACTTCAGGAAATTTATTAATATAAAAACAAAATTTACACATGTTTCTCTCATAAATGGTTACTGGAAGAAATGCCACTTCATGTTATTTAAATAGAGATCATGGACCAATCGGGTGTTAAGCCATGGATCAAGTGTCGTTAATACCGAGGTGAGAGATAACCTTCGGATTACTACAAATCGTGATCGTCGGATTATAAGTTACAATATGGTAAGGAAACACACTTTACCTAACTCTACACTAGACTAAGTTATTCTTAATAATTTCCTATGTGTCGAAATATTCTAACACATTTCTATTATCCAACCAGATTGGATAACCAAAGAAAGGGATGAATGGAAAAAGGATGAAAAATTTTCGACACTCATTCAAAATTTGTGGCAAGATCTTACTACATATGATATATTTAGCTGGAAAAATGAATCCTTATGGTACAAATATGACTTATATCTTTGTAAGAATCCCAAATAAAACAAAAGATTCTTTTGGAATTGCACACTTCTCCCTTAAGAGGAGACTCAATATGTTTTAAAACGTAGCATAGGGTGAAAAAAGAGTTTTTTTGGGATGGCCTTAAATCTAATATTCAAAATTTTGTGGCGGAATGTTTGGTTTGATAGAAAAATAAATTTGAGACAATTAAGACCCTGGGTCTTCTACAACCTTTATCTATTGCAAGTCAATGTTGGGAGGAGATTTCAATAGAATAGGGAAAACAATGTCCAAATGAAACAATGTCATCATGGTGCTAGTTGATAGACTTACCAAGTATTCACACTTTTGCGCATTATGTCTTCAAATTAAAGCAAATATAGTTCCTACTACATTTATGGAAACAATTTAAAAATTACATGGAAACAAAAATATTATTTTAAGTGATATAGATCCCATTTGTACTGGAAATGTTTGGACGGAATTATTTCCTTTTTTCGGTATTAAACTAGCTCATAGCTCATCTTATCATCCTCAATATAATGGGAAAAAATAAATAGTGAACAAATGTTTGGAAGGATATCTTCATTTTTTTGTTTCTGATAAACAAACACAATGGGTCAAGTGGTTAGCTCTAGCTAAATAGTTGCATAACACTTACTTCCATACTACAACGAAAATGACCCCATTTGTGGCACCTTATTGATATCATCCACGATCCATCACATAATCTTCAAGAGAAAATTATAAGGTTGAAGCTTTGGAATATCACATTAAGCATCAACAAAAACTTCTCCAACTCTTAAAAGTTAACCTAAATTTGGCACAACAGGCAAATCAACATCACACCGACAAAAGTTTTGATGTAGGAGATTGGGTATTTTTACGACTACAACCATAGAAACGAATCTCCCTCAAGCAAGCTAAGAAGGATAATAAATTATCGCGAAAGTAATATGGTGCTTACAAAATGTTGAAAAATATTGTTATTATGGCATACAAATTGGAGCTTCCTACTTCTTGAGTGCAAATAGTTTTCCATGTTTCATGCTTAAAGAAGTTTATAGGTGAAAAAATTCTAGTTAAAACAATATTGCCAAAACTTGATGAGGAAGGAAAAATAATATTGGAACCTAAAGCAGTCACAGAAACCAGAACGCGTCAGCTATGAAATCGATCAATTTCAAAGTATCTCATCAAGTTGAAGAACTTATCCACTGAAGATTCTACATGAGAGGATGAAAATTTTGAACAGAAGCATCCAAAGCTACTGAAGCGTTGAGGACACACTTTTTTTAAGTAGAGGAGAATGTTAGGTCCCTATAATAATAGTGTAGTCCCTTATTGTTGTTCGTATATCTCCCTTATTGTTATTTTTGTACCCCTCTAACCCCCATACTGTTGTTATTTTTCCCTTACATTGTTATTGTTATGTCGGCTAGGATTATATTGTGACTTGCTGGACTCCTATATATTGTGAAGAGGTTTTTTCATTTGTATCATCCAAGAATTGTTCATTTATGTAATGTAAAGGAGGTTTCCCCCTCGAAGTGGCTAATTTCTAAGGCATTGATCTCTCTTTTCTTCTATTTTTGGAGTTGGTTTCATAAGTTAAACCAAAATTTTAGAGACTTTACCTTTGATAAGAGAATTTCAAGATGTATTTCTAGAGGATATTTCCAAGTGACCCCCTGGTAGAGACATATATTTATCTATTGACTTGGTGTTAGGTTCTACCCCTATATCCATACCCCTGTAAAGAATGAGTATACTAGAGTTGTTAGAATTGAAAATACAGTTATTAAAGCTGCTACATAAAGGTTATATAAGACTGAGTGTATCACCGTCGAGAGATCTGGTGCTGTTTATTAATAAAAAATATGGAAAAATTAGAATGTGCATGGGCAATAAGCATTTGAATAATTTAAGTTTTAAAAAGAAATATCCCATACCCTAGATTAATGATACGTTTGATCATGTGAGGGGAGAAATTGTCTTGTCCAAAATTGATCTAAGAACTAGTTAGCATCAGTTGCACATAAAAGATGAACATATCCAAAAAACAATGTTTAGAACTGAGTATTTCCACTATGAGTCCATGGTGTTACCTTTCATTATCACCAATGCACCTGTAACCTTCATGTGTCTAACAAATAGTGTCCTTCACAAGTATCTTAACATATTTTTGTTATTTTTCATAGATGACATCCTAGTGTACTCTAAAAATGAAGAAGAACACTGAGAACATCTCATATTAGTTTTAAAAAAATTAAGAGAACATCATTTTTATGTGAAAATCAGTAAACAAAAGCTTTATAAACAAGAACTTAGTACTTTAGACATATTATTTCTAAATATGGGTTAGCAGTGGACCCGAAGAAAGCTAAAGCCATCATGAATTTGAATGTACCAAAATATGTATCAACATTTCGCTCATTCATGGGGATTGGTGGATATTCTCAAAGTTTTATTGAGGGATTTTTAAAAATAGCTTATCCCATTACCTCCTTGTAGAAGAAGGTAGTAAATTTTTATTGGACAACCAAATTCGAAAAATGATTTGACAAATTAAAAAACATGTTCACAACAACTCCTATTTTAAAAATTTCAAATCCAAACAAAGAGTTTACTATGTGCATGGATGCTTGTTTAGAGGGACTTAGGGGTGTGTTACTACAAGAAAATGTTGTAAATATCTTATGAGTCAAGAAAACTGAAAAAAGAAAACAAAAACAAAAACAAAATTATGTTGTATATGATACAGAATTATATGTTTTAACACACACCTTGAAAATGTGGTGGGATTGTTTACTAGGAAAGAAATTTGTTTTAGTAACTGATCATATCAGCCTGAAATATTTCATTAGTCATCTTGATTTAAAAGTAAGAGATGCAAGGTGGTAGCTTTTCTTAGTGATTTTTAATTTGATATAAAGCATATAAAAGGAAAAGAAAACAAAATTGTTGATGCACTGAGTATAAATGATCATTCATTGATAGCAACCTATGGAAGCAATATGAACACATATTTTGAAGAACAGGACAAACAAGCTCTACAAAAAGATCTTCAATATTAGGAAATGTAGTTAAAAATAAAATAAAAGTAAGTTATAGGATATGCCACAAATCAGAAAGGATTACTAGCTTACCGAAATAGATTGTATATTCCTAATGTTGTTGTGCTTAAACATATGATACTAGATGAATATCACAAGATACCATATGTTGGTCACCCAAGATACCAGAAAATGGTAAGAACATTAAGAAACATGTTTTTTTGGTCAAGCATGAAGAAGGAGGTAACATATTATTTGGGTAAATTCTTGGAGTGTCAACATGTACAAGTGGAGCACTAACATCTAGCAGGATTACTAAATCCATTACCCATTCCAAAATGGAAGTGGGAGGTAATATAAATGGATTTTATAATCTGTTTAACAAGGGAAACTATTTTCATGATTTCATTATGGTAATGGTAGACACATTGACTAAAGCGGCACACTTTATACCAATACTATCTACCATTGGGACTACACAAGTTGCTAGCATTTTCATGAAAGAAATTCTGAGACTGCATGGCATACCAAAAATTATAGTGTCGGAGAGAGATTCCAAATTCACCTCAAACTCCTGGAAGTCTTTGTTTGGGGGCATGGGGACTAATTTGAACCTCGACACCTCATACCATCCTTAAAGAGATGGAAAAACTTAAAGAAAAAATTATATTTTGGAGGACCAACTTAGAATTTATGTAATGGAAAAACCCACATAGTGGGAGGATTTTCTACATTTAATTGAGTTTCATATAAAAAAATCTATGAAACATCTATAAAAATGAGCCCCTTTGAAGTTTTTTATGGCTAAAAATTCCATACAACACTCAATTGGAGCCAACCAGGAGATAAGTTAATTCTTGGGCGAGATTCATTAGAGGAAATGGAGTGGATAGTATGAAGAATTAAAAATAATATTAAGACAACTCAATACCGACAAAAGAGTTATGTAGAAAAAATTAGAACACAAAAAGAGTTCAAAATTGGAGATAATATATATCTGAGATTTAAACCCCAAAAAAGTACTCTCAGTACCAGTAGTTGTTCCAAATTAGCATATTGATTCTGGGGGTCATTTGAAATTTTAGACTGAGTTGTTCCAATGGCATATTAGTTGGATCTACCAAGTAATATTAAATTTCATAATTCATTTCATGTACCATTATTTAAAAATTACGTTCATGATCCTTCGCATGTGATTGATTGGAATTTGATACAAGTGGAACGTGAATGAGACTTTCTACAGGAGTCCACTCTGCATCTTGGATTGAAAAGAGAACATGCATTGGAATCGAGTATTTTCTCTGGTTAAAGTGTAATGGAGGAAATTTACACCTGAGGAGGCCACTTGGGAACATGATGATATCATGAAAGAAACTTATCCAACACTATTTGAAAATGATGTGGAAAAAGAATAAACGCTGAGGATGGTGTTCATTTTTTTTAGTGGGGGAAGATGCAATAACCCTCTATATTCATGAAAATATTATTTTAGTATTATAAGCTATTTTTTGTAATGGAAAGCAAGCCATAGTTGAACCTTTGGAATGACTATGATGATGTAATTAATATATTTGAATAATATTAAATATTATCACCTTGGAGGATTAACTCGGAAAAGAACATGTGAATTAGTGAGATCATCATTCCAATATGAAAACCAATATGGTTGCATAGGATGGAAATAAAAATTTCCCGAACTAATCAAAAAAATCCCTACGAGTGAATTAATGTTATAGATTAGATTGGGAGAGAAAAATTTAATAAATCAACTAGTCTAGGGAAGCAATACTGGTAATGTGTGAATAAAGTAGGGAAAATGAGGGCTTTAATGGAAAAAAATATTCTTTTGTAAATAAGTAGGAAAATCCTAGGCTATGGGATTGAACAGACCCCAGAAAAGAAGGATGTCACTAGGGAAATTGTCTAAGGGAAGTCAACGATAAAATATGTTTCCCAAGAATAAAAAGAGTTCGTTGATTATGGGCAAAATATCTGTACATGGGGGAGAACTAGAAAAGAAGGTTCGTGGTTGGGAGGAAAACTATTCTTCTCAAATTAATTTGGCTACCTGTTGTTAAATTTCTAGTAAAGGAGTATTTATTTTGCTATATAAATCTTGTGGTAATCTGGAAAATTGAGTGGAATGTTATTCTCTTTAGTTTTTCTCTCTGAGTGTTATTTTATTGATGTCGAAACTGAAATTCCAAATGAGATAGATTTTTTATTATACCTCAGTTTCTCGTGTATTCGACTTTAAATTTATGATTTCGAATTTGATATATGTGTTGCATATATTTATTTGGAATCGTCAAAATTGGATATGAAAATGACTAGGGATTGGATTTTAATATTAATGAAATTAGGAAATGAAAGTAGTAGCAGTGGGACTTGACGATATTGATAATTATGTATTAATAATATCTTTCAATATTTATGAGAAGATATAAATGTTATTTTTATTGATTTATTAAATTAAATAGGTATTTAATGCATGTATCATTTCCCTTAACTTATAACTGTCGAACCTAAGATTTGGATAAAAAGAAAATTGTAGCGAGGAGTATAGAATAATGAACATTGGTTTTAAGTATGATAGTTGTTAGACTTGGCTCTTTACGAGCTGGATGATCATGCAGTTATGGAATAACGAAATAGTGCTTAATAGTAAAACCTCCAACTGAGATCTTGTATGTGTCTTTTCCAACAAAAATAATTAAGTGGTACAGTGAAGTTTTCTTATGATTGAATTGGGTCAATAGTGTTTGATATTGAAATTGAAGTGAACCCGAATGTGAAAATTATTGAAGTTAGAAATAATAATTTGGGGAAACCAAGTTATCAATGTAATGAAACAAGTCAGCAGGAGCCAAATCCTCTCATCACAGGTAGATATGTTTCTTGTTTCCTGAGAGGTAAATTCTACGTAGAAATTTTAGTCTAATTCTCTACAGGTAGTAACACTAACCATTGTAATTTTAATGATGAAGCAACTAAATACATTCAGGAAATACATATACCAATATCTCTCAGAAATAATAAGGACTTGATGGAAACCAAAGTATTATGTAGCCACACAATTATTAAGTATATTGAAACCATTAGTTGTACCAATTTCAACATGAGAGTAGAACCAAGTCGAAAAAAAATAACAACAGTAAATCATTGTAGCATGTATATGAAATCAGAAGAGGAGAATATTTCTCAATATTCTGTGAGGAAACACAAGGGTCAGTGTATATATATATGAAATAGGATGCATAACATCGTCTGAAAATTCTATGAACATATTTATACATGAAATCTGTAACTAGCCTAACCACCTGAAATATATCAATGTGTTGCGGAAACATTCAACCACAACATTGACATAAGGGCTACCAGTGTAACTTTAAAAAAGGAATTAAACTTGATTTGGGCTCTACACAATGGTGATATACGATATGCATGGAGAGATAAGCATATTGGATATTGAAATTAACAAAAAGGAATTATGTTAGTTTATAGCCAATGTATCAAAAATGCAAGTTGAATAATTTTATATCAAATATGAAAAACATAGATAACCAAAAAAAAAGGGAGGAGTGGAGCTCTCCAGTTTTGGAGTAGAAATAAATCATAAGTAGCATATAGTCTGGACTTGAACTAACCGAGTAATCCAGGAAACTCTGTGGGCTTTGTGTATCCATATAAAATATGTAAAGCACACTAGATAATGGAAATAGAGAAGTAAAGTGACCTCAATAGGGAAGTCAATAGTTAGTTTTTTTTAATATAAGGAAGCTATAGTTGTGTTACCATAAAGGAGTCGAATCATACTCGTGGTAAGCCAAGGCATGTTAGTGAACAGTACCTTGGTAAGAAAAACCATAAACCCTGTTAGTTGAAAATTATCATAACGATAAATAAATCAATCACATAGGTACAATATTTACTTGAGAGAAGTGTGTGATCCGAGATATCATCCTCCCTCTCCTTGGAACCATAAAACGAATCGGTTCACACCTTGAACTAAATCGCCTTATAAGCACTAGAAAATTGACACCTGTCAAGATTACAGAAATAAGGAAAGTACCTGTGATAGAAGAGAAACGTCATTGAGGTTATTTCCATGTAGTGGTATCCCATAAACAAATTATGAGTAAGTCTCCATTGGATATCGTTTTCATAACCCTGGAGAAAGAGAAAATAAGCATCGAAATTGAAATAATGTAAACATGATCTCAAGTTGCCCTAGGAATTCAGAATACAGTAAACAAAAGTAAGCACTAACCTGTGGTGAGTGTGAATGGGCACAATCCAAGCACTGAGTCACTTGGATACGTTCCAGTGGAAAGAATAAAATTTTGGTGTAGGCTCGAGCCACCAAATTGATCATTAATGTTTATGTAGGTACTCCACGGTGAGAATAAAACATTTACGAAAGGAATGATAACTATGGAAGGTGGTATTTAGAAACAAATAGGGGAAAACCGTAATGCCTGGAGATATCCACCCTATAGAAGGTAAAACTTTTGGGGTAAGATAACCATCATTTTTTTGGTTTTGGGGATAACCCAAAGTGCCTGGAAAAACGTAAAATTTATTGTTAGAAAAATCAAAGCCATAACAAAAATAACAATCCAAGTTTATTACCCACTTAATTAATCCACCTAACGTCGAAATTAATTTCTTATGTTGCGCATCTGGGATGTTCGAAGGAGAGACAACTGCGGTGGAGAGGTTGCATTGATTTCTCTCGCCCTTAGAAATATACAAGTGATATTTTATCAAACTACAAACTCACACACCTGTAGATTGTAATATTCTCATCATTTACCTCTAAAAATTGGTGAAGTTTCCCCATTAACACCTCCACCTCCTACCAAGTGAGGTGGCCCCCTATCAAAAATACCCAAAATATAGATAACCAAAAAGAGACAGTGAACGCAACTTGTCTAGATATATATGAAATAGGTAGGGTTAGGGCTAGAAGTTGAAACAACTAATGTTGGATCACTGGAACAGATCTGAGATGGTCCCTATTCCATGTGAACGATAGGTGATTAGGGACATGTTGTCCAGGGGGATTCGTCCTATAATCTAAGGCATTCATCTTATTTAATTTCGTGTTAGAATATATACCATGGTACAGTGGAAGTAATAGTGACATTAATAGGACGAAAAAAATATGGCTCTCTCATAAAAGTATAAGTTGTTGAAAACCATGTAGTTCAAACATTAATATATTTATGCGATTAAATGTATGCACCATACGCATTGTAGTAACCAAGTTAATGAATTAAGAAATGAATCTGAGTGTATGCATATATATTGGGGGCAGGTAGGTTATAAGTATGGGTATAACCACCATAAACAACAAATATGGCATGTTCTAACCTATTATACCTATAGGCTATTGTATTTAAAGCAATATGAAGTGATAAACATGATTTAGCCAACATGTTTGCCACGGAAATATTAAATGATTACCCAAATGTGAACATAATTCCATTATCACTAGTAGAGAAGGCGATTTTGGATCAAATGATTAAGTCGTGGGGATAATGAGAGAAAAACCTAAGGAGTGTCAATAAAGTAAAATTATAACATGCCTTTTATGTCATTTCTAGATAAGTTAATATGAAAAAATAAACATGTCCATTCATGATGGTTGTAAGCTATTGGGAAGTATTTTTATTTATGAGTGAAATAGTTCCATTGTTCTTCAGAGTGAATAATAATAACGAAAAAATAATACGGCCTGTAGATAAAATACTATGCTATGACATCAAATACTCGCACATATTGGAGAGAAGGACCTTCACATTTACATAGTAATGGTATGGTAGAAGATATGTCTATTTTGTCTCTAGATTTTGATTTATATGAACATTTTTTTATATAGGAAGAAGAATTAGGCCCATATTCTCCACGAGTGATAAGAGGGAACAGGTAATAATATAGGTGGTGCACAACCATGTGTTCGGACTTGTGTGAGTTCCATGATTGAGAAAATATGTATACTACATATCATA
The DNA here is from genome assembly GCA_034641835.2 of Pinus albicaulis. NCBI lineage: Eukaryota > Viridiplantae > Streptophyta > Pinopsida > Pinales > Pinaceae > Pinus > Pinus albicaulis. The sequence goes on from CM076582.1 coordinate 940,530,679, forward strand.
TATAGATAAATTATAAAGGAATACATGGAAATATTTCCTCATAAATCAATCTAAAGCCCTTGATATACTGAAAGAATTTAAGGCTCTCACGGAGAACCATATAGAGAATAAAATAAATGTGTTGAGAATTGATTTTTGCACCAAAATATGATCACGTCACCATTTCTAACTAGGTGGATCAAAATACACCAAGTATGTTTAATTTTACAATAGTAAAATCACTTTCACTATAAGAAATAATATAATCGACCATTTTTATTAAGTTATTTATGATTAAAAATTTAAAAACCCATGAGAATAATTGAATAAATCATTATTGATTTAATTTTATCTAGGAATAATTATTAGGTCATTGTTTGATAATTATTCCTTGTCACATTTTACGATATCACCTAGGAATAATTAAATAAATGATTATTTATTTGTTTTTCCTTAATTACATTCTTCTAATAATTGGTAAATCATTATTTAATAATTATTTAATTTTCACACATTTCTTATTATTCTCAAAATAACTAATAGATCATTTTATTTGTTAATTATTTCTAAATAAATATATTTAACCATTTTGAATATGTTTTCCCTTTCCAAAAATATAATAAAGTATTCGTAACGATTAGATCTCTATTTTGGTTAATAATATTTTATTATTCTCTATTTTCGAGAACAAGCCAATACTTTTTTATAAATAAGAGGGTTTTTCACACATTCTTCACCTTGATCATTATAATCATCACCATTACTATCTCAATACTTTTGAGCTCCCACTATAGTTATACACATTGTTTGGGTTTTTAAATATTGAGAGAGTAAGATCTAATATTTAAGTGTCAAGGTCATCAAAGTACCCATCCCACAGAGGGGTATTTACAACCCTTTTTTAAATCTCCTTCACACTAACAAATGGTGACTCCACTGGTGTAAAAATCTAGTTTCCTTGGTGACTCAAGTTTCAATGTTTTATGGTTTTTTGCATCTATTTTTAGCCTTTCATTTCTATTTATAGCTTTTCTGTCATTTTTCTATCAAATTTTTGGATTTTGGTGGTTTTCAAGTTTTTTTGCAGCTAAGAGGTACTAGCTCAGAAGGAGACAACAACATATGTGCTAGATCTGGTGACCAAGAGTCCCAGGAGAAAAACAAAATTTTCAGCCCTCGATCTGTGCTCTAAGCTCCAAATTTCACTTTTTTTCCTGAAACTTGCGTTTTACACCTATTTCGAATTAATACATGCATTTTGAATTTTTTCTTAGAATTTTTCATATTTTTTCCAGCATTGCCGAGAATGTTGTCAGTGTACTAGGAAGGGTTTTTCATCTCTTTTTTTAGTCTCCCTTAGGCCTAGATACTCGTATTTGTTCTTAGTGAGGTAAACAAAATCCGACTAGGGTTTATAGTGCACCTCCATCTTTTTAGGAAGGGATTGGATGAGTGAGGAGTCTAGGGTTTCGAAATTTTTAGCCACTGATTGTTAGGGTCTAATACACATTATTTTATACCATTAGAATAGGTTATTTCACCATTTTAAATCCATTTTGAGTGTGCTCTTTCCTTTCCACATAGGATCCCATTAAGTGTCCTAGGTTTTTGAGCTTCTTACCTATCCTTTGCAATAGATTTCACCTCTGATTTTTGTTGTTTTTCTGCACCATTTTTAGTAGTTTAGTGTGTTTACATCCCAAAACCTTTGATATTATATCTTGTTTCCTTTCATTTGTTTTTGAGTATCTTGTTTGCCTCTCATTTTTAATTTGTTTGAGAGCATTATTCAGGTGGGGTTCATGGTTGATTGATTGTTTATTTTATTATCATTTTACATCATTATTTAGATTATTTCATCATTTTATTTCAGCAACATATGGCATCATAAAAAATATCAGTTAACTCATACACTAAACACATTTTTTCACCCACATTTTCACACCATAAGTGAACATGAGCCTGGTTAATACTACCAAGCCAAGACATGAAACACACAACATTTGATAATCTAACACACATAGATTACACCCACTTGGAAATCAGGGAAAAAATATATGTGTAGTTAAGTGTAGAATTGGTGGGTTAGACTTCCAATAACACCCATCGATCATTTACATCAATACATATATGTTGAATTTTTAGGGAGCTTAAATCGTTCACCATCCCATGGTCCAAAGCTGGAGGGGTTTAGGCTAGGTCATCATATGAGCCTTACTCCTCGGGTCTGCCCAACCCATCGTAGGGAATTTATTGTTTTGGTTGATCACCAATAAGCTCAAGACTCTACCACCGTTGTGGGACGAAGGTAACCGTAGTGACCAATATTAGAAAAAACACCTTATAGGAGTGGTTTTGGGAATAATTTGGCTCTCTACCCTACCTTTCTATGGACAACTCTTTTTGTCGGGATGAGATTCTATTAAGTAAGAAATTATTTGGAAGGCCATCTAAAACAATAGATTTAGTATTGTTTGAGGATTTATATAACCTATAGGCTAGAGGTCATTTTATTTTATAGTATTTGTTTTCTTGTATTAGAGTAGTAGAATTATATATTTAGTTTACACTCGGCACCCACGCACTAGGAATTTTCTTGTTGTTTTCTACTATTTTTATCATATGTCCCTTTATTCTTTAGTGTCATATTTATCTTGACATCATTATTCCCCCTAGACATTCGTTATAGCGAATGTGAGGCCTTCACCCTTAGTTCCCATTAGGGAATATTACTCCTCCACGTCAAGTTAGAGTTCATCTTCCTAGTCCTCCATCGATTCCTTTCAACTCTGATTCTACTAATTCGTTTGATTATTCCATTGATTTTGCGTATTCTCAAACTCATATTACCACCATGTATTGCACCAACATAGGTGCAGGAAACCAAGGTAGTAACTTAGGTGCTAACCCGGGTAATCTCACTAGTGGAACCTCTACCAGTATGGTCACTCCTACTTCGTTGATACCCCTCATGGATGGTTTGAATCTCCATGATTTTTACTAGTTTATGAATGATCCTCTTCTCCATAAACCCAATTTTCCATTTATTCCTACCAAACTTCCTTTCAACATACCCATGTTTGAAGGAAATCTTAGATAAGATCCCACAAATCACGTTCACTCATTTCACAAGTGGTGTTCCTCTAATTCTATCACTAAAGACTCCATCGATTGTTCTTTATTCCAGGTCATGCTTAATGAAGTTGTTGCTAAGTGGTACATTAATTAGGCCAACGCAAGTCATTCCACTTTTATGACTCTTGCCAAGGCTTTGCCAACGTTTGACTTCTTTCCATCAAATGTCTCCCACTCACCTATGTGGCCATCTGCAAGAATGGTGTAGAAGGAGGAGCATGTGTAGGGCCCATGAATTTGAATACCATGTTTATATGGACACGTTCCTTAGATCGCTTTTGGCCCCCATAGGTAAATATGTTGCACCACACTTCGCTCAATCAAAGTAATGTGCACTAAAAATAGAATTGAAATATTACTTGATATATGCTTAATCAATTTATGTTTATATCATTCTCTGTGATCTGCCTCGGACAGGTGTTACTCATGCACTAGGGGCATCTCATGTTTTCAACGGTATTTTTGGTTCCATTTCACACCCTCACCTTCAACCATATGCTCCACCTAAATTATTTATGGTCAACCCCAAAGGGGACTAGTACATCTTAGAATTATCCCCCTACACCAATCAACCCTTATCCAGTTCAAACCACGTCATATGCATATTCACAATCGCATCAACAGATGTTAGGGAAAACTATTTCTCAACCTAGTTATCCGAATGTTCCCCTCCTCCCTATTTTCCATATGCACTTCCTAGTGCTCCAATCCATCCGAAACTAGTGCCTTAGCCTCCCATGCCTCCTCAACCTCTGCTACAAAAACCAATAGCATATTTGGCTCAATTTCTCATGGCAAAAATGTCCCTATCGTGACACATGGGCATCCCATGAGTGACATTTTGAGGTGGGGAAAATTTTTGTTTCCTGTAGCATTGCCTATGAGACACTTCTAATAATTGTCAGTCCAAAGACACTAGACATGACACATGTCCTCATTTAGTCATTCTTTGAACCGATTTGTTTATTTTCACTATTCTGACATCCTCTTGATACATCGACATTACGACATTGATGCCTTCCTAGAATGAATTGCGATATCGATGGAATGTCATCGCACATGTTGTGGCATGTCGAGCTCTGTTAGTTTTCTAGCGTCGGAAGCAACCATTGGAAGTGCCTAGAAAATCGTCTCTATTCCGACAACTGACATAAAATTTTTGTGACGGTTGGTCCATACTAGAAAAATAAACAATCATTTTAAGTGCCACCATATTCATCGTTGTTCTGACATAGGCCATAAAATTTCCGACAATTGGGTGATACCAACGATAGAAAAATCAATCGGCAGTGCCACCTTATCCATCACATTTCTGATGGAAACAACTGTCAGAATTGTGATGTGAGTCATAGAAGTTTTTTTTGGGGGCAGAAGTAATCCTAAAATGATCATCCATTTTAAGAAGGAATTCACATTTGGCTTATGGCATGATAGCAGTAGTTGATAAAGGATAAAGGAAGATGTAAAACCTCCCAATTTAGGATTCAAGACAACTCTCTCAACTGTCTTGCATCCTATCCTTGATCGCTTGGGAGGTCATCGATCTTCATTTTTCATTTACCAACTATTGGCATCATGATAGAAGAGAAATTTGACCTCCTTCCTAAAGTGGATGATCATCCCAGGTTTAGTTCTGCCCCTACAGAGGTATCTCCGGTAAGAATTTGAGAGATTTTCTATATGATCAAGGGCATGTTCATTTAACAAAAATACCTTGTAATATAACTTTGTGTGAATTATGTTTAGTTGAAATATTGCATGTGACCTTGATCAAATTAAGCGTAGCATTTATTTACACTGCAAAATTTTACATGAAAACAATGTTAAACATATGTATAAATTAAAAAATACTTCATTGAGTTTGTTGAAAACTACGTCCATGGGGATTCCTTAATAAGTAATATTTGGTTTATCTGTTAGAAATATCATCTAAATCATTATGGTGAAAATTACATTCTTCAGTAAATATGTTTATTTTACTTTAAAAGAATAAATCAATATAGGTGGGTGTTCTTCAACTTGTTCTTGAGAAAGAGGATTTGATTTTCATTCTTTACTTTGAACATCCCAATTTACTTATCATACATCTCCTTGGATGTTTCCAAATCAGAAATATAGGCAACTAAATTCTTTTGAATGGAATCAATGATAATACTTTTAGCTTTGAACTTGGCTTTCTTGCACTTTTTCTTTCCAACATCAGGTGTAATTGAAGGAGGCTCCACCACTTTTTCTTGTACATTTGACTTGGCTAAATCAAAGGACATTGGAAAAATATATCTAGAATCAATATAACTCCCACCCATAAGGTAGACATCAGTATTTCCTATGTAGTAATTAAGACTTCATCACTCTCTATTTTTTCAGTATAATGGAGATGTCCATTTCTATATTTATATCTATGTTGTGGTTTCAAGGTCTCAGGGCATTCTACTTGAATAGTGGACCCTTGAAATTGATTCAGATGAGAAGGTGCCGAAGATTGTCCCATTTTTTTATTTTATTCTTTCTGTTTTACCCATATCCCATCAAATATCTAAGATGAAAAAATATTTGGAAGCCACCAATAACAACAAAAAAAGTAGGAAAATTCACACATAATTATTAACCAAAACTGGAATGTTTTCTTATTCACCTATACGTGTCCAGGAAAATCTTGAACCTCACCTCCAAATGAAAAAGAGCTCAGGCTCCACAATTTCAATCAGGCCAACACCATATTGTGATCATACTCACTTCAAATGTAATGTCAGTAATTAATATGTCCATTCACTATAATTTTCCTAAATTCAAGTCCTTTCCCTACAAAGGATCTCAAAAAAGAGAGGGAAAATAGTTTCTAAGAAGTATTTAGGCAAGAGAAAAAAGGATATTCCCTCCCTTTCTTGTAGCAGTGAAATTGGAAAATTCATTTGAAACAAGGGGAAAAATTCAAAATTCTTCAAAGGATCAAATTTTAGGAAAAAAATTATTAGATGAACTGATACTCAGAAACAAAAGAAGTAAAAAATAAAATACCAAGAGATGAGGATAAAGGAACATGAGCTGAATCATCTTCAATTGAAAATATAGGTTCAAAGGAAAAAACCTATTCTAAAATTTGGCTTCGTCCCTTAGCTGGAAATTTAGAGGAGAAATATGCAACAAAAGGAAAATGCTACCCCATCCAAAACATGGAATTTGGAGATGGGGAACTCAAGATATATCAGGAAGAAAATTTAGAATCCAGAAGATACAAAGGAAAGTGGAACCAATATAATAAAATTTATTTCAATCTTGGTAACAAAAATTGCTATAGTTTCTTCTACTTTTTTACCTATGATTTGGCATCATATGCTTATAGGTGACACTTCTCTTGAATCTATTTCTGAACAGCTAACCCTTCTTTGGACCTTGAAATATTGTGATAATAAATTTTGTGTATATACATTTACTTCATCCTTATACACACATATGAAGTTTCCAATTGTCCAATACTCGTGTGGTTTCATATTTAATGTTTTAGCCTTTCATTTTTTTCTTGGCTGCACCATTTTTGAAACTTTTCATACTAATTTGACATATTAAGGGCCACAATTGTGAATTTCTTTCATAAATAATTTGAATATAATATGAAATATTTTTTGCTTTAAATATTTAGTAAGTAAAATAAATTCAAATTTGGTTTATGCTTGGAAAATTGTTCCCGAAGGAATGAAATTTTATGGCATATGATCGGTTTATTTTCTCTTGCATTAACTAGTGTATTGGGTTGTTAAGAAGTGAGTTATTGTTTTTTGTTTTCATTTTTGAGAACTGAATTTTTGTCCCAAGCTCCAAGGGCTAAGTGCCTAATGCTCCTCCTAGGTAGGTACCTCCTCTAATCTAGCAACTAACTATCCCATTGGCCACGCCCAATGGGTTATTCAAAAAATTGACTAGGGAATCATCCCCATAGGTAATAAGACTAAGACAACACTCTAATTTCAATAATCCACCCCATTTGAGCCATCCATATCCCTAGAAAGCATCATCAAGGAGCTCAGAGATATAGTTCTTTCATAGTAAGAGCAAAACCACATATGTAGTAACCACAAAAGCTAACACCAACTTGATGTTTATAAAGGGAATTCTTGAAGTCAATGTAATTTTGTCCCCACCCCATCCTTGCTTAGCAATGTCAATGACAACAAGAAACTCTCAATATCTTCTATAATCAAGGTACATTCACGTTAATACAAACCTAAAAATATCTGATATCATAATAAATTAGGCTCTAATACCATGTTTGAGAGGAAAATCTAATATGTGCATTGAAACTGTTAGGGTCCTATATTTTATAGGATCTAAAGGTGGTTGTGTTTTTTCTTTCGATAAAATTTACTTTGTAAAATGATTTCCAAATCTACAAATAATTTTCAAAAAAAAAAGGAGATAACATAAAAAATAAAAAGAGGTTATATGTTATAAATAAAAAATATAAGATGTAAACCCCATCAAAAAGAAGAAAAAACAATAAATTCTGAAAGTGTTGCACATTCAAATGCCACTACTCTTAATTTTATCTTACTTCTGAAAATCAATTGTGTGCATCTTCTTTAAAAATTCCACAAAATTTAAATAAAATTCAATCATATGGTTTAATCATGACTGAATTAGGTTTAAATTTCTTATCAATAGGTAGTGAAAAATAATTTCTCAATCTATATAATCTTGACAGATTAATGAGTTAGGTAGAAAATAAAGTTGGTTCAATATTTTAATCTGAACCAAGGAAGGTGTTGTAAAATAATTTATTTTGATAAGTTAGCATAAGTAGTTGGATAAGCTCAGTTAACTCATACACTAAACACATTTTTTCACCCACATTTTCACACCATAAGTGAACATGAGCCTGGTTAATACTGCCAAGCCAAGACATGAAACACACAACATTTGATAATCTAACACACATAGATTACACCCACTTGGAAATCAGGGAAAAAATATATGTGTAGTTAAGTGTAGAATTGGTGGGTTAGACTTCCAATAACACCCATCAATCATTTACATCAATACATATATGTTGAATTTTTAGGGAGCTTAAATCGTTCACCATCCCATGGTCCAAAGCCGGAGGGGTTTAGGCTAGGTCATCATGTGAGCCTTACTCCTCGGGTCTGCCCAACCCATCGTAGGGAATTTCTTGTTGTGGTTGATCACCAATAAGCTCAAGACTCTACCACCGTTGTGGGACGAAGGTAACCGTAGTGACCAATATTAGAAAAAACACCTTATAGGAGTGGTTTTGGGAATAATTTGGCTCTCTACCCTACCTTTGTATGGACAACTCTTTTTGTCGAGATGAGATTATATTAAGTAAGAAATTATTTGGAAGGCCATCTAAAACAATAGATTTAGTATTTTTTGAGGATTTATATAACCTATAGGCTAGAGGTCATTTTATTTTATAGTATTTGTTTTCTTGTATTAGAGTAGTAGAATTATATATTTAGTTTACACTCGGCACCCACGCACTAGGAATTTCCTTGTTGTTTTCTACTATTTTTATCATATGTCCCTTTATTCTTTAGTGTCATATTTATCTTGACATCATTATTCCCCCTAGACATTCGTTATAGCGAATGTGAGGCCTTCACCCTTAGTTCCCATTAGGGAATATTACTCCTCCACGACAAGTTAGAGTTCATCTTCCTAGTCCTCCATCGATTCCTTTCAACTCTGATTCTACTAATTCGTTTGATTATTCCATTGATTTTGCGTATTCTCAAACTCATATTACCACCATGTATTGCACCAACATAGGTGCAGGAAACCAAGGTAGTAACTTAGGTGCTAACCCGGGTAATCTCACTAGTGGAACCTCTACCAGTATGGTCACTCCTACTTCGTTGATCAACCTCATGGATGGTTTGAATCTCCATGATTTTTACTAGTTTATGAATGATCCTCTTCTCCATAAACCCAATTGTCCATTTATTCCTACCAAACTTCCTTTCAACATACCCATGTTTGAAGGAAATCTTAGATAAGATCCCACAAATCACGTTCACTCATTTCACAAGTGGTGTTACTCTAATTCTATCACTAAAGAAACCATCGATTGTTCTTTATTCCAGGTCATGCTTAATGAAGTTGTTGCTAGGTGGTACATTAATTAGGCCAACGCAAGTCATTCCACTTTTATGACTCTTGCTAAGGCTTTGCCAACGTTTGACTTCTTTCCATCAAATGTCTCCCACTCACCTATGTGGCCATCTGCAAGAATGGTGTAGAAGGAGGAGCATGTGTAGGGCCCATGAATTTGAATACCATGTTTATATGGACACGTTCCTTAGATCGCTTTTGGCCCCCATAGGTAAATATGTTGCATCACACTTCGCTCAATCAAAGTAATGTGCACTAAAAATAGAATTGAAATATTACTTGATATATGCTTAATCAATTTATGTTTATATCATTCTCTGTGATCTGCCTCATACAGGTGTTGCTCATGCACTAGGGGCATCTCATGTTGTCAACGGTATTTTTGGTTCCATTTCACACCCTCACCTTCAACCATATGCTCCACCTAAATTATTTATGGTCAACCCCAAGGGGGACTAGTACATCTTAGAATTATCCCCCTACACCAATCAACCCTTATCCAGTTCAAACCACGTCATATGCATATTCACAATCGCATCAACAGATGTTAGGGCAAACTATTTCTCAACCTAGTTATCCGAATGTTCCCCTCCTCCCTATTTTCCATATGCACTTCCTAGTGCTCCAATCCATCCGAAACTAGTGCCTTAGCCTCCCATGCCTCCTCAACCTCTGCTACAAAAACCAATAGCATATTTGGCTCAATTTCTTATGGAAAAAATGTCCCTATCGTGACACATGGGCATCCCATGAGTGACATTTTGAGGTGGGGAAAATTTTTGTTTCCTGTAGCATTGCCTATGAGACACTTCTACTAATTGTCAGTCCAAAGACACTAGACATGACACATGTCCTCATTTAGTCATTCTTCGAACCGATTTGTTTATTTTCACTATTCTGACATCATCTTGATACATCGATATTACGACATTGATGCCTTCCTAGAATGAATTGCGATATCGATGGAATGTCATCGCACATGTTGTGGAATGTCGAGCTCTGTTAGTTTTCTAGCGTCGGAAGCAACCATTGGAAGTGCCTTGAAAATCGTCTCTATTCCGACAACTGACATAACATTTTTGTGACGGTTGGTCCATACTAGAAAAATAAACAATCATTTTAAGTGCCACCATATTCATCGTTGTTCTGACATAGGCCATAAAATTTCCGACAATTGGGTGATACCAACGATAGAAAAATCAATCGGTAGTTCCACCTTATCCATCACATTTCTGATGGAAACAACTGTCAGAATTGTGATGTGAGTCATAGAAGTTTTTTTTGGGGGCAGAAGTAATCCTAAAATGATCATCCATTTTAAGAAGGAATTCACATTTGGCTTATGGCATGATAGCAGTAGTTGATAAAGGATAAAGGAATATGTAAAACCTCCCAATTTAGGATTCAAGACAACTCTCTCAACTGTCTTGCATCCTATGCTTGATCTCTTGGGAGGTCATCGATCTTCATTTTTCATTTACCAACTATTCGCATCATGATAGAAGAGAAATTTGACCTCCTTCCTAAAGTGGATGATCATCCCAGGTTTAGTTCTGCCCCTACAGAGGTATCTCCGGTAAGAATTTGAGAGATTTTCTATATGATCAAGGGCATGTTCATTTAACAAAACTACCTTGTAATATAACTTTGTGTGAATTATGTTTAGTTGAAATATTGCATGTGACCTTGATCAAATTAAGCGTAGCATTTATTTACACTGCAAAATTTTACATGAAAACAACGTTAAACATATGTATAAATTAAAAAATACTTCATTGAGTTTGTTGAAAACTACGTCCATGGGGATTCCTTAATAAGTAATATTTGGTTTATCTGTTAGAAATATCATCTAAATCATTATGGTGAAAATTACATTCTTCAGTAAATATGTTTATTTTACTTTAAAAGAATAAATCAATATAGGTGGGTGTTCTTCAACTTGTTCTTGAGAAAGAGGATTTGATTTTCATTCTTTACTTTGAACATCCCAATTTACTTATCATACATCTCCTTGGATGTTTCCAAATCAGAAATATAGGCAACTAAATTCTTTTGAATGGAATCAATGATAATACTTTTAGCTTTGAACTTGGCTTTCTTGCACTTTTTCTTTCCAACATCAGGTGTAATTGAAGGAGGCTCCACCACTTTTTCTTGTACATTTGACTTGGCTAAATCAAAGGACATTGGAAAAATATATCTAGAATCAATATAACTCCCACCCATGAGGTAGACATTAGTATTTCCTATGTAGTAATTAATACTTCATCACTCTCTATTTTTTCAGTATAATGGAGATGTCCATTTCTATCTTTATATGTATGTTGTGGTTTCAAGGTCTCAGGGGATTCTACTTGAATAGTGGACCCTTGAAATTGATTCAGATGAGGAGGTGCCGAAGATTGTCCCATTTTTTTTTTTTCTGTTTTACCCATATCCCATCAAATATCTAAGATGAAAAAATATTTGGAAGCCACCAATAACAACAAAAAAAGTAGGAAAATTCACACATAATTATTAACCAAAACTGGAATGTTTTCTTATGCACCTATACGTGTCCAGGAAAATCTTGAACCTCGCCTCCAAATGAAAAAGAGCTCAGGCTCCACAATTTCAATCATGCCAACACCATATTGTGATCATACTCATTTCAAATGTAATGTCAGTAATTAATATGTCCATTCACTATAATTTTCCTAAATTCAAGTCCTTTCCCTACAAAGGATCTCAAAAAAGAGAGGGACAATAGTTTCTAAGAAGTATTTAGGCAAGAGAAAAAAGGATATTCCCTCCCTTTCTTGTAGCAGTGAAATTGGAAAATTCATTTGAAACAAGGGGAAAAATTCAAAATTCTTCAAAGGATCAAATTTTAGGAAAAAAATTATTAGATGAACTGATACTCAGACACAAAAGAAGTAAAAAATAAAATACCAAGAGATGAGGATAAAGGAACATGAGTTGAATCATCTTCAATTGAAAATATAGGTTCAAAGGAAAAAACCTATTCTAAAATTTGGCTTCGTCCCTTAGCTGGAAATTTAGAGGAGAAATATGCAACAAAAGGAAAATGCTACCCCATCCAAAACATGGAATTTGGAGATGGGGAAATCAAGATATATTAGGAAGAAAATTTAGAATCCAGAAGATACAAAGGAAAGTGGAACCAATATAAGAAAATTTATTTCAATCTTGGTAACAAAAATTGCTATAGTTTCTTCTACTTTTTTACCTATGATTTGGCATCATATGCTTATAGGTGACACTTCTCTTGAATCTATTTCTGAACAGCTAACCCTTCTTTGGACCTTGAAATATTGTGATCGATTTGTGATAATAAATTTTGTGTATATACATTTACTTCATCCTTATACACACATATGAAGTTTCCAATTGTCCAATACTCGTGTGGTTTCATATTTAATTTTTTAGCCTTTCATTTTTTTCTTGGCTGCACCATTTTTGAAACTTTTCATACTAATTTGACATATTAAGGGCCACAATTGTGAAGTTCTTTCATAAATAATTTGAATATAATATGAAATATTTTTTGCTTTAAATATTTAGTAAGTAAAATAAATTCAAATTTGGTTTATGCTTGGAAAATTGTTCCCGAAGGGATGAAATTTTATGGCATATGATCGGTTTATTTTCTCTTGCATTAACTAGCGTATTGGGTTGTTAAGAAGTGAGTTATTGTTTTTTGTTTTCATTTTTGAGAACTGAATTTTTGTCCCAAGCTCCAAGGGCTAAGTGCCTAATGCTCCTCCTAGGTAGGTACCTCCTCTAATCTAGCAACTAACTATCCCATTGTCCATGCCCAATGGGTTATTCAAAAAATTGACTAGGGAATCATCCCCATAGGTAAGAAGACTAAGACAACACTCTAATTTCAATAATCCACCCCATTTGAGCCATACATATCCCTAAAAAGCATCATCAAGGAGCTCAGAGATATAGTTCTTTCATAGTAAGAGCAAAACCACATATGTAGTAACCACAAAAGCTAACACCAACTTGATGTTTATAAAGGGAATTCTTGAAGTCAATGTAATTTTGTCCCCACCCCATCCTTGCTTAGAAATGTCAATGACAACAAGAAACTCTCAATATCTTCTATAATCAAGGTACATTCACGTTAATACAAACCTAAAAATATCTGATACCATAATAAATTAGGCTCTAATACCATGTTTGAGAGGAAAATCTAATATGTGCATTGAAACTGTTAGGGTCCTATATTTTATAGGATCTAAAGGTGGTTGTGTTTTTTCTTTCGATAAAATTTACTTTGTAAAATGATTTCCAAATCTACAAATAATTTTCAAAAAAAAAAGGAGATAACATAAAAAATAAAAAGAGGTTATATGTTATAAATAAAAAATATAAGATGTAAACCCCATCAAAAAGAAGAAAAAACAATAAATTCTGAAAGTGTTGCACATTCAAATGCCACCACTCTTAATTTTATCTTACTTCTGAAAATCAATTGTGTGCATCTTCTTTAAAAATTCCACAAAATTTAAATAAAATTCAATCATATGGTTTAATCATGACTGAATTAGGTTTAAATTTCTTATCAATAGGTAGTGAAAAATAATTTCTCAATCTATATAATCTTGACAGATTAATGAGTTAGGTAGAAAATAAAATTGGTTCAATAGTTTAATCTGAACCAAGGAAGGTGTTGTAAAATAATTTATTTTGATAAGTTAGCATAAGTAGTTGGATAAGCTCAAAATTATAAGGTAGGATATGGATGCTGTTAGAGTCAGCCTTTGTAGCATTCCTTCAGTGATAAAACATGCTCTTACAAAGTGATTTTAAGGTGTCAAGGTCAAATTTTGTCATTTCAATGAGTCTTCAAGCAAAATTTGGTCACTAGGCATTAGGTCTAGGGTTTGTTTTCACTCTTTTCAAATTTGTCCAAATGTCGGTCCATGTCACCATTTAGCTGAGTGTACCATCATTCAGAGGGTTGTCATCATCATGTCAAGTTCCGTTGGGTCATTTTACACCTTGTTCATGCTTCAGTTGTGCCTAGGTAAGGTCCATTTCACTCTCCTAGGGTTTTGGAGGTAATTTCTCTTGGATGGTCAAATAATTGGAAAAACTTGTATCCTGATGTTCACACACCTTCCCCTATCCTTAATATACCTTATTAAACACTTCCCATCATTGAGATCCCCCAAATTCCTCAATTTTGTACAAACCCTAGTTTCTTGCCACAACCTGGCAATTTTCTAGGCTAGGCCTGTGTTTTGCCCTTTTGGACCCCTTCTCCTCACTCAATCTCTAATATTCCACTTTCCCCTGCTTCCTAACATCCCTCCCTACTTTCCAAAATTTCCCCAAGAATTTAGAAGCCCCTTATCCCCTTCATTTCGCTTCATTTCGACAAAATCCCTTGTTTCACACATCGGGATAAGTTTCACTCAAAAGATGTTTCAGAGCAATAAATAATGAATTTTGGAAAAATGAGAGAGGTTTTTATATAAAACATGCCAAGGAAGAAAAACCTCTTTCACTTTTTACACAGGTATCATAGTTTTATAGAAATTTCAAAAATACCATTGCCTCAGGAGAATTGAATGCACCTCTGAAGTGACCTTGGGAAAATCAAGATTTCTCCTACCATGGTTGGCTAAATTACTTTCTTGATGAGTCAAAGGATAACTAGACACAAAGATATTTCCAATGAGCTATCATGAACTCAATTTGGAGTTGAGGAAGACCTTTAAAAGTTGACTGCAACAGCGCTATGCCTTGAGGCAGCCTCATTCTGCTCATTTTGACAAGTTTTAGGAGATTTGATTTTTGATAGGGTAAATGAAATCTAAATTGCATAATTCCACTTGTGTTGGAAATTAGACTCCAAGATCTTTCCAACAAGCTATTACACACTTGATTTGGACACCAAGAAGGCCTCCAAAATTCTCCTGTAAAATGCACTATGTGATAAAAGGTGCGCTACCCATACAGGAGGTGCGCTACCCACTTGAGGGGCACTACCCACTTGAATTCCACAGCCAATGTAAAATAACAAGGGCGCTACCCACTTGAGCAGGGCCACTACCCACTTAGTAACAGAGCCTAGAAATTTGTGTTTTGCGCCCAGTTTTGATTTAAATCGACTCCAACAACTTGCAAAGAGGTTTTTATCATTGCTCAGTAGATTTTTAACAATGTTGTGATGTTATTGATGTTGGGAAAGAGGCCATGTTTGGAGAAGAATGTATAAACCCTACATTCACATGCAAATTAATTCCTTAAGGGTTTTTGAATGTATATGGGAAGTTTTATGAAAAGTTTGAAAATTCTTGAATGGTAAATATGCTCATGTCATAGCACGTTGTGTATAACATCCTCACGCCCTGAGTTATCATTTTATCACTGCTGTCATACCCTTTCATGATTTTTCACAGTTTCATGTTGACTAGTATATACCCTCCATCACCATAATCTTATCACTGCTGCCATCACCATAACATTGCCACTGTCATGGCCATTTGTGTCGCTATGGTTAATGTCATGTTGTTCTTATTCTCATGTTGACAGTCCCATGCTTGTTGCCCCTTTGACAAATTTTGGCCATCATTATAAAATTGTACCATGCATCTGCATTTGGTTTTCATTTGTCAAACTTACTTATGATCGTAACAGTGATAGTTTTTATGCCATTAAAACAGAGTCATCCTCATTATGATTTTGTTTTCCTGTGATACTTGGGTACATATGCAACATATTTGGGTTTTGAGCATACATTGAAACTTTTACTTCACTACACCTATATCAACATACATATTGCAGACATCTTGTTTTCAAAGCCATGTCAGAGACGGATTCAGTTTATGAGCAAGGATATGAGCAGGACAGTGACTCAACCGTTGAGGTTGATGTACTGAGATGGAGCATAACAGTGCACCAGTAGTGGTAACATATCAGAGAGGCCACAGAGCTTTGTTTGCAGCATCACGACGAGTACTATCTCCACCCGGGGTGGAAGGGGTCTCGTTGACTTCATTAGCAGTGCGAGTACTATCTCCACATGGCGTGGAAGGGGTATCACCTTATTCATCAGCGTAGGTACATTCACAGGATCATGATAGAAACAAAGACATGTTCCATCATATGAAAAATCATTATTGAGCTCGCATGCATGTCTGCAAAGCGAGAATGAAGATTCTGAAGAGGAGGATGAGCGAAGCACTAAAACGGCGGAAAAGCCCTGATCCACTCCTGATTTTGGCTAAGGCTTCATTGGCTGGGCATGATACATGATGGAGGGTATTCGCTCCAAATTTGAGCAAATTCAGAAAAAAATTTGTCATTTTGAAATATTTTGGTCTAAAAACAGGTTTTTCAGTTAAGCGGGTAGCGCGCCCATATGCTCACTTTTTTTCGGGACACTTGCTGAAGGAAATCTTTGCATTTTTGGATTTTTCATGGTAATTAATGCATCCTCAGGCATTTCCGAAGCATTTCATCAGATTCTGGATGGTCAAAAAGCTCAAAAACACCATGAAAACCACCTTGCTGCCACTTTTTGCACCAGCAGGAAGTACTTCTGGGAGAATGAAGTTTTGGAGGGGAAAATGAGCTCCAAATTGAGAAATTCCACTTGGGTTGGATAGTAAACATTCAGGGCTTTCCAACGAGCTATCATGAGCTCAATTTGGATGCTGTTAAGTGCCTCAAAATCAGGTTGAAAGGCGCGCTACCCACTCAGCTCAGGGGCGCTACCCACTTAAATTTTTGGCTGAATTTCAACTTCCAGCTCAGAATTTCGGCCAGTTGGGACTAGTTTTGCTTGTGGATGAAATTTTTTGGTTTTCATGATGTAAATTGATGGTTGGCATGTAAATTTGGCTTATTTTTACCTGTTCTAGAATATTCACTCTCAAAAAAGTGAAAATCATGTAAATGAATCAGTTTCCACTCTTTTAGAGGCAAGTTGTTAGCTGCCTAGATTTTAGCTCCTTGATTAGAATTTGTTGGAACTGCTCCTAGAAGGAGGATTTCGACCCCTAGAGGCATGGGAAGGGGTTAGGATGCTCTATATTATGTAATTTCTCAATCATTTTCAGAGGTTGGAGAGGTTGGACTCTTGGGAAACTTTTGGCACCATTGTACATATTTTTTCATATTTTGGCTAAGGAAAGATTAGAGGTTTTGCGGCACCTGTTGGGATTCTTGTGGTGTTCTATTCTTGATGGTGTTTTCTCTCTGTTTATTGTAATTTATTAATTTTTGATGTATATCATTTCTCACTTATGCTTCTGAAACTAAAATGAATATGTAGATGAGGTTGAATCCATTGTTTACAGTGCTCTGCCTTTGAATTCATTTAGTTTTACATGTTTTCAACTGTTTGGAGAGGATCCAAGTTCTTCTTTGCCCTCTTCAGCTCCTTTTCATTCTAATCCATCCATATATCCAATCAAAAGAATCAATACAATCGCCTACCTCGCCCCAACTCGAAATCTGCGAAGATCTGACCTTATCCCCGGACCCAAAATTTGTTTTTCCCATTTCTCCAACGAAAACCCAAAAAATCCAAATCAAACATACCTATCTCTTTACTAGCCTAAAATTAGTTCCCATTTTAAGTCATCTTGCACCCGATTGCTCATTTTATCGAGATTGACGGAGAGAGCCCTCTCCTATCCTCGTAGGGCTAGCTACGAGGCTGAGCTTGGTTTGATGTAGCCGTGAGTTTTACCTCATTTCAGCCTGAGGTAGATTTGAGCGCTAACATAGTGGCGACCATACTGGGGAGAAACTCAAAATGTTTGCTTGTTATAGACGGAGTCTGAAGTCACGCCAGGTAGCCTTCGAAATGCTGTTGCTATGCATCAACGAAGTAGATAAATGCTGCTTCAGTCGATCTCCGGTTTAACTTGTAATCGTAACACTTAACTTATAAATTGCCCCAGTACGTGTATCAAGTTGAGATCTGATGCTGATGGTGGACAACAATCAGACACTGCAAGGCTGAAATCATTCACCTGGTGACTTCATTCACTGAACAATCAAGAAATCAATGCTTCGTGGTGACTTCACTGCAGGGAGATCAGTAGCTGTGAGATTTTCAATATGGACCGAATCACGAGAAGATACGCTCCCATGAGCCGAGATCACATTCTAGGTTTTCCGAATAAGATGCCCAAGGTAGATTGGTCAAGGAATCTGCCTACGTTTAACGATGATTGTAAGAAAGATGTTGCTTTACATCTGGTTAGATTTCACATGCATATTCGCAAGTTGAAGGTGGAATTTACTGAAGATTGCTTGATGAAGATATTCCTGGCCACTCTGGAAGGTGAAGCCCAATCTTGGTATGAAAATTTTCCGCTGGCCTGTATTTATTGTTTAAAGGATTTTCATGCCCTGTTCATTGAAAGATATCAAGTATCTTATCCATCATTAAATTTAGTTCATGACTGTTGCAAACATGCTTCTAATTTTATTGAAAGCCTTGAGAAATATTATGAAGATGATAATTTCATGGATGATGAGATCATGGAAGCCCTATATGAAAATCCATTTCAGCAACATGAAGAGAACCTAGAGGATACCCATAAAGAATATCATGAAAATTTGCAGCAGGATCAAGATCTTAGTGCGGTGGAAAGTGAAGCCATTTTTCATGTTGACAGTGAACAGGAATTATATGAAATGGATCAGCAGTATGAGGAAAGTTTGTATACTCCTTCACTTGAAATCAATGAAGACAATCACTATTTGAGCAGAAGAAAACAAAAGGTATTATCTCCTCTATCTGAAGATGAGATAGATCAGCTATTGAAAGGTCAGGTTCCAGCTCAAGTTAATGCAGATCTGCAGTGTGCACATGGTCAAGAAGGTGATGGTGGAACTTCTTCCTTTTCTGAAATGGATGACAGTCCTGTAAGCAGCTTTATAGATCAGCAGGTTGAAGATGTCTATATGGCTGAAAGTGATGAAAGAGAAAGTGTCATTTCAGATCTGCCCACAAAAGAAGACAGCATGCCGAGAACTCAAGTTTCAGTTTCATATTGTGATAATGACCAGCCAGCTATTTCAGATCTACATTCAGATTGTGATGACCAAGAATATCTTGTGCTGAAACCCATCAAGGAGAATTCTGCTGTTGAGATCATCCGGAAAGAAGAAAACAAAGGTATGAATTCAAATGTTTTCAGTTCATTAGAACACAGCCTTTAGAAAGAAGTAATTCAGTCAGTTCATGAACAACGAGATGAAATCTGTGTTCAAGTAAGTGAAACAATTCCTTTGGATGAATTTATGGTAGATGATAGGAATGTCATGTTTGGGTTTCAAGAATCATCTAAAGTTGCTTTTCTCATGATTGATGAATGCAATGAGGAACATGATAATCTAACTGTCATATCATATGAAGATGACCTACAGTACATTCATACTATAGAAGATCAAAACATTCAGGATTTCCATTCAGATTCTTCTTCATATGTCTCATGTGTTGAAATGTTTTCTCAAGAAGAGATTTGCTCACCTACCTGTTCAGAGTTTTTTGAAGCCCAGGAACATATTGTTACTGAAGTACATGATGAAGGAAGATCAGAATTAGAAGCAGGAGAAAAAGACACCATGTTCTTTCAGCAGGAGGTAAATCTTCATGTTTTTCATGATCCATTGGAAAAATTGTTACAGTCAGCAGTAAAGGTGAGTATTGCAGTATTCAGTGATGAAGGAGATCATGGTCAATTATGTTTTTGGATGCCCAGTTACCAGTATCTATTGTTGATCAGGAGATCAGATCAGAAGAATCAGTCAAGAAGCCATCTGCTTGACTGGTTACATTGGAAAGCCAATTATACATGATTGTACATATTTCATTAGTATGCAGGTGGTTGTCATCATGATTCCAAATCTTGATGGATTGCTGCCTTTTTTCCAAAAGCTTTGTAAATTCTTGTTTTAATTCAGTTATCAGTCATTTGTGTTTGGTCTGTTGAGTCAGCTTTTTCAAGTTATTTCAGTTTTCCATCGAGTCGGTTTGAGTCAAGTTTCAGTCCAATTTCAGTCAGTTTTCAGTCAAGTTTTCATTCAATAAATGTGTCAAAGGTTTTGTGTTATCCGTTCAAATAATGATTCCATCGCCCAATGGATGAAGGCACTGGTCTGCTCTCCCAAAGATCTGCCGTTCTTGGCACCTCCAAGGAGCTACCATCCCCATTGGAGCCAATGTTAGAGTCAGCCTTTGCAGCCTTCCTCCAGTGATCAAACATGCTCTTAAAAAGTGATTTTAAGGTGTCAAGGTCAAATTTTGTCATTTCAATGAGTCTTCAAGCAAAATTTGGTCACTAGGCATTAGGTCTAGGGTTTGTTTTCACTCTTTTCAAAGTTGTCCAAATGTCGGTCCATGTCACCATTCAGCTGAGTGTACCATCATTTAGAGGGTTTTCATCATCATTTCAATTTCCGTTGGGTCATTTTACACCTTGTTCATGCTTCAGTTGTGCCTAGGTAAGGTCCATTTCCCTCTCCTAGGGTTTTGGAGGTAATTTCTCTTGGATGGTAAAATCATTGGAAAAAATTGTATCCTGATGTTCACACACCTTCCCCTATCCTTAATATGCCTTATTAAACACTTCCCATCACTGAGATCCCCCAAATTCCTCATTTTTGTACAAACCCTAGTTTCTTGCCACAACTTGGCAATTTTCTAGGCTAGGCCTGTGTTTTTCCCTTTTGGACCCCTTCCCCTCACTCAATCTCTGAGATTCCACTTTCCCCTACTTCCTAACATCACTCCCTACTTACCAAAATTTCCCCAAGAATTTAGAAGCCCCTTATCCCCTTCGTTTTTCTTCATTTCGACAAAATCCCTTGTTTCACACATCGGGATAAGTTTCACTCAAAAGATGTTTCAGAGCAATAAAAGATGAATTTTGGAAAAATGAGAGAGGTTTTTATACAAAACATGCCAAGGAAGAAAAAAATCTTTCAATTTTTACACAGGTATCATAGTTTTAGAGAAATGTCAAAAATACCGTTGCCTCAAGAGAATTGAATGCACCTCTGAAGTGACCTTGGGAAAATAAAGATTTATCCTAGCATGGTTGGGTAAATTACTTGCTTGATGATTCAAAGGATAACTAGACACAAATATATTTCCAATGAGCTATCATGAGCTCAATTTGGAGTTGAGGAAGACCTTTAAAAGTTGACTGCAACAGCGCTCTGCCTTGAGGCAACCTCATTCTGCTCATTTTGAAAAGTTTTGGGAGATTTGATTTTTTACAGGGTAAATAAAATACAAATTGCATAATTCCACTTGTGTTAGAACTTAGACTCCAATATATTTCCAACGAGCTATCACACGCCCAATTTGGACACCCGGAAAGCCTCCAAAATTCTCCTGTAAAATGCATTATGTGATAAAAGGTGCGCTACCCATACAGGAGGTGCGCTACCCACTTGAGGGGCGCTACCCACTTGAATTCCACAGCCAGTGTAAAATAACGAGGGCGCTACCCACTTGAGGGGCACTACCCACTTGAGCAGGGGCGCTACCCACTTAGCAACAAAGCCCAGAAATTTGTGTTTTGTGCCCAGTTTTGATTTAAATCAACTCCAACAACTTGCAAACAGGTTTTTATCATTGCTCAGTAGATTTTTAACAATGTTGTGATGTTATTGATGTTGGGAAAGAGGCCATGTTTGGAGAAGAATTTATAAACCCTACATTCACATGAAAATTGATTCCTTAAGGGTTTTTGAATGTATATGGCAGTTTTATGAAAAGTTTGAAAACTCTTGAATGGTAAATATGCTCATGTCATAGCACGTTGTGTATAACATCCTCACGCCCTCAGTTATCATTTTATCACTGCTTTCATACCCTTTCATGATTTTGCATAGTTTCATGTTGACTAGTATATACCCTCCATCACCATAATCTTATTACTGCTGCCATCACCATAACATTGCCACTGTCATGGCCATTTGTGTCGCTATGGTTAATGTCATGTTGTTCTTATTCTCATGTTGACAATCCCATGCTTGTTGCCCCTTTGAAAATTTTTGGACATCATTATAAAATTGTACCATGCATCTGCATTTGGTTTTCATTTGTCAAACTCACTTATGATCGAAACAGTGATAGTTTTTATGCCATTAAAACAGAGTCATCCTCATTATGATTTTGTTTTCCTGTGATACTTGGGTACATATGCAACATATTTGGGTTTTGAGCGTACATTGAAACTTTGACTTCACTACACCTATATCAACATACATATTGCAGACATCTTGTTTTCAAAGCCATGTCAGAGACGGATTCAGTTTATGAGCAAGGATATGAGCAGGATAGTGACTCAACCATTGAGGTTGATGTACTAAGATGGAGCATAGCAGTGCACCAGTAGTGGTAACATATCAAAGAGGCCACAGAGCTTTGTTTGCAGCATCACGACGAGTACTATCTCCACTCGTGGTGGAAGGGGTCTCATTGACTTCATCAGCAGCACGAGTACTATCTCCACATGGCGTGGAAGGGGTCTCGCCTTCTTCATCAGCGTAGGTACATTCACAGGATCATGATATAAACAAAGACATGTTCCGTCATATGAAAAATCATTATTGAGCTCGCATGCATATCTGCAAAGCGAGAATGAAGATTCTGAAGAGGAGGATGAGCGAAGCACTAAAACGGCGGAAAAGGCCTGATCCACTCCAGATTTTGGCCGAGGCTTCATTGGCTGGGCATGATACATGATGGAGGGTCTTCGCTCCGAATTTGAGAAAATTCGGAAAAAATTTTGTCATTTTGAAATATTTTGGTCTAAAAACAGGTTTTTCACTTAAGCGGGTAGCGCGCCCGTATGCTCACTTTTTTTCGAGACACTTGCTGAAGGAAATATTTGCATTTTTGGAGTTTTCATGGTAATTTATGCATCCTCAGGCATTTCCGAAGCATTTCATCAGATTCTCGATGGTCAAAAAGCTCAAAAACACCATGAAAACCACCTTGCTGCCACCTTTTGCACCAGCAGGAAGTACTTCTGGGAGAATGAAGTTTTGGAGGGGAAAATGAGCTCCAAATTGAAAAATTCCACTCAGGTTGGATAGCCAACATCTAGGGCTTTCCAACGAGCTATCATGAGCTCAATTTGGATGCTGGTAAGTACCTCAAAATCAGGTTGAAAGGCGCGCTACCCACTCAGCTCAGGGGCGCTACCCACTTAAATTTTTGGCTGAATTTTCAACTTCCAGCTCAGAATTTCGGACAGTTGGGACTAGTTTTGCTTGTGGATTAAATTTTTGGGTTTTCATGATGTAAATTTATGGTTGGCATGTAATTTTGGCTTATTTTTACCTATTCTAGAAGATTCACTCTCAAAAAAGTGAAAATCATGTAAATGAATCAGTTTCCACTCTTTTAGAGGCAAGTTATTAGCTGCCTAGATTTTAGCTCCTTGATTAGAATTTGTTGGAACTTCTCCTAGAAGGAGGATTTCGACCCCTAGAGGCATGGGAAGGGGTTAGGATGCTCTATATGATGTAATTTCTCAATCATTTTCAGAGGTTGGAGAGGTTGGACTCTTGGGAAACTTTTGGCACCATTGTACATATTTTTTCATATTTTGGCTAAGGAAAGATCAGAGGTTTTGCGGCACCTGTTGGGATTCTTGTGGTCTTATATTTTTTATGGTGTTTTCTCTCTGTTTATTGTAAGTTCTTCATGTTTGATGTATATCATTTCTCACTTATGCTTCTGAAACTAAAATGAATAAGTAGATGAGGTTGAATCCATTGTTTACAGTGCTCTGCCTTCGAATTCATTTAGTTTTACATGTTTTCAACTGTTTGGAGAGGATCCAAGTTCTTGTTTTCCCTCTTCAGCTCCTTTTCATTCTGATCCGTCCATATATCCAATCAAAAGCATCAAGACAATCGCCTACCTCGCCCCAACTCGAAATCTGCAAAGATCTGACCTTATCCCCGGACCCAAAATTTGTTTTTCCCATTTCTCCAACGAAAACCCAAAAAATCCAAATCAAACATACCCATCTCTTTACTAGCCTAAAATTAGTTCCCATTTTAAGTCATCTCGCACCCAATTGCTCATTTTATCGAGATTGATGGAGAGAGCCCTCTCCTGTCCTCGTAGGGCTAGCTACGAGGCTGAGCTTTGTTTGATGTAGCCTTGAGGTTTACCTCATTTCAGCCTGAGATAGATTTGAGCGCTAACAGATGCAAAAGAATGAAAAAGTTAAAAATGTTAGGAAAATTATTATTTTTATGGGCATCCATGTAAATAAAATGTTAGGTGTTAGATGCCCTAAAAATACAAGGCAAAATAAAATGTTAGGTGTTAGATGCCCTAAACAAAGAAGGACAAATATATTGTTAACTGTTAGATGTTTTAAACAAAGGAGGAAAAATAAAACGTTAGGGAAGCAAGAAAGAAAAAGAAAAGCTTCATTTTGTTTTCAAGGTTTTGGTTGGCTACTAGTCTAAATGCGCCTATGGAAAAATTATTAGTATGGTTTAAATTTTGATTATTAATTTCTATCCTAAAGTTTTAAAACATAGCATATTTTCCCCTACTTTCATTTCATTCATTTCCCTTTTTATTTCCTTCTCCAGTCATATATTTTCACACATTTCTTTATAATCTCGTACATTTAAAATCATTTTTCCCATAAGCCAAAACCTGAAATCATTTACATTGTCATCTCCCACAAACCTTTCAGATGTAGAATATACGACAAAGTGGGACCTGTACCACGCCACACTTTCTTTTTCATTCATTTTCCATTGAAAATCATTGAACTTACATTTTTTTTCTGCCTTCCCACTTTTACCTTTATAACCTTAAATTTATATCGTTTTTCACTTACTCTGCTTCCTTATTCCCCGATCGCGATTAAAGTGGGCCATCCCTCCACATCACCAAATTACCTCACCCTCTTCCCATTTCACATATTATACATGTTTGACATCGCAACTAAAACTTAAAACTTACGATTGTTGATTTGCGATATCACATCGCATATGTTTTAACTTACTTTTAAAAGCACCCACAACATATTTGTTTTAGCTTGCGATACGGGAGGTTGGCCCCACCTTAGCAACTCTTCCCCCCACTTTATAGACTTTTCAAATACTTCGAATTATTATGAAAACATCATAAAACACTAACTTACCACATAAAACTACATCAATTGTAGTGGGCTGAATTTCTCCTTGACACGTGATCCTCCACTACGCGCAAATCACACTTCGTGGTTTGAAAAGTTTACATTATTTTTCCAAGTGCCACATTCTATGATGTGGGATGTGGGTAGGTCACTATCACCAAACTTCACAAATTTTAGATGTTAACCCCATGTATTATAAATAAAATTTGAAATTTGTGATATGCACCTGCGATCCGGGGCCACTTTTCACTTGCAACGTCACTTACCTCTTTTCCCACACTTCGCACTTCATTGCTTTTAGTGTTTACATCCTCCCCGTTTATAAAAAAACTTAAAAACCACAATTTTTTCTACTGTCTGGTCACACCGTCCCTCCATGTCGCATCCCACTTCGCATTGCATCTTTGGTACCATTCTTCATAAACTTAAAATCTAAATGTTACGAAGTGCGTGGATGTGATGCAACATCAGAATCGAAATATAAAACCTTTCAAGTCCGATATATTTATTTTTCACGATGTTTTGTTTATAAAATTGTTTTAACACAACAAAAGGATTTCAGGTTGCAAAAAAATAGGAAGGTCAACTTAGGTAGTAAAAGGCATTCAACACTCCCTTCATGCAACAATTGATTTTCCAGCACATCATTTATTTTGCCAGCATATCAGTAAAAGGTGATCCACATCCAAACAACCCCACTACATCAACACCTTCTCTGCACAACAAATTCCACCGAGAGTATAATTTTGTAATAGGTTAGATTTTTTAGTTCAAGTTTAAACCTAAAAATACCATGTCTGTTAGAGATTTTTTTGTTGTAATTTTTGTATAAATACTTCAATTTGGAAGTATCAATGGTCAATTTATTAAGATTAGAATCACTACTATATTTTGGATTACTTTAAGTTTTTCTAAAGCATTGGACAATCAATAATAATTATACCATTCACAAGATTATTGTGGCTTAAATAATAGTGATTTTTTTCTTTGATTAGTATTGTTTCTTATTCCTCTTTCATTATAGATGTCTGAATTCTAATTTTAAAGCAGAAGGCGTGATGAAAAGGATTTACTTTTCAGTACCTTAATTTGGCTTCCTTTACGATCATTATGTTTTCCATTAAAATAAAAACTAAATAATTCCTAATTTATCTTTAGTTCTATTGAATCTATTCATAGTTCTACCATAAATCCAAGAGATCCCATAAATATTCCTAGCTTCCCCTGTGTTTACCCTATGAAAATTTAATGCAATTATCCAATTATATTTTGACTCAGTTTCCCAATAGATATTAATAGTTTGAATATAATAAAGCTTCCAAAATCCAAAACAAACCCAAAACCGAAGTACTATGATACCTAGCCTAAAAATTATTTAAACAAAGTTATATATTATAGAGAGAGCCCTCTCGAAATCTAGGAAGGCTAGGTCCTAGATTCCAAATTTAGTTTGAAGTTGGCATACGTGATTAGTTTTCACAATCTCTAGCAAATTACAAAACACTAACATAGTGGGGATAGTACTGGGGATGAATTGAAATAAATCATAACTTATTTCAAATTCAATCTCTTGTTAAATAATCATTGTATTAATATCCCATAGGGATTTCTATCTTTTAGTTTTTTGTAAATAAAGTTTGAGTTACATTTTATAGTGTGTGTTTTGATTTTTTAAAATTGGCTTCCAAGAGACCTTATAGACAATCTCATCCTAATCCCAAACCTCCTGAAATAGTGGATGATCCTCAAATGATTCAAATAATAACTAAGGATACTTCAAAGAAATTAGTTAAATAGATAGGTTCATCAGAAAGTCTGGGAAGTGATAATACTCTCCCAAGAACACAATCCATTCCTATTAAGCTTGAGACCTTACAACATATCAACATTGACTTAAAGTTTGAGCAAAGCCTCTTTCGAAGAAAATCCCTAAATTGGGTAGATACAATAGTCCTTGACCAATCGATTCTACGTCCAGATTCACCTAAAAATCTATTTTCTTTAAAATCTGATCAAGAAATTTTCTAGGATTTTAAGATCCTCAAATATTTGGTATTAGACTTCACTTCAACAGTTACAGATGCCTATCTCCAATAATTAGTAGAATTTTCTGCATTAAATATTGTTGCTTCAACCATTACATCCCAAACAATTAAATAAAAATATGTGAGTCCAACCCCTTCTGAAAAGTATACTACTTATCCTCTCATAAAAAATCAAAGGCCTTCATCTCCATCACTTCATCCCTCATTTCCTTCACATATAGTTCATTAATTTCCACCTATTAATATACCACCTATTAATCCATTACCTGTCAACCATCCACCCCCAATCATGGCTGCACGTTATGATCCCTTGGTTATTCCTCGAAATCTAGGGGCTATCCCCCAAGACTATCAAACCAAAATACCCCAATTTGATAACACCCAACACATTACTGATCAACATCATGGTAACATAGTGAATTATTTCTTTGATTGATATGAGATTGATTTTGATGATGTTATGATGAGGTTACTTTTTCAAACCCTTGGAGGTGAGGTTAGGAAATGGTTTAGAGCTTTACTAGCTACTTTCATCAATGATCTAATATTTCTACAACATCATTTTATAGATAGATAGAAAGTTGAAAAGAAACATGTCTATTTTCTACCAGAATAAGAAAATATCAAAAGAGAAACTGGAGAAAGTGTGTAGGATTATTGTGCTAGATTGAACTATATTTATAATGGTATTCCTGCTCGCATAAAACCACCCAAAGGATTAGTGATAATTAAGTTTCCAGATGGTTATGAGATAGACATATCTTATCATTTAAGAGGGAGGAACCCTGGCACTTTAGAGAAAATTCAAACCATATCAATTAGTCTAGAAGCCAATTTATTGGCCAAAAGAGCTAGAATGAGAGCTAAGAAGATAATTACCATTAAAGAAAAAGAATAGACCTCTACCATTGATGCCAAGATATATTGTTTAATGAGAGAAATGGAATGAATGATGATTGATAGAAACATCCGTAGGGAAAATCAAAACGCTCCCCAATACTGTAATAGAAACAATAGGAGGAATCAACCATAGATTAAATAAAGGGGACCAGAGAAAATTAGACCCCCTTTTAAAGATAAATATGTTTATGAAAGTGGAGAGATCATTCAAGAGGAAGAAGAAAACCAAATAAATCTGTTTGGTTTACAAAATAATGATACTATTTTTCTCACAGAAGAAGACAAGAAGCTATTTTCATTAGCTCAAACAGAGCTTGAATCAGATGAATCTGAAGAATATAAATATGGATTTTAGACACCATTATGGAGATGCACAAAAAATATAATGTTAGGAGAAGAAAAAGTTCTGACAATACTGCTAAAAAGATTTCTGATTAACCACCCAAAATTTCTTGTGATTCAGATCCTAAGAAAACAGTAGAAAAGTCTTCTAAGAAATCTACTAAAAATCCTGGTAAGAAACCTTACGAGGTTTTTACTAAAAATATAGTTTATTTTATTTCTAAAACAACTCAGAATGATGTTCCAACCCCCAGTCAAAAAACCCTACTCAAATATAAAGAAATTGTCAATTTACCTGACATTCCTAATGTTGTCAAGATTCAATCATCATTTAATCTTAAGAAAAAACTATCTAAAGTCAAAATTTACATCCTTTTGATAGAAATAATGAAAAAAAAACATACAAAACTCAGGTAATGGAAGTACTGAAAATAGGGGAAACTGCTGACACTCTCAATCTGAATGATGACCACCCTGAATTGTTGTTTGGTCTAGAAGTAGATGGTAAGTTACAAGAAGGAGTATTCCTTCCCTTCTGTGTCAGCTTAAACATACATGATAAAATCCTACATAATGATATGTTGGATTCAGGGGTTTCACACCAATTAGTGCCTAAATATCTAATGGAAAAGTTAGGTCTTGACATCGCTAGGCCCTAAAAATATCTATACTCATTTGATTCAAGTAAAGTGAAGTGTTTAGGCCTCATTAAGGACTTGTGTATAACTTTGTCTCAAATCCCAACCAAAAGCCTAGTTATGGAAATTGTCATAGCAGACATTCCTCCTAAATATGGCATGCTTTTATCACGTTCTTGGGGAGAAAAGTTACAAGGAAATCTTCAATTATATATGAATTTTGCTACAATACTAGTATTTGGCCAGTAGAGAAGTTTATATATTAAAAATCTCATGAAATATATGTTAAATATTCAAGAAAACCCTCATAATCACCCTCTATATTATGTTCACACTAGTTTGGATTCATTCAAATTATTCAATGATACTGAAATTGAAGCCTAGTTATGAAATTACATGGATACACTTGAAAACACCACTTTAATCAAAGAATTAACTCCTACTTTAGAACTCTTATGGAATATGACCTCTGACGGGGCTTGTAGTAAAAAAGGCTCTGGAGTAGGAATCTGGTTATCTAATCCAACTAATAATCATTGTGAAGGGGATTCCCATAAACTTAATTTTCAGTGCACCAAAAATATTGCTAAATATGAAGCTTTTATGCTAGGTATGCAGTTGCTTAAGGAATTAGGGGCGAAAATAATTACTGTGCAGGGAGATTCTGAATTAATCATCAAACAAGTAAAAGGGTAATATTTTGCTAAAAACCCTAGATTAAGATCGTATAGAAATGTAGTGCTTAATTACTTACATACTTTTGTGGAATATGATCTACCAGTAGTTCCAGGAAGTCAAAATCTCATAGCTGGTATTCTTTTTGTTTCTGTAAGAACTTGCAAAATACCTCACCCGAATAAACCACACACAATTGAAATTAAACATAAATTTTCAATACCAGATAACATGCGATACTGGCAGGTTTTCGGGAATGAAAAACAGAGTGAAAACTTCTTGTTATCAAAAGAAGAGTTCGAGGAAACACAATTATATTTGGATAATCAGGAAGAAGATGAAATGAGACCAGAAAATCAGGTAAAAAATCAAGCAGTTGTGTGTAATCCTTTGGTAAACTAGTGTGATATATTAGATATAAATAATCATTTAGCTCAAAGTGTGCATAAATTATAAATTCATGAAATAGATCCTAAAAAGGAAGATTTTGAAATAATTAAACTAAAAGATAACATTTCAACCCACAGATTAGCTCCGTTAAAAGAAATTTTTGTCTTTAATGATGTAGCAAAGAAGCCTAAAATTGAGCCCATTCGAGCAGAAGTTGAAGAATCTAAAATAGGCACTAAAAAAAACTCGAAGACGATTAAACTCTCAAAAATATTACCTTTTATTACCAAAAGGAAATATATAGACCTATTCCAAGAATAAATTGATGTGTTTTATTGGAGTTATGAGGATCTAAGAGTTTATGATTCCAACATCATTCAGCACAAAATTCCAATTAAAGAAGAACAAAATCCTTTTAAACAGAATCTTCAGAGGATAAATCCAGTTTTTTTACCTTTAGTTGAGAAAGACATTAAAAGAATGTATGATGCTAAAATAATTTTCCCTCTCAGATATTCGAAATGGGTGTCAAAAATAGTACCAACCAAAAATAAAATAGGACAAATGAAGTTGTGCATTGACTTCAGAAACCTAAATAAGGTTTCCCTGAAAGATAACTATCCCTTAACCAAAATGGACCATATCTTACAAAAGGTGATAGGATCAACTATGATATCATTACTAGATGGATTCTCTGGTTATAAACAAGTCTTGGTTGATCTAGAAGATTAAGATAAAACAATTTTACCACTCCATGGGGCACTTTCATGTATGTGAAAATTCCTTTTGGACTGATGAATGTTGGGGCCACGTTCCAAAGAGAAATGGACATTGCATTTTTAGAATAGATTGTCCTCTTTATTGTAATATATCTGGATGATGTAAATGTGTATTAAAATTATAATGAAGAACACTTGAGACATTTGAGACGAGTCTTTCAGAAATGCAGGAAATTTGGCATATCTTTAAATCCTAAGAAAATAGTATTTGGCCTAGAAGAAGGTAAATTTTTAGGACATATCATATAAAAATATGGAGTTAGAAATGAAACTAAGAGAATTGAAGAAATCCTATAGACTAGTCTCCCAATAAACATTAAATAGCTTCAATCATTCATAGGGAAAATAATTTTTTTGAGAATATTTATCCCTAATCTTGCTAAACTTCTTAGAAACATAACCAATATTATCAAGAAATATTCTGAAATAAAATGGAGTATAGAAGCTACGAAATCTTTTGACATGGTAAAATAGGTATTAAATAAATCACCAATGGTTATCAGGTCAGATTTTACTAAATAATTTATAATATTATATTTTTCTTCTGACCACATTGTTGAAGCTATTTTACTGTAGAAAAACAATGAAGGATTTGAGCATCCAATAGATTTCTTCGGCAAAGCTTTAAGAGATGCTTCTCTCAATTATAACATCATGGAAAACATGCCTTTTCAATAGTCAATGAAATTAAAGGTTTTAGAGTTTATATTTTTCATTCACATATAATTTCTTATGTACCTAATTTTGTGGTAAGAAATATTTTAACGCAAAATGGACCAGATGGAAAAAGAGGAAAATAGATTGCAGTAATTTTGGAGTATGATCTAGAAAAAAATCATAGAAAAGTGATTAAAGGGAAAGGGCTTGCACAGCTTATGGCTGAGTCCAATTTTGAAGATCTGGATATAAATTTGGTACCAACTTTGGATGATCAAGAGGAGCAGGTGAGCCCACAAATCAATGAAGAAATTTTAATTCTCCCTGGTATGCAAACTTGCTTTATGTATTGTTTAATTTAAATTATCCTCTTGGTATTACAAGAAATAATGCATTATTGATAATGCCCTTTATTGAAAAGATTTAGGTGGCCTATTACTCAAATGTTTTTTGAAGAATGATGTAGAAGATATTATGAATTATTTTTACGACGGAGACTATGGTGGCTACTTGTATTGGAAGATTACTACTAATAAGATTCTCAGGGTTGGTTTTTACTTGCCCACTCTATTTTTTGATGTCTACAAGAAATTTATAACCTGGCATAAGTTTCAAATTTTTGAAGGTAAAAGAAAAAACTCTTACCCTTGCCTCTCAAACCCATTTATGTTGAAATCCCATTCCAACAATAGAGTTTGGATTTCATAGGTGAAATCCATCCTCATTCCTCTACCCAACACAAGTGGATATTAATAGCCACAGATTACTTCACTATGTGGATAGAGGCCATCCCTTCAAGAAATGCCACTGATGTTGTTATTACCAAGTTCCTTGAGACCCATATCTTGTCTATATTTGGCTGCCTATGGAAAATCATCATTGATAATGCAAAAACCTTTAAGTCCAAAAATATGGTTGAATTCTATGATAAATGTAATATTTCTTTAGGACATTCAATAGCCTATTACTCACAAGGTAATGGAATGTATGAACAATCCAATAAGAGTCTGGTAAAAATAATGAAGAAATTATTATAAAAAAATAAAAAATCCGCGCATAATAAGTTATTCATTGCACTTTGGGCTGACAGGCTTACTACAAAAAAAGTCCATTGGTATGTCACCATAACAACTAGTTTATGGAATGGATGTTTTTTTTCCAACTTCTCTAGAATAGCCAATGATGAAAATGATGCAATATTTACAAGTGGAACGAGATTATGAAGTTATAAGGATTCATCAAACCATTGAGTTGCAAAAAATAATAGAAGAGGTATATAACAGAACACTGCTCATCCAGGAAAATATCAAGAAAATATTTGACAAAAGGACGAAGGTAGCTGATTTTGGTATTGGTGACAAGGTTTTAAAATGGGATGCAAGGAGAGAGGACAAAGGAAATCATAACAAGTTTGATAATATATGGATGGGACCATATATTATAAATATTTTTAGAGGTGACAGTGCATTTTTTTCTCACAAATATAGATGGAACAGAGCTACCTGGTGGTCATGTAAATGGAAGGATGTTGAAGCATTAGTTATCCTAGTCTAAAGAATATTTTTTTCATAATTGTAAATTTCATAATCAACATATATTGTATTGGATTGGATTTTTTTAAGGTTGAAGCCCACAGAGAAGGCGCTAAGCCATGGTAAACAGACCATCATAATATTTGGAAGCAGAAAATGAGTTAGATTAGAGATTGCTCAGATGCTCAATGGGTAAGGCTACTGATCACATGTTCTTGAAACTTCAATTCATGAAGGAAGTGTGATCCCCATTTGGAGCCAGTGTTAGGGTCTTATATTTCATAGGATCTCAAGATGACTCAGTTTATTCTTTTGGTCAAATTTACTTTGTAAAATGATTTCCAAATCTACAAATAATTTTCAAAAAAGAAGAAGCAAAAGAGATGACATAAAAAATAAAAAGAGGGAATATGTTATAAATACAAAATATAAGATGTCAACCCCATCAAAATTAATTAAAGAAATAAATTCTAAAATTGTTACACATTAAAATGCCACTACTCTTAACTTTACCTTACTTTTGAAAATAAATTGTGTGCAGCTTGTTAAAAATGCCACAAAAGTTCAATAAAATTCAATCATACAATTTCGTCATGATTGAATTGGGTTTAAATTTCTTGTCAATAAGTAGTGAAAAATAATTTATCAAACTGTTTAATCGTAACATATTAATCAGTTAGGTAGTAAATAAGACTTGTTCAATAGTTTAATCTGAACCAAGGAAGGTTTTGTAACATAAAAAAATTTGATAAGTCATCATAAGTAGTTGACTAAGCTCAAAATGATAAGGTATTACATGGATGCAAAATAATGAAAAAGTTAAAAAGTTTAGGAAAATTATTATTTTATAGGCATCCATGTAAATAAAATGTTAGGTGTTAGATGCCTTAAACAAAGAAGGAAAAATAAAATGTTACATGTTAGATGCCCTAAAAAAAGAAGGAAAAATAAAATGTTAGGTGTTATATGCTCTAA
This sequence comes from Pinus albicaulis, assembly GCA_034641835.2. Classification (NCBI taxonomy): domain Eukaryota; kingdom Viridiplantae; phylum Streptophyta; class Pinopsida; order Pinales; family Pinaceae; genus Pinus; species Pinus albicaulis. The sequence goes on from CM076582.1 coordinate 940,565,021, forward strand.
AGAAACAAGTAAAACCAAAACGTTAGGGAAGCAAGAAAGAAAAAGGAAAGCTACATTCTATTTTAAAAGTTTTAATTGGATGCTAGTCTAAATGCACCTATGAAAAAGTTATTTGTATGCTTTAAATTCTGATTATTAATTTCTATCCTAAAGTTTTAAACCATAGCATATTTGCCCCCTACTTTCATTTCATTCATTTCCCTTTTTTATTTTCTTCTTCACTCATATATTTTCACACATTTCATTATAATCCCGCACATTCAAAGTCATTTTTCCCATAGGCCAAAACCGAAAATCATTTACATTTCCATATCCTACAAACCATTTAGAAGTACAGTATACGATGAAGTGGGACCTATTCCCCGCCACACTTTCTTTTTCATTTGGTTTTCCATTGAAAATAATTAAACTTACCCATTTTCTCCCTTTCCACTTTTACCTTTATATCCTTACCTTTTTATCACTTTTTGCTTACTCTGCTTCCTAATTCCCCGATCATGATTAAAGTGAGTTGACCCTCCAAGTCACCTTTTTACCTCACCCTCATCGAATTTTGCAGATTATACATGTTTCACATTACTACTAAAAATTAAAACTTGCTATCGTTGATTTACAATATCACATCGGATATGTTTTAAATTAATTTTAAAAGCACCTGCAACATATTTGTTTGAACGTGCGATGCGGGAGGTTGGCCCCACCTCAGCAGCTCTGCCCCCCACTTCACAGTCTTTTGAAATACTTCGATATATTATGAAAACATCATAAAAAATTACCTTAATGCATAAAACTTCACCGATTTCCATGGGCTCCATTTCTCCTTGACACGTCATCCACCACTAAGCACAAACCGCACTTCGCGGTTTTAAACATTTACCTTATTTTTCCAAGTGATACATTCTACGATGTGCGAGGCGGGTAGGTCCCTCTCCCCAATATTTGCAAATTTTAGATGTTAACCCCTCAACTTATAGATAAAATTTGAAAGTTGTGATGTGCGCCTGCGATATGGTCCCACTTTTCCCCTGCGACGTCAGTTACCTCCTTCCCCGTGCTTCAAACTTTTCTTTTTCTAGTGTTTTCATCCTCCCTGCTTAAAAAAAAACTTAAAAAATGAAATCTGCAATGCAGTTTGGTCTCATTTTCCCTCCATGTCGCATCACACTTCGCATCGCATCTCTGGTAACATTCTTCATCAACATAAACTCTAGATGTTGCGAAGTGCACGAATGTGATGTGACTTCAAAATCAAAATTTAAAATATTTCAAGTCTGGTATAATGATTTTTCATGATGTTTTATTTACAAAATATTTTTAACACAGCAAAAGGATTTCAGGTGACAAAAAGAAAGAAAGGTTGAGTCTGGTAGCAAAAGGCATTCAACACTCCCTTCATCCAATAGTTCATTCGCTAGCACAACATTTATTCTGCCATCATATCAGTAAAAGGTGATCCACATCCCAACTGCCCCACTACATCACGACCTGCTCTGCACAACACATTCCACCGAGACTATAATATTGTAATAAGTTATATTTTTTAGGTCAAGTTTATTTGTAAAAATACAGAAAGATCTGATATCTACTTTGGGTATTGTTGGTCCTTCTAAATATCATATGATCTTCTTTGACATTGATCAATCACAACATCCCCCTCTTCCTTCATATTTCTCATTTCAAATACTAGTATCCATAATAAATGCCCCTGTTCAACGATGTATCATAGACAAAGGTGCCTCCACCTATGTGATGGATGCAAGTGTTTTGACACTACTTGGCTCACTTGAACTGTCCCCACCCACCATCACTCTTTGTGCATGGTACTAACATATATTTGATCCCCTTGGCTTATATCGCAACTATCCTATCAATGTTCTTGGAAAGACTATCTCTATTGATATTGAAGTCATTTATTCGCCATTGGGTTATAACATCCTTCTGGGTGGTATTTATAGCTATGCCATCTGAGTTATAGCTTCTTTTGTTTTCTGTAAGATGTGGTTTCCCCATAATAAAAATATCATCACCACTGATCAACTGGCATACTATGATCATAAGGAAAAGACATCACCCCAATCCAATATATCACCAGTGACTAAAAATATGAATATATCATCCCTCAACAATGTATCACTTCGAGTCTACAACAAATTTGATATGCATGGTGCCTACTATGGTCCACCACTTACCCCTTCTGAGCCCATCTCGTCTATTTTTTTCATGTTTCAAGCATCACAGGAAGCTCAAAAATGGTCTGGTACAGCCATAAAATCAACAATTCCTCTACAACATGTTATTCCCAACTCAACCCAACATTCAAGTATAATTCTTCAATGATCACTTGCCTTTGTGCATGTCTCTCCTAGTCCTTTCCAACCAGTAATTTTTCCTCCCAGTTTTAACCATCTAGGAGGAGTTCGTCAAGGACATTATCCTTTAGGTTAGATACCTCTATTATTTCCCCCACCTAGATTTATTTATATCCCTATCATGGCTACGTTGAGTGTACACAATATTTCCTTGTTCATCCCATTCTGGTACATTGATCCCTACACAAACACTCCCCTTGAGCATTTTAAACCTTACATAGCTTTGACCCCAGTACCACATGTTGTTCCCTACCCTTACTTTGCTTTAGTTCCACAACAACCTCAATAGGAATCTACTCATGTTGTGAAATCATATGGTGGGGGTGGAAGATGCAAGAAAAATGGAATCAAAGACAAGGACACCAAAAAATTGCAACTCCTCCTAACACTCCAAAGTCCACATCTCTCTACGATTTGTGTGATGTTTTTGGGATTACCAGAAATAATTTTCTTGAAATCTCTCATCGAAAATATTTGGTCACGGATACCTTTCCTGGCTCTAAAAACTCGGAGGTCCATGTCACCCTAAATGAGTCACTTTAGAAGAACAAATCATTATGCACGAATCACCCTTGTGTTTTGTGTGATAATTTTGGCCATTGTCTTTGTCTTAAATATTTTTACGATACCTGTTAAGATATTAATGGAATAGAGGTAATTCATACTAAATCCACCTCTTAGCTACCTGCAGATTATGGTCCCATTATCATGCCAGCTTAGGAGATTCCTAAAGTACACATTATGATCCCTCCTCTCGATGTCGAGATGGATAATAACATTTCTCCTATTCTATAAAGGGTCAAATCCATGGGATCTATGTATAGGGAATCCCTTGGAGCTTCCTATTTTTATTAATTCAAACCTTCTTCGTCGGATACCCCGGTCTCAAAATAAATATATACTCCATATATTAGTCATTTTTCCCCTCCTCTTGGAAATATGCATGTTAACCTTATCTCTCATGACTATTCCTTAGGTAGTTCCTCCATGTCATGTGGGCGATCCTCCTTCAATCTTCCCATACTTCATTCAAATTAGAACATCATGGAATACATGAGCACCCATGATTATTCTTTGGATGATATGCACCATCGCATTTATTTATTTCCACGAAAAACCCATGATAAATATGTTGTGGAATAAAAATAATTTATCCTTTGTGAGGTCGATTCGTTCCACCACCCCTTATTTCAAACTGCATCCATCTTGTGTCCATTACATTACCACATAGTGGTTGGTTAAGGGGAAATCCACCTTTAATTTTCGAAGGTAAATAATTATCCCCAACCCTCCCAGTGCATCTGGCAGTGTTTACTCTAGTCCCATCATTTTATCCCCTTTATGAGAACCTATAAAGTATCATATCACTTTAGATCACTCTAGGGATGATCCACTTAATCATTCCTTCATCTTACATCAACAACCCAGTCCCTTACGCAATGTTTTTTACTAATATTAGTGTTTTCAAGATGATAATCGTTTCAATATATCTGGAACCAATCTTTGATATATTGAAACCATGTATGTGAACCCATAAATTTAGTCCATTTGATTCATATATGAATTTCCAAATGATATTTGTTATCCACCATTCTCTTGCTATATTATTTATCGATTCTTCCTAGATGAATACATCCATAGCATAAGCAAATGTATAACCACTTCATCAAAATGTGTTAAGAGTCCATTGTTCTAAATATATTTTTCATTTATATAACATGCTCGGGGGAACCTATGCCCCTATATATACTCATCATCCTCTTTATGATTTAGTTGCTATGGGAACGAATTCTTAAATCCATTATTGTAGCACATTGAACACAATGGCACTCCAAAAACTCATTCATTTGGGGACATAATTCCCACATTTTCATAACCAATCTATCCCCTCCAAAAAATATGTTGGGGGGGAGTATCTCATGCTTAGGGCCATGATGACCCCTCGAAGTCATCTCACTTGATTAAAAAAAGTCTCGTCATAGACCCCACTGATCTAGGTATGGTAAATTATCTTCTCGTTCCTTAGATAGGTTGTCTTACTGACCTCTAGAGCGTGATATACACACATTTCATACTGTATATATTTGATTCCATATATTCAAATATTATACTCTATGTGATTCCACACTCACCACCTAGTCCCCATGTTTGACTTAGTGGGTGGGGATGATTTTATACCTGCTCTACCAGTTCATTCCTATGATCTCTTATTCCCATAATTGTTCACCTCGAACAATCCTTCCAAGAATCATTTATGCCATTTTTAGATGAGTAAGGCCACATTATAGAAATCCTTACATCCAAATTCTAACAGTTGCTAAATATCCACAATATTTATTGCCTTATCCTCTTCTCCAAGTTCTCCAAAACTCACTATGCAAATGAATTGGATTTGGAGGCAAGAAACCCTTTTATAGTTAAAGCACTAGTTTTTTCCATTGCCCATTTTGACCAAATTGTAGCTCTATTTGAAAATCTGTCAACACCATTGGAAAGTCCTAAACTATTTTTATAATGGGTATTCATTTTTATTTATTAATTTGACACTTCACCTGTAAGCCATTTTTTCATCGAAATTTGACTTTGCCGCCAATCCAAACAAGATTTCTTCATACAAGCCACTTGTACTTTGGTACAAATTTTCCTTGACACTTTACGACTCATGTTTCAATATTATTCATGATTAATCAGTATTTAATCATGTTTTTGATGGTCCCCTAGGGCCTCTCCCATGTGGCAACATCATCGAGTCACCCTTGTTCGGAGCATCCGAGATGAGTTGCCCTTGCATCCATGAAGTTTGCTCGAAATCACATTGGGTAGTGTTACATTATTCCATCCATATTTGTAGTGCATTCATCCCCCTATTCTCTTTTTTCCCTCCAGATACAATGTTTCATCTAAAAAAATCCCTTTTTTGAGTAAATGACCACCCCCCCTGGAATGGATTTAATTTCTTCTAGGTAAACCATGAATATTATTCTTTGTTAAATAAATTAATTGGAACACCTCTTAGTTTATATCCCTCCATTATCATCCTTGGTTCCACCCCATTATTCACTCTATTATGATCCCTAGTGCCTTGGTTGAGGATTCCTCATTGCCTAAACTCTAGTGGGTCTGATTTTGTCGACCTCAGTAAATTTATTCCAGGAGTGTGGTATAGAGGGTAGTGTACCTTATTTCCAACATTCGTCATTGTTCCATACCTTCATTGTTCCATACCTCATGTCAAGAAAATGGAATCATAATTTCCCTTTGAATTGGTTGTTTCTCATGTGCTCAACTCCAACTCATTATTGCACGATTCACAATTATACACTAGATGGTCCAGTGATCTAGTATATTTTACTAGTGATAACAAGGTGTTTGTGAGATTTTACAGACCTATTGAGGGGGTGGACCTTATAGTAGTCCCCCAAATTCCCAAATTTCCTAAAATTATGATCCAACTGCAGATGTAGTTCCACCAATTTGATGGATTCAGTTTTAGCTGGTTACAGTTCCTACAACATGCATGTCTCCTTTAAATGATCCATTTAGATATTCAAATCCCTTTCTTATTCTTATTTGGTTTCAATTCTCCCTCCCCATGTCAGCTTAAGGCGACTTATATCTCATGTACTTTGATGTTATTGTATTTAGTCCTAGCCTATTTTTTTCCATGCAGATTATGTATATGGGATTCATTGTATTATGTCTTGGCCTATTGATGTCAACAAATCATGTATCATGTATCATGTACTTTGTAGCTTAGTTTCACATTTTTTGTATGACCAAATTTATTTGTACTAAATTATCTCAGATGGTATGGGTATCCCTCCCCTGCCTTATTTGAGATAATGTACCCCATAATAAAAGAAGGCTTATATCAAATTAGTAGGTCGCTCCCCCTTCATTTTTGACCTTCCTTGCATTGCTTCAGTTGTATCTCTCTATCTCTCTCTCTCTCTTTGACTCCCCTTTGGAATCTTGTGAAAGAGTAACTTACGTCATCTTTCAGTCATATAATTTTATTGTTACACTTGTACATTGGGGGGGAATCTGTTATCACCAAAAAATGATCACCTACCCATTTTTAACTAGGTAAATCAAAATGCAGCTTGTAAGTTTAATTTTACCATATTATAATGAGTTTCACTATAGGAAAAATTATAATAAGCTGCTTTTATTAAGTTATTTCTAAATAGAATTAGAAAACCCCATCATAATAATTGAATAAACCATTATTTATTTAATTTTCTCTCGGAAAAATTATCAAGTCATTGTTTGATAATTATTCCTTGTCATATTTGACTAAATCACCTAGGAATAATTAAATAAATCACTATTTATTTATTTTTCCTTAAATCCATTGTTGGAATAAATGTTAAATCCCTATTTCATAATTATTTCATTTTCACGCCTTTCTTCTTATTCGTGAAAAAATTAAGAAATTATTTTATTTGTTACTTATTTCTATATAAATATATTTGACAATTTTGAATACCTTTTCCCTCTCCAAAAATATATTAAAGTAAATTATAAATGTTTAGATCTACATTTTGGTCAATAAAATTTTATTATTCTTCATTTTCAAGGTCAACCCAATACTATGTTGTAAATAAGACTGTACTTAATTGATTGTTCACCATGATCATGATCATAATCACAATTATCATCTCCATACTTTTGAGCTCCCACTAGATTTCTACATATTATTTTGGTTTTTACATATTGAGAGAGGAAGAGCTAATACTAAAGCATCAAGGAAATTGAAGGACCCACCCCACGGCAGGGGATTTATGACCCATTTTGGAAATCTCCTTCAACAGGTTCTATTAATAAAATATTCATTGTTTCAAAAAAAATTCCATAAATATGTTATTACATCGGATTTATTTTGTTGTTTATTATTTTATATCACATACATCTATTTTTTCCCATGCTTTTCTCACATTCTTATTGAAGATCTGAAGTATATGAATCGACAATTGTTATTAGAGTCAATAGTCACATGTGACTTAAGTAAGATCTTTTTGGTACATCTTCCAATAAATTTCATGCTAACATGGATAATGGTGGAGATTTCTGTGAGAAGGAATTTGGAAAGTTATATAAGAAGTGTGATATAACATAGTAGAACACTACCCCATACACACCTCAACAAAATGGAGCTCCAGAAAGGATGGATAGGAAATTAATGAAAAATAAAGGAGAATTCTCATTGGTACTAGGTTAGGAAATTGAGTGTTAGTTGTTAAATAGATCACCCTCATAAATGTCAGATGATAAGACTCCACATGATGTATAGACTCATAATAAACCATCTCTCACACATATTAGGGTATTTGGTTCTAATTCATATGTACATGTTTCAAAGGAAGACATAACTCAGTTAGTTAACAAATATAAAAAAATGCATCTTTATTAGTTATAAATATTGTCTAAAAGGTTACAAACTTTGGAACGTAGAAACAAAGAGTGTTGGTATAGTTATAATGTGGTAATTGGAGAAGTGAAAGATGTTATTAAAAGATAATGCATCCCAAGGGATGACGAAATATAGAAGATAGAGTTTGTACTAAAGGATGATTGTTCAGATTCTAAAGAAGGAAAATAATTAGAAGAATAAGAACCACATACTCTGGTTTTGAGGAGATCGGTTCAAGAAACAAGGCTACCAGAAAGGTATAATCAACCCAATTTCTATTTATTTATTTATTATTAACAATTATCCTAGGAATATTATGTAGGAAATGCATTCATATGATGAAAAAAAATGGAAAAATTGCATGGTTGAAGAAATGGCGACCTTGTACAAGATTGAGGCTTGCGATCTTGTGGATTTTCCAACTGGAAGGAAGCTCATTGGTAGAAAATGGGTGTTTAATCAGAAGCTGAATGGAGAATTAAAAGTGTAGAAGTACACATTTTTTTTAGTAGCAAAATTTTACTTCCATGTGCAAAAAATGGACTTTGGTGATTATTTTTTGTTATTGCAAATTTAGACTCCATTATATTTGTATTATCTACTGAAGATACTTTTTATTTTGACGTAGAAAAAATATATATGAATATAACATTCTTACATGGTGATCTAGAATAAGATATCTACATGAAGCATCTGAAAGGCTTTGAAGTGAATGGTAAGAAAGAGATAGTATGCATGGTGAAAATTTGGAGGCAACCTACAATACATTACATTACATGAATGAACAATTCTTGGATGATACAAATTACAAAACCTCCTTTCTATATATAGAAGTCCATAGGGCCACAATGTAATCCTAGTTAACCTAACAATAATAATTTAAGGGCACAATAATAACAATATGGGGGTTACAAGGTTACAATAATAAAAATAAGGGGGTTACAATAACAACAATAGGGGACTATACTAGTAATATAGGGACCTAACATGCCCCTCTCCTTCAAAAAAGTGTTTTCCTCGACACTTCAGTAGATCTAGGTGCTTCTGTATAAAATTCTCATCCTCCCATGTAGAATCTTCAGTGGGTAAGTTCTTCCACTTTATGAGATAGTCTGAAATTGATCGATTTCATAGCTGTCGAATTCTGGTTTCTGTGATCGCTTTAGTTTCCAATATGATTTTTCCTTCCTCATTAAGTTCTAGCAATATTGTTTTAACTAGAATATTTTCACCTATAAACTTCTTTAAGCATGAAACATGGAAAATTGGATGCACTCGTGAACAAGCATGAAGCTCCAATTTGTATGCCATAGTACCAATATTTTGCAGCACCTTGTAAGGACCATAGTACTTTGGCGATAATTTATTATCCTTCTTAGGTTGCTTGAGGGACATTTGTTTTATCAACTTTTTCAAACCTTCCATGTCTAATTTTAGATCATTCTTCATGTTTTCCATTTTTTCATCGATCTTAGCTTCCATGTCATCCATCTTAGCCTCCATGCCAACTTCCATGCCATCCATATTAGCTTCCAAACCATTCATCTTAGCTTCCACACCTTTCTTCAAACCATCCATATTAGTTTCCATGCCTTTATTCACAACTCCCATTTCATTTTTTGTTGCTCGTTGCGGTAGCGAAAATTGGTGCACTTGCTCATGGACTTTTGATATCTCATGTTGCATTTCTTCGTCTTCATGACTCATAGTAGAGCCTTATGAAAGCTTAATGGGTGTTGAATTGTTTTTAGGAGGCATTTTATAACCCAATACTAATAGCTATGCTCAATAGTCCTTTGGAATCAACTAGAACTGATTTTTCAAACAAGACACATGCAATTTGAAAAAAAAAATGCACACCTTTTTCTTGATTTTTAGGAGCTCGATATTGAAACTAAATTAACTCTACGATTTTGGATCTTCAATATCTGAAATTTGGCCCTAACGTCACCCTATTAATCTTCTTTTGAATGCCACAAGTCAAACCTGATTTGGATTCTTCAAGATAAAGTTATGTCCAATCTCCCACAAGGACCCAATTATGGACTGGTTCAGTATATAAAACTTGTATGACTTGCCATGTGTCATTTTTCCACCTCTCTCTCTTACATTGATAGAAAATAAACTACAGTCCGTATACTTACAGCCACGTTTTACATCATTCCAGTCCGATGCTCAGAGATAGAGTTATGAAGGTTTTCCCACGATAACCTCTTTTAGATGAAATTCAAGAGCCTAGAAAAGACTTAACTTCCACAGATCATATCTATGAAAATATTGTGAACCAAGCTCTAAAATTTTGCGACAATGTTCCTCAAGATTTTGGCTTCGCTCTCTAAAAATTTCCACTTTTGAAACTGCGCAGAACAAAATTTATAGCACAAATTCCGCAATTACCTGTATAGGTTAAATTTATAAGCCTGCAAAAATCCGTAACTTCCACAGATCATATCTCCGAAAACATTGTGAACCAAGCTCTGAAATTTTGCGACGATGTTCCTCAAGATTTCAGATTCGCATTCTCAAAATTTCAGCTTCAGAACCTTCGTAGAAACAAAGTTATAGCGAACATTCCACAATGACCTGTTTGGGGCAGCGAAACCCTAGAATCCAAAGCTCTGATACAAAATGTTGTGAAACCAACTCTAAAAATAGAATAAAAGAGATATCAACGCCTTAGAAATAAGCCACTTTGAGGGGGAAACCTCCAATACAATAAATGAATGAAAAATTCTTGGATGATACAAATTACAAAACCTCCTTTCTATATATAGGAGTCCATAGGGCCACAATGTAATCCTAGTGGGGTCACAGTGTAATCCTAGCGAACCTAGCAATAATAATTTAAGGGCACAATAATAAAAATATGGGGGTTACAAGGGTACAATAATAACAATAATGGGGTTACACTGACAACAATAAGGGACTATACTAGTAATATAGGGACCTAACAAATGGGTCGGAGCAACCACCAAGGCTGTGGTATCAAAAATATGATACATATATACAGATACTTGGCTTCATAGGAAGCAAATCATATCATCTTTTGTATTTTAAAATAGTTTGTGATCATGTTCCTTATTTAGTTTTGTATTTAGATGATATGTTGTTGATTATAAATGAGAGGAAACCATCTAATAAGTGAAAACTTAGATTTCCTCTAAATTTGACATGAAGCATATTAGCGTTACAAGTTTTATATTGGGCATGGAAATGAAAAGAGATCGGACAAAAAAGAAAATGTTGTTAAGTTAGAGTACCTATGTCAAGAAAATATCCTATAGGTTAATTATGTACCAAAGTAAAACAATGAAGGCCCGTATTCCTACAGGTGTAAATGTATCTATATATTAGCATCCCAAGGCACTACAACATGGAAAGGAGATGCCTTATGTTCCATAAGGTAGTGTGGTTTCAAGTTTAAGGCATGAAATGGTATGTACTAGACAAAACATTCCACATCTGGTGGAAGTATGAAGCAAATATATGTGAAAATTTGGGAGGGAGAATTTTAGATTAGTGAAGAGAGTTTTAAAGTATTTGTGTGTAACTATTGGATATGTATTGTGATACTAAGGAATACCACGAGTAGACAGAGTGTTGGAAATTCATGGCTTTTTTGGTGTATAATTTTCAAGAGATCTAGATTGAATAAGGTTTACAATTGGATAGGTGTTTAACCTATTTGGATGAGAAATTTGTTATATGATGAAGAGACAATCTCTAATGCAAATTTCAACTACAAAACTCTAATACATGGTATCCACTCATGCAAGTAAGGAATTTTTTTATATATAGTGATCATATTTAGATATGGGATTGGTACGAAAATATATAAGGATATAGTTTGATCTCCAAAGTGAAATTTTCATGTCAAAGAGCTCTTCTTATCACCCGGAGATAGAGAGTTTGATGTTTTGTATCAATTTTTGAAGGATCTAATTGAATACGAAGAGGTGTTGCTAGTAAATTTGAACACCTTGAATAATGTTGCAGATACATTAAAAAAATATTTAAGCACTAAAATATTCTCTTGGTGTATAGAAAAAATGGGAGTCACTACTCTATATGTTTTATCATGCACTCCTGTCACCCCTATATGCAAAGAAATCAAAAAGTGCGAGAATGTTGGCTATGTGTTCTATTCTTTGCAAGACTTATATGCTCTAAAAATGTTGGGGAGTCCTATGTGGAGATTCCATCCAATCCCATGAATGAAGGGAGGTGTTGTGGTGTAGGAGCCTTCCTACATAGTGTTGGGAACAATGTGCAAAAACAAAATTGGGTGCTTTTTTGCATTTACTTTTTGGTGGGTTTTTTCCCATAGTTTTGCAAAATTTAATTTTTTCATATTTTTGTAGTTTTGGTTAAACAAATACAGTTGTATTGGTAGTTGATTTGTGTTGTAGGTTATATATTGTATTTTAATATTGTATAGAATAATGAAATGAAGAAGATGAAGCTTCTTGGTTTTCATAGATTTGGGTTTCTACGATAAAATATTTGTGTAAATTTTTGTCTTTTCCATTGTTCCTTTATTGATTTATTAAGATTTTTTTGTAACAATTAATTGTAAAATGTTAAAAATTACATGTTTTTTGTAGGAATTTATCAAATGATAAGGAGGATTGGATAAATTCAAGGGGACAAAAATTACAGAAAATGCACTCAAACCTTATAAGATAAATATATAATGGCTAGGTAAATATAGTTCAATTTAATTATGTCTTGTAGGTTTATAGGTGTTGAATTCTAAAGATCATCATTACTTCACTTTCTTTTACTATCTTTTCACAACTTTTCCCTTGACATTTTATCCTTTTTCTCCTTATTGTAACCTTGTTTTACTCTGTTTTGATGCTTATATGTTATATTAGGATTAATATTTCTCAATGCATTTATTTTTGTATTTTTCTAAGTTATGATCAAATATTAGAAAAATAATATCTTTGTTCTCTTGAGGGTTCCTAACCTAGGTTCGGAGGTTAAGGTTTTCCAACAAAGACCTATATTACTGGCCCTTTTGGCAATGACCTACTTACGCAAACGAAGGTCTCACCTAAAGTAGTATGGGAGGGTGTTGGAACCAAGTTTCCACACCCTGAGAGAGTAGGTAATTTGAGGTAGATCTGTGTTACAAATTACTGGGTTCGCACATTATGAGTCTATTTGCAGCTATTTCAATAGTGTAATCAACATATAACCATTAAAAGCTATCAGATATAATGAGTACAATTTCATCCACGTGCGCATTACCAAATACAATCATAGAGAACTATAATCGTAGCCAATATCATATCACCCCTATACTTATGCTAATTCCAAAACAAAAATACCTTTTCAGCTTAAATAAACATCAGATATGCGTTTCAGCAGTAAACATAACCAATCCAGATAACACACAGATACTTTAACAATACTTCACATTCATTAATATCTATACCCACTTACAAACAAAACATAGCCCACACATATAGCCTAGTGGAGTCCGCACACAACATGACTGAGGATCTCCGCACACACAATTAGCAGGAGTCCTTACCCAAAACAAACCAGACAGATGTCAACAATTCGCACGTAGCATCAATCTATCGAATTACTTACTTACTAGACCCAACTATTTATCTATTGATAGTATCATAGCCTTTGCTATCCTATGGTCCAAAAATCTTTGTTTGCAGATCCTAGAGCTACCCTTTAACCCATTACCACAGATTAGGGGCGTTTACCCACCCCAAATCCCCTACACAATATTTACTTTAACAAAATTGTACAAAAATGCAGGTTAGGGAACCCCTTCCAACAATGTTTCACTTATATTTGAAACTTTGATGAGTTTGGTGATGGTTATAGGCACATTTAGACATTCAAACAATGCATATTTTTACCACTTCATCTCAGAATCGAATTTCTTCCTCAGCAATTAAAGAGTTTTCATGGATTTTTTATCATTATTCAATAAAATAAGATATGGAAACAATGTTTTAGTTTTTTAAGGTATTGGTTGAGAGTTGTGAGAAAATATTTTTGAGATATTCATACGAACATATTTAAAGATACTTTCTAATTATTAGCAAATTATTGTAACCACATAGGAAGTATCTGGATCTACATTTACTATTGATTATATTAGTTACCATTTTTCTAATATGAATAGGAGTGACTTCTCCAATTCAAAAGTATAAATCTTCAACAATATGTCCAACTTATAATGGAATAGAATACAAATACTTAATATTTTATATCACACAAATTAACATTATTTAGCTTTTGATGCAGTTTATTTTTATTTACATTATGATATCATAAGGTATATTTCAACCTTGTTTTTTGGATAATGGAGCTCAATCCAAAAATAAAATTTTGATCTCCTACTTCATATATTTTTATTTAATTCCAAAAATAACCTTCTACTTTCGTAAGTTATATTTATTCAATTTTATCGAATATTTCTAATGTTATGATAAATGGTTAATGGAAAATGACGCAAGGAGATAGCCTAATGATAGAAATATATCTAGCCAAATTACAACATAATAGATTCGAAGTGCAATAAAATTTCCAAGATTGATTAATATTTCTATTGATTGATGACGTGTGGTGTGTTTTCTTTATGCAAGTGTACTTTCTTTTATCGAATGTTTCTAGAAATATGATAATTGGTTAACAGAAAGTTATACAATGAGATAACTTAATGTAATCTAAGCTAAAATTTAGAAAATGTTAAGGTAGTTAAAGATAAATTTAAGGAAAAATTATTGAATTTTAGGTAAAGAAGTTTCATGATGGTGCTATATATATGAATAAATCCCATGACATGGAAATATAATTTTGAATAAACCTTTGTGGTACAGTAGGATCCACTCCATTTACTAATCTATTGGAAGGAAGATTTATAGAAGAGAGAATGCATGTGAAGGATGAGGAAAATAATGGATAAGGGTCTTATCAAGAATAATAATATACTTGAAGTTAAGTAGTCAAGGTTATGAGCTAATATACTCTTTTGTTAAAATACACGTAATGCATAATATAAAATATTTTCTACAAATTCATTAAAAAACTTTAAATTTTCTCAAAGTATGGTATTAGTATCTAGAAATGAGTATTTTATTTTGGTAACAAAATTTAATTTTAATTTAAGATATCCTAACAAAAATATAATTATTTCTTTTCCCTTGTCTACCACCATAGAAACCAAGCCAGTGTTAAAAAACATATCTTCAAGAATCCAAAAATTTTAATTCTCTTGAAAGCTAAAAAATACAAAGCATTTTTCATCATGTTTGTTGCTTGCTAGAGCTATTATGAATTGATAACTAGAAGACTAGTAGGAAAAATAAACAAAAATATTTTGAGCATAAAATATTAACTAGTTTTAAGCGAGTTTGATTGCTCAAGAAAAAAAAGTTATTTTTTTCTCCCATACTTAGTAGCCTAGATTCAGAGGGAGGCTTAAATGTGCCTCGATTCACAATAATATTTATAATAGTCCACATGCCATGATTTCAGTTTCGTTGAGCATCAATAGGATTTTCTCTCATACCTTATTATGATCCAATAAGATTCATCCTAATGAATTTTTCATGTGCTAGTATATGTTTCTAGTGTAGATATACTAATTGAATCTACCACTTGTGTGTCCTATATCCACAACCTAGTATATTATTTTACTAATAATTTCAACATATCATGGGAAACCCCATTACCTTGAAATCTCCATTTAGCATTATAAATTGATTCTTGAATCAATTGAACTGTGTTGGCATGAATTAACTCAGTCAAGGACTCCATATTCTACTAGGATAATGTGCTTCCCATTTATCTCTACTATGCAACACCTAGTAAGTTACTTTTATGTTTTATAGAGTAAAAATTGTAAATAATGTGTTGGTATAGAATAATAAAATATATATGTCATGGAAAAAGAAAAATACTAGGGAGGAGTGACAAAACATATAGTAAAAAACTATAACAAATGGGCTTGAAAAAATATGGAGGAGTGGTAGATTGTGGGTGTTGCAAGAGAGGGGTCTCGTGAGAGGGATATATGATTTTTCTAGGTGAAGCTATAGCTAAGTGTCTCTCCCATAAATTAGGAAGGATATTGGAGGGGAGAAAGAGCAATTAAAGTAGGAAAATCCAATATTAGCAAGGGAATTAGTCAGCATGAAAGAGAGTGACCAGAAAACCAAAGAGGATCCTTACCCTAGAAAGAAAAAATAAAAAAATATGTATTTTAAAAAAAAATTACCACATTCATGTGATTAATACTAATTGTGGGGGTAAAAGTCCATGATTGGCTTTCATTCATGATATAATGGAATCCTAATACTGAATTTTCTCTTCACCTTATGTGGAACTACCTTGATACAAAAGCTAAGCCTCCTTCGCTGCTTTTAACAAATAATGTGAATTATAAAATATTTTACGAGAAAATTCAATTCTAGGGCTAGTAAACTATCACTAGTGAGATCACTCATTGAATTAATTGTAGATTTTAACCCCATACGAATATTACCTAAAAATGAATTCTTAGGAATATATATATATATATATATATATATATATATACCACGGTGAGAACGTAAAATATATGTAGATATTTTTCTTTTGTAACACAAAACTAGGAAAGCCATACTAATTTTTTTTTATAGTAATTTGAATGTTATGATACATTATGTACATTTCCAATAATTCATAAAATCCCAATTCAATAACCACTAATTAAAACATAATAATACTTCCTTCAAACAGATACAAAACCATGGATGAAACAACCATGTGCAAATCCATGACGTTGGAATTTTCATGAAATGAATATAACACATACCCCACATTAATGGCTATTCATTTCAATATTAAATCCTACTATTTTAATTGCATGAAATCATGTATTAGTGTGCCAAGGGGAGTGGCCCACATTGATAATACTTTGGTAATGAATCATGGGGGATAGCATGTGCTATGTCAACCCTTGTTTATACTTTGGGGTATGATGGCCATGCACCTCTCCACCTATCCCATCTTAATAAACCCATCTTGTGAAGATCGAAAACTGAGTACCAAAGCATTTCATTAAAGGAGTTAGTCACGTTATCATAAACATCCCCACAAGGTATTTCATATACAATTCCTTATTCTTGGTGAATTCATACAATTTTAATTATTGTAACAAATCAACTTGGAAATCCCTTAAAAATAGAGTTGGGATAATAAATGGTTGATGAAATAAAAGAGTGATTTTTTACAAGTTGATTCAAAGGGATATGTCCCTTCTATTTCAGTTATAAATCTAATTAAATCACCTTATTTTAAATTGTATTAAAAAATTGTGTCCAAATTAATACATCATTGTCAAAAACTATGCATTTTGGCAAATATGTACCTTGATTGTTCATTAATATATTTCACATACCAAATAATTATATATTAGAAATATATTTGTAAGTAAGATTAGTCTAAAAAATATTATCATATTCATTTAGACACCACATGAAAATGATATTCATAAATTAATGACTTTCTATCTTAGAAAGAACATAGTAAAAAACTTTCCCTACTTCACCACTCATTAAAAATTTCACACCATCAAATAAAATAATTTTGAAAATATGCTTCAATGGTAGATAGCCACAAGAGCTTAATTTAATTCTCCACTAGAATCACTTTCATAATATTTCATATATAAAAGTTATACTAGAAAGAGTCATTGTAGGTCTAAATTGTAGGTCATAAACAATGTTTCCTTGTAAATAGTTCCTTCTTAGATATCACACATTAATCCTTTATGAAACTAGAACCTATTTCTATTAGAGATGAATAATTTAATATAATTTTATATCCACATAGTATCACACAAAAATTAGATGAAATGAAAAAAATATAGATATAAGATACTAATTGTTGGCCTTAGTAGATATTAATAAACAATTATGGCATGTAGGTTATTCCATAACATATGTGACATATCATTTTAAGGAATTTTAGAAACACAATTATTTAATGTATATCCCTATAAATAATCTTCAATATGACTTTGAAATCACTTGATTATGAAAATAAATGAATAAATTATAAACAAAATATAATTAAGGATCTAAGCTAGCCACCACTTCTTAGCAAGTAAAAATGTATTTGTTTTTAATTATTCAACTTGGAATTGGTTTTAATTAATTTTTATTGATCATTTTTTGTATTTCCTATATGAGGAGTACCTTTTTTCTAACATCATTTCACATTTTATTGGAGGAAATCATCGAGTTTTTCTAAGTATTGGAAGGATCCAAAAGGTCCAAATATAAACAAGTGACTTTGAAGCTCCAATTTTCAGTACCTATGAATGAGGTTGTGATATGAAAATATTCAAGACAAGAACGTGTGATAGCATGAGATATTGAACAATTTATGTTTGAAGTGCCAAATCCTTGAAGATTTCCAGAACGTGTTGACCAACAACAGTAACATCCCAAATGTTTTTAAAGATCGATAAATATCAAGGAAACTAAAGAGAGATATTAATACTTAGTGAAGACTAGTATCAAGGGGAAGTCAAGCTCCATTTTTGCATTCACCATGCTATTACGACATATGAATTATTCTCAATAAATCCGTTATTCACCCTAAAAAATTTCCTCCATGTGTTTTCCATAGGACCCTACCCCATAATCCACACAATTATATAACTCAACTCACTTCCCATGTTGAGTTACCTCTCTATTCTATATTTTCCCAAAATACAATTTGATGCTGAAAACATGTCTTAAGGACTATCAAACCTTGGAGTTCTTAAAAAAAATAGCTTGCTCATGGGTATTCCTTGTGGATAATAATTTTTTATTGTGAATATCCATTTGGTTACAACTGAAAACAAAGTTCTTTTAAAACTAACTAACTATTAGAAATTATTTGCAAATAATGATAAATAAATTAAACTTCCATCTACGTTTTGTTGTTGCATATGTCACAAAATTCAAAACTTTCTACTCCAATAAATGATCTCAGTATCACTCATTATGATACAACTTCAATACATCCAAATCTCAATTTAAAACATGATACAAGTACTACATGAATGAGGCTTTATATTGATATTTCTCATTCAGTTAATTTTATCTCACCAATATGGAGTAGGTTAGCTATTTTGGTTCTCAAGATGTCATTTAATGGGCCTTTACAAAGAAAAATGTATGGTTATTTTATAATTTTTATTAGTAATTATTACAATAATAGAACAAGAGTACTTGGAAATTTCTTATGCCTCTTATGTGATGTTGTCATTCTCCTTCCCCATTTGTTAATTTTTTTCGAAGAGGGAAATTACCAATAGTTTGCCGACTAGAGGGATATTATACATTTTAAATCCCATTTTTTACCATATGGTCTAATTAACTCATTTTACCTTTTGGATCCTTATGGAAGCATGGTAATCGACATATATGATACACATTCAAATTATTTTGTTACAATGAACTAGACCCTATAACACATTCATTAGTTTGCACAGTAGTAGATATTCAAATTCAAATATACTACTTAGAGGATGTTATACTTGACTGGTAAATGATTAGGTTCATATTAGATCACAATAAATTAAAATTTTTCTTCAATAGATATTGTAGTGAAACAAAAATTCAACACAATAATTTCCAATGTCAATATGTTTAAAACTATCTATATTTTGAGAAATAATAAAAAATGGAGGTGCTTTGACATCCAAAAGAAATAATAAAATCACATATATGTAAAAAATTAAGTCTAATTTAAGTTCTTATATATACCTGTGAATGTGAGATCTAGTACATAATATATATTTTTAACTACATATATGTGTTAAAAAATGTAATTTTCCTCTAATACATGAAATTGAATTTGATCTTCTTGATTTTGGTGGCCACCTTCATATTCCACTTGGACACCCATCATTATTTTCTTTTAATTTCCTAATTTCCAACACAATTTACTATTTCAATAGTTTTCTATTTTTGGTGTTTTTTTAGGTCTTGAATTTCCAGACCTATTTTGAGGCCCTAGATGATGTTATTTTGAGTATTTGGAAAATGGGTAATCAATGGTCTTGCTTTTTGCAGTCGAATTTTCTTTTCCTCAGATAAATATTTCTAACAAGGTATTGTGTGTGCAAAATGAAGATCATATTCCAAATTTGTTACCCCAATAATTTTATGCTCCAACTAACTGTAGTGGGTCCCAAAAGAGTTTGGCGCTCCCCATCCTAAGGTTAGGTTTTGGAGGTTGATGTTTTTTCATTGTTTCTGATGATAAAAAATCCTCCAATACTCATTGTAACACAATTAAAAAGGCATGTATCTACCACATCTCTTCTATGATATAATATACCATCGATCGAGCTAGTTTATTTATTTTCTGGATGTAAATAGTTTTTGGTATGTTTTATTATTAATTGAAGTTTTGTTTCATTGTATCTTCATGTTTATATCAAAATTTTTATTTATTTTTACTCCTTAATAAATCTGGATCATTAGTACCAAATTAGTTTGTTCTTTATCTAGTCTTCTATGCATGTCTGCAACGAGGTTGAGGTATAAGGATTTGGATCTTGAACTGGTTCAACCTTTGCAAGAATGGAATTACAGAACCGGACGGGCTCCCATGGTAGAAGAAAAAAGGATAAGGGAGCAAGAGATCCTTTTAAAATGTTTCTAAAAGAGTCCCTCAAGAAGGAAAGGAATGATATGATGGGAATTTTTTACTAGATACATTAGCAGGTATCAGCGGTCAAAGCATATTCATCCAACAGACACATTAGAGGAGCCACCCCCTTTAATGTAAAATTTATAGTTTAAGTATAGTTAGATGTATACTCCCTATATATGTGTTTAAATATGCTAGAAGTATATTTTTCAATCTATATATTTTCTGATAGGAAAAATATTATTTTTGCACTCAAAGTCACCATCCATATCAGGTACTGGTGGGAAACTTACTGTGAGTAGAGGGATTAGGAGGAACACTCATTATTTTTAGTTGGAACCTCTTTTAATTATTTCCAATATGCAATTAAGTAACAATATTTCCCTATAAATAGCTATGAATATAAGTACATAAAGTGGACCAAACAATAGTAGGAAAGGGACCAATACGTGCTGCAATTCATGAGCATTTTCCATACCATATGCATGAATTTGGTTATGAAGAATTCTCAGTGCAATGAAATAATAAAGTACCATGGTTGTCTACACAAATATATCTAGGTAGAAATGGATTTCTTAGACATCTCCTCTGCTAGCGCAGCGTACCGATATGCTATGAGGATTGAGTGGAGACTTAAATAGAAGAAGTGAGACTTTGGATATTTTAACTCGGAGTAGGGAAAAGACATCTCCAAACCATAGGAAAAAGGACAGAGCCAAGGTGGAGAAACCCACGATAAGCCACCAACGGAACAAGTAAATAATACAACCATGAAGAAAAATAAGGACATAGAAATGCAGTGTGAGTTCCAAAAGAGCCCCACCCACAATAGAAACAAGTGTTGTGCAAAGTAATCTCTAGTGACTGAGCCAAAATATTCAAATTAATATGCATGTTCTGACTTTGAGCTATAAATTATTGATCATTATTGATGGGGAAGGAGATTATTGATGAATAACCTAGTGCCACTATTTGCAACACCAAGGTCCAATATATTGAACCCAGAGATCTAGAGGAGGGGGTACATCTCTTCCATTCACATATGTAGGTGAAGAGTTCTCTGCTACAGTTAATTTTTCAGAGTGGGAGTCAAAATAACCTCATCTTATCTAATTTTTTTAAGAGGTTTAGTTTATTGATGATCTCCATGCCAGCCAATAGGTCTACCTTCCCTACAACATAAATCACTTAAAATATGAGGTATTGTGTGATGATGATCGTCTCGAAATTTGTGATGTTTTATTAGGAAAAGAATAATTTAATGCTATGCATGAATCCAGACCTAACATTTTTATTATTACTCTAGAAATAAAAATATATATGACACTAGAGGTAGCCCCACCTACTTCCATTTCTTTTTTCTCTACTAATAAATGTAGTAAGATCATCTCCGAGATTGGGAATTTTTTTTCCTTTCCTATTCACTCTCAAAGTAAGGATAAAATCATGGAAAAAACCATGGCTCCTAGAAAATGTTCCTCTTTGCATTGGAATAAATTTAATAAGGTTATGTAGGAGTACATGGAAATATTCTCCTCAACCACAAGGGGCACCTTTAAAATGTCAGGAAAAGCATTCAATCAATATGAATCCAATAGCACCTTTACCCAATATACCAGAATAATATTTATCTTTTCGTAAAGGATGAAATCAAGCAGAGGATCGAGGAGTTTCTACAAAAATGGCACATATGACCAAGTTTCTCTCCTTGAGGGGGAAAAATTGTACTCATACAAAAGATGGGACTTTCAGACTCTAAATTGATTATCGGTCACTAAAAAATATTAATCTCAAGAAAAAAATACCTGATCACACTTATTTATCACCTTTTGGAGGAGATCAAGGAGGTAAATTGCTTTAGATATATTTATTTGAAGTTTGGCTATCGTCAAGTTCTCATAGAACCCATAAATAAATGGAAGATTTCCTTCAAATCCATGGAAAACCTATTTGAGTGTTTTTTCTTTCCCCTCGTGTTGAATAAATCCCCTAAAAAATTTATGAAACTAATGGATGAAAACATGTGGCCTTTCACCAACTCATTTGTGGTTTTATATATGGAGGACATCCTTAGCTTAAGATTTTTTTTTGAAAATCAGTTGCAACGCATTCGACATGTCCTTAAAGCCCCGTGACAACAAAAAATATGTGAAAAATTGGAGAATTTATCCTTTGGCTTGAACCATGTACAATATATGAGATACATAATTTATGACTAAGTTGTGCATGTTGATCTGACCAAGATCCAAGTCATTCAAGATTGGCGAGCTCTGAAAAATATCATAGAGCTTCATAGATTTTTTTGCCTCTCCAAATTATATCAAAGGTTCATGTTAGGATTCTCTCATATCACTTGGAATTTTTGGCACGTTACCAAGTGTGGAGAGAAGGAAAACGATTTTTTGTCCCAAGCACAACAAAACACATTTTTTGAGTTGAAACATTGCCTCTTATCTACACAAATACTCACATTTCCACACCTATAAAAACCATTTTAAATTGAGGCAAATGCATATGACTATGATATTGATGCATTTCTCACGCAGTAATGAAATCAGGTGGAATATCATAATGAGACACTCTCTGGTACCATTCGAGAATACCCTACCTACAATAAGGAGATGTACGCTAGTGTTCAGATTTGTTGGTAGTAGAAGTATTAAATTCTAGGGAAGGAGATGATCATTCATACTAATCACCAACATCTATAGTTTATTCAGAGACAAGGTAAGTTTAAAAATTATTTCCATCATAAATGATGAACATATTTTCAAAAATTCCATCTTATCTTTAAATACAAGAAGGGAAGCACCAATAATGTTGCATATTTCCTTAGTTGATGGTCTGTTGTGGCATTGACCATTGTTCTTAAATCTTGTTGGAAAGAGACTTATGGATTCTTCTAGCCATATAAAAATTATCTAGATTTTTCCACTACATACCTGATGTTAATGGATGGAAAGAAAGTACCCGACTTCCACATCTAGAATGCATTGTTATGCTACCCGGGGCACCTTTTTCATCCTTCAAGTGAGTGTTCCAGGTTTATTTTGGAGGTTCACTACACTAAGGTCATAGGTCACTTTCATTGGGAGAAAACCATGAAAATACTATAAAAGTACTTTTATTGGAGAAAAATTTGATAGGATGTTGGTAAATATATTAGATACCACATTCCTTATGACATCGCCAAACCAACCATTAAGAAGAAAAAAATGTACATGCCTCTACCTATTCCTATATATCCTTGGGAATCCATCTCCATGGTGTATATATTTAGCTTTCCTTGTACCAAAAATGGTGAAAAATATGTATTTTTGGTCATTGACACATTCTCTAAGGTGGCTATACTCTCTGCTTGAATGAAGAACATCACAACATAAGACACCCACAAACTTTTCTTCGAACAAGTATGGGTGGATTTTTCTATTCCACAAACCATTATGTCAAATTGATACAACAGGTTCCTAGGTGAGTTCTAGTCAATCCTCTAATTGTTTTTTGACATTAATCTCATGAAGTCAACTTCATTCCATCCTCATACTGATGGTCGAACAGAGGTTATCAACATGATGATAATGCACATACTACACATATACAAATCCAAGCATCAATGAGCGTAGGATGAAATTCTTCCCTATGTGCAACATATCTATAATAAATCTCTACATATCTTGACTGGCCATAACCCCTTTCAAGTGGGTCCCATATTTCAACCATTGTGTCCCATTGATGTTGCAAAGCGTCTTGCGGCTACATAGGAAAAATTTGCACATGTTTATTCCAAAGCTCATCAATTACCAACAACTTCATGATATTGGATAAATCCAATCCCATGTACAAACAACATCATGATCAACATCGGGCCCCACATAAGTTCGAAGTGGGTGACAAAATTTAGTTACATTTACATGAGGAAAACCTTACCTAAGCCCATTGAAAGCTTCCACCACTGTGATATGGGAATTACACCACCACCAAGGCTATGTATGACAATGATTTTGAGCTAAGTATTCCTCCATTCCTTGGTCTCCACCCACTATTCAATGTGGATGTAATATCCCTATTTTACTGTTTTTATTCAAATAGTTGCAAATCCCAAAGGTTAGTTGGACCCAAAGGAAAACTATATGTTTGGACATATTATATTTTAAATTAATAAATGTGGAATTTTAATTATTGTACAAGTACTAGAGTAAATTGGAGACAAGGATTTCAAGTCCATAAGGTTGGAATTATATCCAAAGATGTTCTCAAAATATCCAAAAATCATTGGAGAAAACAAAATAAATTAAATATATTAGATTGGAGACAAAAATATAAAAGATAGCTCAGTAAAGTGGAAATTTACTGAGAAGAGGTGAAATAAAACTAGAAAGAGGAAAAGGCTAGTTTTAAAGATGTTTTGTGGAAAAAATTGTAAAGCTTCGGCTAAAGGAAAATAACATCGTTATTTAACTAGACACATATATGGAAACATGTTGAAGGGAAAGCAGGCTTAAATAAGCCATTATTGGGAAGATAATAAGTTTTCTACTATTTGGAGGAATTAGTCTCTGCACAGGACAAGTTGTGGATGAAAGCTAAAGGTTGGGTGGCAAATAGTCTTTAGCATAATTGGTATGCATGGTTGTTAAATTATTTCTTGTTATTATGTTATTATGATGATGATTGGATATGAGTTAATGCATTTTAGTTAGGAATATAAGTTGAAAAATATGTCTCCTAAATTGTAAATCTGTCTGATAAATCATTTTATTCTTTCAGGATAAATTTTCTAATGTATTTAACCAAAATATAACTATAACAAGTATAGTTACTGTAACACCCCCAATTTATGTGTTTGAAATTCAAAGCTATACATTTGAACTTTAATCCTAAGGGGAGTGGACCCCAAAGGATAAGAAAATTGTGAATGTAATTCAATATTTAAATTGAGGAAATGAATAAAATGATTGTGTGCAGATTGACCAAAATGAGATTATGAGATCACTTGCTAAATCCATGAGGATGGATAAGGCAACTAATCCCCAGAATCTTTCAAAAATCCTTGAAAGAAATTATTCTAATTTAGATTTTTGCGGAAGAATCTAAATTTCCCCAATGATGAGAAAAGTAGTTGGGAAGAGGTGAAAAGCTAGAAAAGCTGAGGAAAAGCATAAAACAGCTTTAAAGAATCCCTAAAATGGGAAGCCTAGGCAAACAGGAAGAAAAGCATCCTGAGATTCTGGACGCAGAATTAGAAACATGCTTTGGGGAACAATAGCTTAAATAAGCTGCTCTTGTACAGATTAGAGGTTGATCTGATACAGGAGAGGATCTCAGCTCCAGGGTGAGTTCTGGGAGACATAAGGACACTAAGGTTGGAAGGTTGGTCAATTGCATGAGTGGTATGTCTTTAGGTTTAATGTTGTTCACTTTATATAGCATGAATTGGCCACATATAAATTTTTACTTTAGATTAGCACATAAATTCTACATTTAACAGAATTGATCAAAATGAAGTACCCTTGAAATCCTGTATGGTTGTCGAATTTAAATCTATGAAGTAGAATCTTACAGAGTCTCTAAACCATTGATTGGTTTAAATCTGTAGATACTTATTCTTCACAGGAAAAGTTGTGAACTAGTTTTAATCTGCTCCTGCTTCTAGAATGACTTTAATATACACATACATGAGAAAGGAAATCTGAAGTTCTGCATTTTATTTGAAAATAGTAGGAAAAGAATGTAAAGTTACACTGGTTAAAACTGCCTAATTAAATCCAGTGACATAGAGATTACTATTAATTACTTCCATGTAACTTTAATCTGCTTCCATTTAGTCTAACTATCTACCTTGCAGCTCTATAGTACTGTGTATAGAAATGAAAAATATAACACTTTATGAAGCATAGGATTTTCTGAATGGTTATACCAGATAGTACTCTAGCATTCTGCCATTTAAGAACCACATTCCAAAGTGTCACTATTCTGCTCAAGATAAATTTTGGATATGAAGGAAAAAAAACTTGGAAAATGAATGGCGCATCTCAACACACAATCGAGCCTTTTAATAAGATTTGAATAGAATAATAGCAGCAGTTATCATACCCTGTCAATCTTCACAATTCCTGCCTCAACGTATATACCGATATAGTTGCAAATAAAACAAGGAAATATTACAGTAGGACCTACCATTATTGTAACTACCAGCTTCAGTGTGAAGTAGAAGGTCTACAGAAAAATCAAAGTATTATGTAAAATTCTATTTCAGGATCTCTTAGTGGTTGTGGAGGACAATGTAGAGGGTTCATATAATTACTTATACATCGCCATAATAATTATAACTGGTGCGATCACAGAAATTTAAGTGGTTAAGTGCAGTCATAAATTATCTCGCCTTCAGTTACCCTGTTGAACTAGGCGTTAGTAACTAAACTTCTGCCTGTAAATGAAGGCTTGTATGAGCCAAATAATTCGAACTATGGAAATAAAAATAACAATAACCACTACACCGCAGATGAATATCAGTTAAGACGAATAGTATACAATGCATTTGTATACGAAAAATCTTCATGAAAGTTGATTCACGTTAACCATAAACGACGGAGGAAACACATAGGTTTGTAGTAGCCGAGCCACAATTTAAACATGCATCATGAGAGCGTAATTATGTTAATAAGTAGAAAGAGGAAATGAGAAAATATTAAACTGAACTGTCATCATCAGAATGATAATCCTCGATAGCAGAAAGTCTTGTAAATAGGTTCAGTCCCATGAAACAAAATTTCAACTAAAAACGCAGACTAGTGTTATGCCAACAAACCCCAGTTCCGAAATGAAAAAAAAAATACATAACATCAAGGTATTAACCCTTGACTGTAAGGCAAGGAGTAAATAAAAGTTCACAAGAGGCGCGACGATGCTCGTTTACGCCCAGAATCTCAGCGTAATGAGAATCCAGAACACTCGCCAACTCAAACCCCGGAAACCCTTTTCTCTCCCTGCACGCAGAAATATTACAATCACGATTCTAGACGTAGGTAGCTAGAAGGGAGCGCATTAAAGAGTGGTAAAACCATAGCTCGCCATTCCCGAACTCAACCGAATCTACGTAACTGAACCAGGTTGCGAAGTTGGCTTCGTTATTCACAGGTGATTGCAGACCCTATCAGCATTTTCGTTCTGGAAATGAAAGAGTAGGGAAAATTTTGAATGAGACCATAAGGAACAAAAATAAGACAAAGAGTAACGAAAAGGCTCGAACGAGAAGTATGCCATACGAGTAGCGCTTCCCTTATGACAACAACCGTCTGAAATGAGCGGAAAAGAAAACAGAAATCTGAGCATAAACCAAATAGCCACAAATCAAATCAGCTATATATTCACATACATATATATTTCAGCAAGCTGTCAAATAATTTTTTCTCAATGAAATATTCAACTTACCCAAATCGTGAAGGCTCCCACAGGGGTTCAGAAATTGGACCAGTAGAAGCAGATATCGAACTGTCGGATACTCATACCAGAAGTATCACTTTACCGGAGTGATGTTGGCCGTAAAGTCCCACGAAAGAAAGACCCTCCTCCATAGATGTGAGAACTGAGAAGGACTGGAATAAACTGAACTTATGTAAAAAAAAAAAAGACCTCACAGAAACCCTAAGAGCGCACAAGTTTTATCACCGTCCATCTGTCAGTAGAGCCAGCTCGAGTGAATTCCTATGAACCCTGGAAACCTCAAACCACAGCTCATCTAGTACACACGGGAGAGATAAAAAAATGGGACTTTACGTTATCACTAGCATTCGAATACACCAAACTCGATCATGCAGAACTGTAGAGTTAATTCACCCGCGTGACCGGTGTATGGTTTCCACACGAAAATCGATTTATTTAATGATGAAGGCAAAACGACCACCCAAGGACCATCGTGGCGCCTTGAGGATCACCAAGCCCGAACTCCCAGGCCTACATACGATTCAAGTCTTAATTCCACCACAGACAAGTAGAAAACCAAAACCCTATCATTAAATTCACGTACTGATAAAACGAGATTCCAGTTCAGTTGATAGTCTGATGTAAGTCAGCGGAACAAACAAAATATGTATACATGTAGAAATGGGTGCGGATAGGACGTTAAATTAAATCTAGATGATGTTCATAGGTATGACGTTAGTTGTGTATCAGATCATATAAAACGAAAAATAATCCTTGAAATAAATTACCACAATGGCGACCGAAACCCCTATGTACATACGACGTGTGTTCCGACAATGTTGAATGAACCCATCGATTGGTTACGGCGATGGGCTCGACCTTATTAAGTGGGGGGAAAAGTAATTTAATAAGTTATTTTCAATTAATAAGGGGCTATCTTACATAGTGAAGTGCAAAGGTAGGTGAGCCTTAATAATGGATTTAAAATTTTCACATTTTGAGAAAATTCAGATGGTTTCGTTGTGTAGTAGAAATATACAAGTTTCGTTAATATGTTCCATTGTGAACTTGGGATAATAGCATCGGCTAGTTCTTGAATTGAAGAGTAATAGGTAGAGAAGGTAAATGAGTCATAAAATTTAATAACATCAGAAAAAAAATGTTGGGGTAGAGGGAGATGTGACAAATGGTATCAGAGCCCAAGTTATAAAACTGGGTTGTTATTGTGCTCACTGAATTCTGAATGTTATTTTTTATAAATGAATATTGTAGAGATTGTTTTTTTCAATTTTACTGATCAATATTATGAGTGTGTACAGTGGTGCTAAAATGGTTGAAGGTGGAGAAATTTATGTGGATCTGTGTGATGAGTTTGCTACACCAGATCCCAATGCCCCGGTAATGGCTATGTTGCACAGGTTGCAATGAGAATTGGCTGAAATAAGAAGCTAGAATGACATATTGTCATCAGCCAGTAAAGAGCAGGAAAAGCTCATCAGAGAACTAACTTCTCGGAACAGCCAAGAAGGCGAAGGTTCCAGAAAGAGGAAGATGGACGAGTCTGATGATGATGATGCTACTAGACATAAATATAAACAGAAAAGAGAACTGCAGGGGGAGTTTCGAAAGATCAAACCTCCCTCCTATGATGGGGAGAAGGAGGAAGATGCTGAAGCGTGGTTGCTGAACATGATTAAGTATTTCCAAGTTTATGAATATGAGAGCAATCTGAAGGTGAGATTAGCTATGTACCAATTACAAGGTAAAGCTACTCTGTGGTGGGAGGAGAAAAAAATGGTGCATGCCATTGACGAAAAGACAGTTACTCGGGAAGATTTCCAGGTTAAGTTCAAAAATCGTTATTTCAACGACCGTTATTATGATGATAAAGCAAAATAATTCCACGAACTTAGACTAGGACAGCTCACTATCGATGATTTTGTCACTAAGTTTACCAATTTATTAAGATATGTCCCTTATATTAGGGAAGAGAAGGAAAAGGTCCAAAGGTTTTTGAATTGTTTGCCTACCATATACAAAGAGAAAATTGAGTTTGACAACCCAAAGACAATGGACGAAGCAGTTAGAAAAGAAATGTTATGCTATCAACAGTTTAAAGGAAAGGCTGAACAAGGAAAAAGTTGGTGGAACAAGGGTGAGTTCAAGGGGAAAAGACAAAAACCAACATATTTACAGAATTTTGGCCGAGATCATCAGCAGAAAAATTTTAATAAACCCAGAGAAAGCCAAACTTCTCAATCCCAAGTGACTTAAAAACAAGTTGATGGGGACAATAAAAAGGAAGGGACAGTCAGAATGAAGGAACCCTTGAAATGTTGGGGCTGTGGAGAACCCCATCTTTTGAGGAACTGTCCTCATCGAAACATCCATATGGTCATGAGGGATCGAGAAGTGACAACCGTAAATGATATAGCTAGAAATATACCAAACATCAGTGCAGATATGGAAAATCGACAAGCAGAACATCAAGCAACCATGGTGGAAATGGAGGGTAAGATTTCAAACCTACCTGTTACTGTTTTAATTGATCCGGGTGTTTCTTTGAGTTACATTAGTCCTGGAATTGTAGAAAAATGTAAAATTAAACCTGAAAAATTTCAGCAGTCATGGTTGGTACAGCTGGCCACTGGGACTAAGAGAAAAGTAACACATAAATTTCCCAAAACAACAATTCAATTAAATGGGTTTCCAACAGAAGTAAATCTGAACATACTGCCTTTAGGATCCTATGACTTGATGATAGGAATGGATTGGCTGGAAAAGAGGAAAGCCCTGATGAACTGCTGGGATAAAACCCTGCATTGTGTGGATGAAGAAGGGAAACCTTTTACTCTAAAAGGGAAACCAAAATCCATTTCAGTACGACAAATATCAACACTAAAATTAAAACGAACATCTAGAAAAGGATACCAATTTTATGCAGTACAGGTGGAGGAAGTAGAATAGAAAACTGGAGAAAATTTGCCTAATGATTTACCAGTGGTAAGGGAATTTAAAGAAGTTTTTCGAGATGAGATTCCTCATCTTCCCCCAAAAAGAGAAATTGACTTTTCCATCGATTTGGTGCCAGGAGCAACACCTGTTTCCCGAGCTCCTTATCGAATGAGTCCCCCTGAACTTATGGAACTGAAAATGCAATTGCAAGAATTACTAGATAAAGGGTATATCAGAACAAGTGTGTCTCCTTGGGGAGCACTGGTCCTATTTGTGAAAAAGAAAGATTGAACCTTTAGGATGTGCATTGGTTATCGTCAACTAAACAAGTTGACCATTAAGAATAGATACCCTTTACCTACAATTGATGATATTTTTGATCAAGTGAGAGGA
This sequence comes from Pinus albicaulis, assembly GCA_034641835.2. Taxonomy (NCBI): domain Eukaryota; kingdom Viridiplantae; phylum Streptophyta; class Pinopsida; order Pinales; family Pinaceae; genus Pinus; species Pinus albicaulis. The sequence goes on from CM076582.1 coordinate 940,596,245, forward strand.
GCTTCAGTATTTTCGAAGATTGACTTAAGAACTGGGTATCACCAGCTCAGAATAAAGGAAGAAGACATCAACAAAAAAGCTTTTCGAACCCGGTATGGACACTACGAATTTGTAGTCTTGCCTTTTGGATTGACAAATGCCCCTGCCACATTCATGTGTCTGATGAACAGTGTGTTATGTTAGCCATCAGTATTTTTTACATGTTAGTGATGACTATATCTACAGCTGAGTTTTCTAGAGACTGATTTCCTTATGTCAATATGTCATCCAGAAAACCCTCCTAAAATTTTTTTTTCGCCCTTCTACCTTTTCAGTTCGCCCATGTCGAAATCAAAACCTCATTATCACAATCCTATCTAGCTTCAGCCTTATTGGTCTGCCCATCAGCTTTAAAAGGCAAACCTACATCTGTTTCAAAAGTCTGCCCTATGTTAGGAAGTGGCGCTTTAAGACATTTCACCCTTGGCAATCATCAAAAAGCCAAAAAGCCTCCATCTGCAACAGACCTACCATGACTGACCTCTTACTTTGAAAAATAATTTGACAAGCAGCCCTAAGTCGCGCCACTCATATCCCCTAGATCTCAGCACTGCAAAAACCCCAATCTCAAGCTGACTATTAGGTTTTTCACAGTGTTCTATGGTTTCTACAAAAGCAGGAAATATAACTTCATCTCAGGATTAAATGCTTGATCTACAGTTAGAGGAACAGCTGCTTCTAAAATGTATTATGAGCCTGAGATGAAGCTGCAAAACAAAAGTCACTCATCAGGACCTTACAGCTCTTTCCAGCATGAAAATCACAGTAAGAAAGGGTCACCACTGTCTCAGCAAACTGGTAAATTGTCAAGGCCCATAACCTCCTTCATTTACAAGCAGAGGGTTAGGGCGCCTCCTTCATCCACAAGCAGAGGGCGCTGGCCAATATTGACTTTGAAGATTGCAAAAGTCCAGGTTTGTTTTTACTGAACAGTGAAACAATATCTTCAGGTTTTATGAATGTGACTGATGATCATAACAGGAATGGAGTTTAAAATATGCTAGCTTAAAGGAAAAGGAGTCTGGTCTGATAAAGGAGGTCATATGAAACTTTCAAGTCATGTGAATTATTGAACTTTAGAAAGGCCTGTCATCAGTAAACATTCCAATCATAAGAAGCCTGTTTGTCCACAAGATCAAATGGAGTAGATGCTGACAAAATGCCATTACACAGGCAGGAGGAAAGTTCTTGGTTTTTCAAAAAGCACTGACCTTCATAGTCACAAAGGTTATTTGTCAAGTAATCTATCATGAGATGACCAAGCCAAAAGATAAATATCTCAGTCACCCTTAGAACAGTGCAGGGAGACAGTGTTACTTTGGCTAGGGTTTTTGCTGAAACACAGTGATGCTTGCAAGAAGAGATGCTAATATTGATGTTTTTCAAGAGGTTCACTTACCATCACATCCAAAGAAAAGCTGTGTCAAACAGAGTTGTCAAAAAACCTTCAGATACCTTACCTGATGAAGAGCCTCCTCCATATATGAGCAGATGGCCAAAGCCATTGCAGGTTGTTGAAAACTGATTGGTCTAAAAAGTGCAGAGAAAGGACACAAAGAAATTAAATAGAAGCCATTGCACAGGTAAGTGATAGTGTTTATGATGCAAAGGTATTGGTTTTTCTATTCAAAAGAGCTATATGTCAGACTATACCTATAGTGGAAAGGAGAAAATATTGAATATATATATGCCATTGATACCAAAAGGGGGCAGTTACCTTAAGGGAAAAGATCAAACAACAAACCAATATCACATGCCAAAAGTCCAAAGGGTGCTTTTCAAGAAAGCAGAGAATTATGATATGAAGGGAAATAGCCAAAGGATAGCACTTACAGTCCAGAGGGAAGCCTATAAATCACCTAAGAGCAGAGATTATTAAACAAGTTGGAAGGGCACAGGCGATCTCCTGTTAAGTGATAAAACAGCTTTCAAATGCCCTTGACAGATTTTGGATGACTTTTCTTTGTTAACATTTCACCTAAATTGTCAAAACAGGGGACAGAGTTAAGGTTTTGGAATGTATCTTTTACAAAAAGGGGTCAACACACTGGTCAAAGAAAAATGGTGACTGTGTATTAAAAAGCCCTGTTTTTCCTGTTTTACAATCTTATCTTTCAGCTGGACAAGGTGAATAAGCCTACCAGTTGATGTATAAGCAAAAAGTTGTTTTTATGAACAGACAGTATGGATAGTTTGAAACAAACAAGTTTCCATTATTAAATAAACACAGATGTGGCATAATGTGTTGTCAAGCAGAGGATTTCAGTGAAAAAAGCTCCTCTTTGAAGACCAAAAGCTGTCAGAACAAGTTGGCAAACTAGCCCTGTCATTCAAAGAACAAAGAAGTATTCAGGTATTTCATTGACAGTTTTAAAAAGGGGTTGTTATGCATCATAACTATGACCAGTATTGTTGGAAACAGTGGCAGAAATAGCATAAAGATTATGGAGACAGGTTTCAGAGTTTAAAGGGTTTGGTGTCGAAATGTCCCCCAAAGGACAAAGCTGGAGGTCCTCCTTCTAACACCTGTACAAAAATAAATCAAAGTTCTGGTTTTTTTTGAAGGCCATTGCTGTCACTATAAAGAAGCAGGTCCGTGATAGACACGTCCAAAGATATGGCAAATCTCCAAAGCAAATATGGAACACACCAAATTTAAAAGAATCAAAGGGTTTTTCAAAACAAAAACGCCTTGCAAAGGCCAAACCAAAGTTCTGCTTCACATTTCAAAAGATAGTGACCGTTGTAAAGAGTTGAAATAACATAAAGATTGAAAGGTGCGAGCGAGAGCTTCATTTTCAGAATTTCAAACTAATTTCCGTGCCTTCATAGCATCAACACAAAGAATTCTGGTCGAAATAGCACAGTTTGCACGTTTTTGCACCGAGCGACGCGCCTGCGGGATTGCGCGACATGCCTGGCAGAGGATTTACACAGGCCGCCTGTGTTAGCGCGACGTGCCTGTACGTTTGCGCGACGCGCCTGTACAGGCCGCCCGACCACCCGACAGGTCGACCCGACAGGTATTTCCTTGCGCGACGTGCTGTCTTCAAAGAGTGTCGCGTAGGATTAAAAGGCTCCGGTGCTACTCAAGTTTTCTTCCAAAGGTTTTCCCATCAAATTCAAGAGGTATTTCAAACTCCGCCCTTGAAAATCTCGAATACCAAAATTGAACTATGTATGCCTTGATTTTTAACTATGCTGGAAGGATAGATGTGTTGTTGAAGAGGCCTATGGAGGAAAGCGTGTGTTGAAACCACTACAAATTTTCACACCCCAGCATACAAGACCTTTCAAAACCTTGTCACCATAGCTAAAATAGAAAGGAAGAACAGTGTTTTTGCTGTGTGAGGTTTTGAAATGTAAAGCTGTAGGGGTTATTGTTCAAGCAGAAACTTATAGATTTAAGCTGCAGAAGAAGATTTTGTCATAGAGACAGGGCTTAGGCCTGTCAGGTGTAACAAAGGTTTTCCCTTCCAAAAGCTAGGGTTACGTGTATAAGGGGCCCTTGACTGTTTTGAAAAAGAAAACTCACATAAGCCTTTGCCCAAAGATCTGTGGTTTTTTAAAGGGTTTGTCATCTTGGCTCAAGATTATGCCAAGTGACTTTTTAATTGCACAAACAGTTGTTTTCACACATGAAAGCTGATTGGCTGTTGGTATACTTAGTCAAGGAAGATTTGGAATAATTGGAAAATATAATGTTGATCCAAGACACAAGATGTGTTGCTTAAACTTTCAAAGATCACCAAGCAGGGAAACTTTGGCATTATATACAGCCTGCCTCGTATAGTCTGCCCCTCTTCTTCACTACATTATTTCATACTGAGAATTTGTTGACAGAGTTTTTCCAAAGATGAACATGACACCTTCTAAAATGCAGGTTGTTGATGGTTGAAATTTAACATTGGAGACAGAGGTATAGATGTGATAGTTAATTTCCTAACTTCACAAGTGAAAGGTGTTCTTCATAAAACACTGAGCACTGCTATTTCACCTAACCTAGGTCTGCCCTTCTTTTCACTACATTGTATCATTTTGAAGAGCTGTTGACTGTGATATTTTTCAAAGGGAAGACCATTTCTGAAGAGTAGGGTTTTTTATAATTAATATTTGTCTTGAAGACCAAATATTGGTGTGTGGATTGGCCTCTAACAAATCCACAGGAAAGGTGATTTTCATACTGTGCACAGGGAATATACACAGCAGTTTGTTTGCCTGGCTGAAGTACAATCAAAAGTAGAAAGCTGTTTTCAAAGGGAGCAGAAGTTGTGTGCTACAAAAGCTTGTTGCATTTCATCCAAACCACATTGTCCATATCTGTCCAAACAATCTAGTGACCAGTTTCAATTCAGCAGAGCATTTTTACATACAGTGAAGGCAGTTTGCCTCTTCCAAAGCCTGTTCAAGTCAGAATGCCTCCAAAGCAAGATCACAGGAGCGGTCCACATAAGAGATATGAGCCTATCTCCACAGAAGGAATCAATGCTCACCCATCTGTCCTTTTCAATTTCCATGAAGTAGGCTGTATTGATTTCTGCCAGAAGATAGAAGAAGTCAAGAGTTTTTCGCCACTAACACATTTGTGCACTTTGAGATTCAAGGACAAACACTTCCAATTGGCGGATCTTGATTTCAAAATCTCCCCAAGGTATGTGTCCAAAGCTACCAAGATCCCGTATCATGGTGAAAAGTGGTTTAAACAAGCTCATCTTGATTTAGAGGATTATAAACCTTTCATCAAGCCTGAACATAGGGAAACCATCACTGCTATTTTCCCTTTTTCCTATCTTCTTGACAGTTATGCTCCACTGATGAAAGCCATAATGAGATATTTCACTTGTGAAGGGAGGCTTAATCAAATTTATGCCTACCATGTCCGCTTGTTGATGCATTTTACCAGAAGCAGGCAACTAAACCTTCCGTACTTTTTGTCCAAAAGCATAGAGAAAATGGCAGCTCATCAGCCCAAAAGAAGGCTCCACCCTCAAAGAATCCCTTCTTCTTTCATCATTCCTTGATCAAGATTATCTTCTTACACCAGCTAGAGAAGAAGGGGGTTTCATGGGATTCATTCATTAGCCATTCAGATTTTGCCACTGTCCCTCCTGTTCATGTGTCTCCTACTCAGCCTGTCCATCGCCCAATGCCTATGTCTAGTAGGTCTACACCTAAAAAACTCAAAATGACTACTGGGCAGCCAAGTCAACAGGGAGAAGGAGAGGGCAGTGAACCACAGGGAGAAGGAGAAGGCAGTGAACAGCAGTAGATACCGGATGAAGGCCAGCAGGAAGATGATGAAGGACAGCAGATACAAAGTGAAGAACAGCCACAGGTACACATTGATGAGCAACATTTGGATGTTGAGGGACAGCAGCAGACAGTTGATGAAGCACAGCAAGTTGGGCAAGAAATTGAAACACCTCTTGAAACAAAAATTGGACAAAACATTGATGAGGAACAGCAAGCTAAGGCTGCCACCCAAACAGTGAAAAAGGTCACTCCTCGCAAGAGGAAATTGCCCAAAAAGCCATCTTCTATCATGCCAAGGAGGAAAAGCGCCAGATTGGCTTTCAAAGGCAAAAGAAAAGCTGAGGAGAGTACAAAGCATGGAGGTGAATTAGCTATTATTCCTATCCAAAGCGATGATAGTGACAATGAGGCCCGCCTCCTGGAAAACCTCCTCATTCATAAAGAGGGGCAAATTGAGGTGTTACAAGAAGACCTTCAAAGGGCGAGGAATTTCAACCACTTCTTGGAGGTTGAAAACAAACAAATGAAGTTTCATGCAGCTATTCATGAGGCAAGGGCAATCAAGTATAAGAAAGAGGCAAAAAAGGCGCAAGCAAGAATTGAAGAGCTCATTGGTGAGTTCGATGATGAAGAGGAGGAAGACCAGCCTAGGAGGAAGAGGCCTAGGACCATCGAGCTTAGAAGAGCCTTGGAAAAACAGAGAGCATAAGAACAAGCTCATTTCGAAGCCTTCCCTCTCACTGCCCTCCTTGAGCAGGAAATTGAGGAAAACAAAGAAGCATGGCTTGAGAGAGCTAACCAGCATTTGGAAACGAAGCTTGAGAGGGAAAACAGGGATCTTGAGCTACAAAGAAAGAGGAATCTTCACTTTCAGAAGCTAAATCAGTTTGCCAGGCAAAAATTAAAGGTAGCACAAGAGAAATTGAAGAAGTTGAAGGAAAAGCGCCTAACACGGAAGGAAGGGAAAAGCATATCAGCCCTTGATATTTTGGCCTTAGCTTCGGAGAATGTTGCTATGGACCCTTGAGGGTCATGCATGCCAATTTTGGGCCTTGTTCGACAACTTTTTGTTTTTTGGCATTTTTTGGGTTTTTGGTCGAAAACTCATAAATTCGCCATTTCAGTTTGGTGAGTTTTCAAGGGAGGAGAATGATACCAATGGATGCCATATTTCCATGAGCAGGTCTCCAGTGATTTTTAGAGCATTTGGAGATCATTCGCCCCCTCAAATTGGCGAAAAACACCCTCATTTTGCACATTCTGCCTGCCATATCAGAAGTCTGCTATTTTTCTGGGTTTTTTCACACAGGTATAGTTTTGGATGACTTTCAGAGATTAGATTGAGGTGACTTCACTTGCGCCGGAAAGAAGACACAGAGAGATTTCCAATCTTGCCATCATGGTTTCATTTTCGATTAATCGGAAGGCTTGCCAATTGCATCCTGGAAGAAGTCGTGGGACCTTTTTTCTGCATATATATGAAGTTATTTGTACTGTTCCAAAATCTGCTTTTCCCAAATGTGCGTTTGGCTATTTTTAATACTTGGGAAATGATGTAAAGTCAATATAATTTCCGTTTTTAGCAGTTTTTAGATATTTTATGGGATATTTTGTGCCTTGGGCTTTGCAAAGCCTCAAGGACAAATTTAGATATTTTGACTTGGCCAATGTGATAGCTAGTTGCTCCATGAGGTTTTCCTTCCTCAAGCCTATTTATTCCATGGATTTCATTGTAATCAAGAGAGGCTGAACTTGAGAGAAGAATTAATACATTGGTCATATGAGCTTTGAAGAATACACTTGAGTTATGATTTTTGGACTGCCTCTTGGATGCTTTTGAGGAATGATGAAGGATTGTTGATGGATTCTTTGACATGGTAGAATGGTATAGTGCTTCTTAATGTGTTTTGTCTTCTAGTTTTCACTCATAATTCATATTTCTTGCTGCTATAGATCAGTAAAGATTGATTTTGAGATATGCCTATGGAGGCACCTCAAAATCCCTGAATCTTCATAGCTTGATGTTTTCTTCTCCCTTAGTTATGCTAAAGAATTCTTAGCTGCTCTTTAGTAACCTAAGGTGTTGTTGCTAAGTTTTATTCATCAGTTCCATGTATGTTGAGTAGGTGTATGGTTTGCCTACCTACCTACAAGCCGCCCTCAGTCTCCGTCCATAAAACTTTCGATCGATTTGTTGATCATCTTTATTGAACCAAGGAGGCCTAGTCCTGTATCTAGCTCTCTCCTAAAACTATGAAAATTTGTTTGTCAAAGTGCCCAATGACTTAGAGACTATGTTTAGCGTTTCTGCCAGTTTATTGTTAGTTTGCCTGAAGTGCTTTCCCTAAAGTCCGATAAAGCCATTTTCCTGTGCTGTTAGAGGGCCTTATACCTCTATGTATGGCTGGAATGTTTGATTTCTATGTATTAATTAGCTGATAGTTATACTTAGCATGATTAGTGGCTTGCTATTACATGTTTATTGTCTGCTATTAACTAGTTACACTTGAAATCCCTTGTCTTTCACCAACTTGTTGTCCATTCAATCCATTTTGCCCAAAGATCCCTTCTACCGTGAATCAAATCGGCCCTACAGCAGCTTTACATCATCACCTCATAGCTTCCTTGACCTGTTTGACCCCATAGCCAAATTTATCTACATCTTGTTATCCAGTTTATGTATTTGATCAGTTTTATCCCTCACCAACTTAAAAACTAAAAAACCAAAAACACACTTTATAACTAGCCTAATATCAGAACACCGCAAGTAAACACACCGACATCTTTTACACATTTAGAGAGAGCCCTCTCTGAGTCCAGGAAGGCTAGGTCCTTGGGCTCCAAAGCTTGGTTTGATGTTACATCGTCATTTGGCTAGCCAATCGGCCAAATCACGGGACCCTAACATGTTAAATAAGTATTTGGATAAATTTGTTCTTGTGTTCATAGATGATATTTTAGTCTACTCGAAAAATGAGGATGAACATAAAGAACACTTGAGAATAGTGTTGTAGACTCTAAAAGAAAACCAGTTATATGCCAAGTTCAGTAAATGTGAATTTTATAAAGATAAAATTCAATATTTGGGTCATATTATTTCTGAAAAAGGCCTTGCGGTTGACCCTGAAAAGATAAAAGCCATTAAGGAATGGCCGGTCCCAACTGATGTTTTAGCAGTAAGGTCATTTATGGGGATTGCAGGCTATTATCGCAGATTTGTGGAGAGATTTTCTGCTATAGCACATCCCATCACTTCATTGCAAAGAAAGGGTGTCAAATTCGTGTGGACTGAAAAATGTCAAATCAGTTTCGAGCAATTAAAACAAAAACTTACTTCAGCCCCTATACTAAAGATTGCAGATCCTGACAAAGAATTTTTTGTATGTACAGATGCTTGCAGAGAAGGGTTGGGAGGAGTCTTGTTGCAGGAAAATTCAGTTATTGCCTATGAATCTAGGAAATTGAAAACACATGAACAGAATTATAGTGCCTATGATTTAGAATTGGCAGCTGTTATTCATGCTTTAAAAATGTGGTGGCACTATCTTCTTGGGAAAAAGTTTACGTTAATGACTGATCACATTAGTCTCAAATACTTCTTCTCCCAAGTTGATCTGAATGCAAGGCAAGCCAGATGGCTGTCCTTTTTAAGTGAATTTGATATGGATATAAAACATATCAAGGGAAAGGAAAATAAAGTTGCTGATGCATTAAGCAGGAATGCTTGCCAGAATATAAAGAGCCTTGGAATTAGTGCACAGATCGAAGTAGAATAATTGGTGGGAAAAGAAGCAAATCAAGATCCAAACTATGAAACACTTTTTGTGCAACTACAGAAAAGGGAGAAAACTGATTTCACTCAAAACCAAAAAGGGTTGCTCTATTACAAAAATAGGTTGTATATTCCAAATGTAGAGTCCTTAAAAAGAGAAATTTTGGATGAATATCACAAACAGCCATATGCAGGACATCCAGGATATCAGAAAATGTTAACAGCCCTGAAAAAGAAGTTGTTCTAGCCAGGAATGAAGAGAGATGTGGCAGAATATTTAAGTAGGTGCATGGAATGTCAACTAGTCAAAGTTGAGCATCAACATCCAGCAGGTCTTTTAAACTCTTTTCCAATTGCAGAATGGAAATGGGACACCGTTTCCATGGACTTTATAACAGGGTTACCCAAAACCAAATATCAACATGATTCTGTAATGGTAGTAGTAGACACTCTCACAAAAGCTGCCCACTTTATACCAGTGAAATCTAGCTTTGGGACAGCTCAAGTAGCGAATGTGTTCTTGAAGGAGGTAGTAAGGCTTCATGGGATTCCAAAAGTTATTGTTTCAGACCGGGATGCTAAGTTTACTGCAGCCTTTTGGAAAGGATTGTTTGGAGGGATGGGTACTAAGTTGAATTTTAGTACTGCCTATCACCCTCAGAACGATGGGCAAACAGAGAGGACTAATCAAATGTTGGAGGATATGCTGAGAATGTATGTGATGGATAGACCATCCAAGTGGGAAGAGTATTTGCATGTAGCTGAATTTGGCTATAATAACAGCTACCACTCTTCTATCAAAATGAGTCCGTTTGAGGCACTGTATGGAAGAAAGTGTCGTACTCCTTTGAGCTGGAGTCAACCAGAGGATAAACTAATGTTGGGCCCTGATGCCTTACAAGAGATGGAGAGAATTGTTAAATAGATACAAAGAAACATCAAGACAGCACAATATCGCTAGAAAAGCTATGCTGATAAGAAAAGAGTGCACCGAGAATTCAAAGTGGGAGATCATGTGTATTTGCGTATTAAGCCCAAAAAGAGCACACTTTATGCTGGAATTTGTGCAAAATTGGCTCCTAGATATTGTGGTCCTTTTGAAGTTTTAGAAAGGGTGTGACCAGTAGCTTACATACTGGCCTTGCCACTCCATGTTAGAGTTCATGATGTGTTTCATGTTTCGTTATTAAAAAGATATGTGCATGATGCTTCTCACATAGTTGATTGGAATGTTGTATAGGTGGAACCAGAAGGGGAGTTTCTTCCAGAACCGCTTCAAATATTGGAGCGGGAAGAAATTGAATTGAGAAACAGAAGTGTAGCACGAGTAAAAGTGAAATGGAAGCACTTTACTGCTGAAGAAGCTACCCGGGAAAGGGAAGCTGAAATGATGGAGAGATATCCATTTTTGTTTGAAAAATGAACTCTAGTAGTAGTATAATGACAACACTGAGGACGGTGTTAATTTTCAGAGGGGGAATATGTAACACCCCCGATTTATGTGTTTGAAATTCAAAGCTAGACATTTGAACTTTAATCCTAAGGGGAGTGGACCCCAAAGGATAAGAAAATTGTGAATGTAATTCAATATTTAAATTGAGGAAATGAATAAAATGATTGTGTGCAGATTGAACAAAATGAGATTATGAGATCACTTGCTAAATCCATGAGGATGGATAAGGCAACTAATCCCCAGAATCTTTCAAAAATCCTTGAAAGAAATTATTCTAATTTAGATTTTTGAGGAAGAATATAAATTTCCCCAATGATGAGGAAAGTAGTTGGGAAGAGGTAAAAAGCTGGAAAAGCTGAGGAAAAGCATAAAACAGCTTTAAAGAATCCCTAAAATGGGAAGCCTAGGCAAACAGCAATAAAAGCATCCTGAGATTCTGGACGCAGAATTAGAAACATGCTTTGGGGAACAATAGCTTAAATAAGCTGCTCTTGTACAGATTAGAGGTTGATCTGATACAAGAGAGGATCTCAGCTCCGGGGTGAGTTCTAGGAGACAGAAGGAATCTAAGGTTGGGAGGTTGGTCAATTGCATGAGTGGTATGTCTTTAGGTTTAATGGTGTTCATTTTATATAGCATGAATTGGCTACATATAAAGTTTTACTTTAGATTAACACATAAATTCTACATTTAACAGAATTGATCAAAAGGAAGTACCCTTGAAATCCTGTATGGTTTTAGAATTTAAATCTATGAAGTAGAATCTTACAGAGTCTCTAATCCATTGATTGGTTTAAATCTGTAGATACTTATTCTTCACAGGAAAAGTTGTGAACTAGTTTTAATCTGCTCCTGCTTCTAGAATGACTTTAATATACACATACATGAGAAAGAAAATATGAAGTTCTGCATTTTATTTGAAAATAGTAGGAAAATAATGTAAAGTTACACTGGTTAAAACTGCCTAATTAAATGCAGTGACATAGAGATTACTATTAATTACTTCCATGTAACTTTAATCTGCTTCCATTTAGTCTAACTATCTACCTTGCAGCTCTATAGTACTGTGTATAGAAATGGAAAATATAACACTTTATGAAGCATAGGATTTTTTGAATGGTTATACCAGATAGTACTCCAGCATTCTGCCATTTAAGAACCACATTCCAAAGTGTTAATATTCTGCTCAAGATAGATTTTGGATATGAAGGAAAAAAAACTTGGAAAATGAATGGCCCATCTCAACACACAATCGAGCCTTTTAATAAGATTCGAATAGAATAATAGCAGTATTTATCATACCCTGTCAATATTCACAATTTCCTTCCTCAACGTATATACCGATATAGTTGAAAATAAAACAAGGAAATATTACAGTAGGACCTACCATTATTGTAACTACCAGCTTCAGTGTGAAGTAGAAGGTCTACAGAAAAATCAAAGTATTATGTAAAATTCTATTTCAGGATCTCTTAGTGGTTGTGGAGGACAACGTAGAGGGTTCATATAATTACTTATACATCGCCATAATAACTATAACTGGTGCGATCACAGAAATTTCAGTGGTTAAGTACAGTCATAAATTATCTCGCCTTCAGTTACCTTGTTGAACTAGGCGTTAGTAACTAAACTTCTGCATGTAAATGAAGGCTTGTATGTGCCAAACAATTCGAACCATGGAAATAAAAATAACAATAACCACTACACCGCAGATGAATATCAGTTAAGATGAATAGTATACAATGCATTTGTATACGAAAAATCTTCACAAAAGTTGATTCACGTTAACCATAAACAACGGAGGAAACACATAGGTTTGTAGTAGCCGAGCCACAATTTAAACATGCAGCATGAGAGCATAAGTATGTTAATCAGTAGAAAGAGGAAATGAGAAAATATTAAACTGAACTGTCATCATCAGAATGATAATCCCCGATAGCAGAAAGTCTTGTAAATAGGTTCAGTCCCATGAAACAAAATTTCAACTAAAAACGCAGACTAGTGATATGCCATTAAACCCCAGTTCCAAAATGAGAAACAAAACACATAACATCAAGGTATTAACCCTTTACTATAAAGCAAGGAGTAAACATAAGTTCACAAGAGGGGCAACGATGCTCGTTTACGCCTAGAATCTCAGGGTAACGAGAATCCAGAACACTTGCCCACTCAAACCCCATAAACCCTTTTCTCTCCCTGCACGCAGAAATATTACAATCACGATTCTAGACGTAGGCAGCTAGAAGGGAGTGCATTAAAGAGTGGTAAAACCTTACCTGGCCATTCCCGAACTCAACCGAATCTGCGTAACTGAACCAGGTTGTGAAGTTGGCTTCGTTATTCACAGGTGATTGCAGACGCTATCAGCATTTTCGTTCTGGAAATGAAAGTGTAGGGAAAAATTCGAATGAGACCATAAGGAACCAGAATAAGACAAAGAGTAACGAAAAGACTCGAACTAGAAGTATGCCATACCAGTAGTGCTTCCCTTATGATAATGACCATCTGAAATGAGCGGAAAAAAAAACAGAAATCTGAGCATAAACCAAATAGCCACAAATCAAATCAGCTATATATTCACATACATATATATTTCAGCAAGCTGTCAAATACTTTTTTCTCAATGAAATATTCAACTTACCCAAATCGTGAAGGCTCCCACAGGGGTTCGGAAATTGGACCAGTAGAAGCAGATATCGAACTGTAGGATACTCATACCAGAAGTATCGCTTTACTGGACTGATGTTGGCCGTAAAGTCCCACAAAAGAAAGACCCTCCTCCATAGATGTGAGAACCGAGAAGGACTGGAATAAACCGAACTTATGTAAAAAAAAAAAAAGACCTCAGAGGAACCCTAAGAGCGCACAAGTTTTATCACCGTCCATCTATCAGTAGAGCCAGCTAGAGTGAATCCCTATGAACCCTGGAAAACTAGACCCACAGCTCATCCAGTACACGCTGGAGATATAAACAAATGGGACTTTACGTTATCACCAGCAGTCGAATACACCAAACTTGATCATGCAGAACTGTAGAGTTAATTCACCCACGTGATCAGTGTATGGTTTCCACACGAAAATCGATTTATTTAATGATGAAGACAAAAAGACGGCCCAAGGACCATCGTGGAGCCTTGAGGATCACCAAGCCTGAACCCTCAGGCCTACGTACGATTCAAGTCTTAATTCCGCCACAGATAAGTAGAAAACCAAAACCCTATCATTAAATCCGCATACTGATAAAATGAGATTCCAGTTCATTTGATAGTTTGATGTAAGTCAGCGGAACAAACAAAATATGTATACATGTAGAAATGGGTGTTGATAGGACGTTAAATTAAATCCAGATGATGTTCATAGTTATGACGTTAGTTGTATATCGAATCACATAAAACGAAAAATAACCCTTGAAATAAATTACCACAATGGCGACCGAAACCCCTATGTACATACGATGTGTGTTCCGACAATTCTGAACGAACCCATCGATTGGTTACGGTGATGGGCTCGACCTTATTAAGTGGGGGGGAGAGTAATTTAATAAGTTATTTTCAATTAATAAGGGGCTATCTTACATAGTGAAGTGCAAAGGTAGGTGAGACTTAATAATGGATTTAAAATTTTCACATTTTGAGAAAATTCAGATGGTTTTGTTGTGTAGTAGAAATATACGAGTTTTGTTAATATGTTCCATTGTGAACTTGGGATAATAGCATCGGCTAGTTCTTGAATTGAAGAGTAATAGGTAGAGAAGGTAAATGAGTCATAAAATTTAATAACATCAGAAAAAAAATGTTGGGGTAGAGGGAGATGTGACAGTTATAGTTTCTGTATAGTTACATAGACTAGTTAAAGTAATTAACTAGAAATCAGAATGTCTAAACCCAATTATAAGGGTTTAAATATGCTAGTAGGTTTATGATAATTAATATATTACAAGTATAAAATATATCATTAGGGGCGAAGAATATTCTAAAGGTGTTACGAGAGAGATGGTAAATAATTAGTTATTTCTGTAGACAATGTAGAAACAAAGATATGTACAATGGGATTTATTAGTAAAACAAGAAGGAAATATTCTGTACAAACTATGTACATAAAATCATAATGTAAAAAGTCATAAACTTAGAAATCAAAATATATCTCTTACTTCTTGTGCGGAAAGAAGAACTATAATATCGTTTTACATATAGAGGCACTATGTGTAAAGAACAATTATAAATACAACCATCAACTAGGAATTATGCATAAATGATGAATGTATTCGAAATACTATAAAGAACTTGGAAAACATGTATAAAATTATTTCATGGATGGAAATTTACCAAATAATTGAAAACAAAAATACATATTTATATTCATATAAAATGTCAGTTATCATTGTCATATTCAGATTAATTGAAAGTCAATTGTTCTCGATATTAATGACATGTTGTATACATGAATAAATATCATTGAATTTAACAGGTTGAATTCTGTGAATGATAACGACCAACCTATAAATAGGCAGAACCAAATTTATTGTCAATTCTTTTGAGAAAGAAGATAGAAGTAATTGTGTTGTAAATTTTGAGATGTAAAATACTTTCTTAGAAAATCCACATAAAAGTGCTTAGATTTATATCTACCAAAAAATTAAAATAAATACAAAGAATATTGGAAATTTTCAATATGATTTAATATATGAATATACCTTAGTCATCAAGTTGAGGTAGTGAAGTCTCTTATATACATGAAACAAGAAAACCAAACATGGATGTTAGTATGGAGAACTGAGAAAGAAATTAGAATTCTCGAATAGTATTGAATTTATAGAACATGAATTACCTGAGTAGTGGGTCGAAACCATACAATGCATATTTGATGTAATTCCATGAATTTTATGGAAGCACAAAAGGAGGATTTTTCATGTGTACTAAAACATTTTGTTAACCTAGGAAATCAACAAAATGATCATTACTTAGTTATTTAAACATTTTATAAAAATTGATAAGACAGAAAGAATGAACGTATATAAAAAAAGGGTATGTAATGATCAAACATAATACATATATTGAAACCGAGTTAATATATATTACATAAACTAGAAATATAGAAGTCGACTGTTAATGAACTAGCGAAGACAGAGTCACATCATCAAATCACTTCTATGGTATACATAGAATATAAATACATTTTAAATGTGAAAGACTTATAAAAATTCATTACAATGAATTTGGGAAATCAAATTCTAAGTTGTTTTAGCAACGCTATGGGTTGTATAGAAAAATGAAACAGAATTAACCAAAATCATTTAATGGAAAATGATGGATAATTAAAGCATGGAAAAGAGGTTAGATATATTCTGAAATTTGTACAAGCTTTAATACCTTTGCGTGAACATAAATAATTCCAAGATGAATGAACATATCTCAAAAATAAGATATTAATTTAGGGTTGAAATGCAGAAAATGTAGATCAAGGAATACACAATAAAATAATACATAGTGACTGTAACACTATTAAGTTCTGAATTCAAACTGTCAAATTATATTCATATAGGAAGAAATAATGATTACCAGTATATCTAAAATGAGAAACCCTTGGGTATGAATGGTGAATCTAAGACAGAGAGTATAAAAATAACATGAACTCTCAGGGATTCAAGCAAGTTCTAAAATTTAGGAAAAAAACCAAATGAATTCATATCTCAATAGATGAGTATGAAATTTGGGGGAAAATGTTAAAACAATTTTAACAGTTCACTTGTTGTATGTTGTTGAAGACATATTGAAAATTAAACATGTACAGCTTAGACATTCTCATAACATGGGTGATATAATAGGAAAAAAGGAAATTTAGTAATGTAAAGAAGAAAACCATAAATTTCGCAAGTAAACACTTAAGAAGGGAAGTTTAGTACTATGGGACAATTTGCAAAACTTACCTACATTATGAATAATTTCGTATTACCTTATGACTTCACTGTGAACTATTTTTTAGGGTCCTTTTTCCTTCAATATGAAAGTAACATGAAAATCCTTTGTTTAACAACGTGAATGCAGAATGAAGGGTAAGAATATAAAAATCACACAGGACTAGGTCATAAATTATAGAAATGAAAATGAACCTTGTAAAAATTTATGAAGGTAAATTGAAATTCTGAAAAAAAAAATAAAGAGGTGAAGGAGGTTGCCTGAGTCTAAAATCGTGACTGTGAAGAAAAATTGGCAGAGGGAAGCCGTTAATGTTGGCAACGGGACAGTGGATAACCAGATTACATAAATTACAATAAGGAACTAGAGTTGAAAACCTCAAAAGAAAAATTCCAAATGAAGAGAAAAATGAAGTAAAACAAATAAAAGTAACCCTAGTCAAGATCGATGGAGGGAAGGAGTATGAATTTATCTCTATCGTCGAATAATGATAGATCCAACCTTCACTTGTTAACTAAATTAATATATGCATGTGAGAAAGATAAGTCGTATTACATCAAATTAATCGATGATAGCATTGAACCAAGGAAAATTTAAAGATTTTTAGGGTACTCTGTCATAAAACATTAATTGGATATAATACGAAATCCATAGAGGTATGGTCGAAGGGATACATTACATTTGAAAACACATGGCATTAAAATCCTTTCGTACAACCATTAAAAGATTCACACTCTAAACTTATAATTCAATTTCGATCACATAAATTCTGGGTAATCATATGGTTATGGTCAATGGTAATGGACCGGTTAAATATTCCAATTTCCATAATAGTGACAAATCAATGGTGGTTGAAACGAATTACTGTGGACATGGTATACAAAGAAAACTATAAATAGAAATTTTCGTAAAGGTTTATACGAAATTCATTCACATATGATTATACACATTTGAATTATTACGTAAGACTTGAGATACTTAATTTAATTCTTGTATAATATGATGTGAATTCACGCATTATATTACGAATTGATAGACCTATGGTAGCATGTAGGAAATTACTTATAATTCAAACAAGGGTGTAGTGATACATGTCCAAATAAGAATGCTAATACTTATTAAATTTAGTAAAATTCAATGATATAACTATAAGGTGTAGAGTTGGGGAAATTTATATAAGATTTGATGAAATAATAGTAACGAAAATTATTATAAAGGCATACCTTAATATACAATAACATAATTGTATGAATGCCATGAAAACGAGGCAGACTTATTAATACAATAAAAGAGGAAATATTTGAATATGATTATATTAGTATGGATGTAACTATATGCGGAGTTATGAAAATAATTTTATCCTAATGCAGATGCTAACGATGGAAATTGAAGCCTTTAAGAAAATTATGGAAGAGGTTATACGGTGACATAATTAAATTAATTCAATGATGGAAAAAGCAATATAAGCTTATAAATAAAAAAATAAAAAAATAAAACTTGGTAATTAGAGTTGTTACAAATGGTATTAGATCCCATGTTGAAAACATTGGGCCTATGTGTCCCCACACAGAAAAACCCAAAAATATGTTGTTATGAAATATAAGAGAAAAAAAAAATTTCTTTACACAATAGGATGTACTAATTTATTTTTGTGTACAATGATTTAAGTGCATAAATAGTACAGCTATTATTATGAATGAAGAAGGAGAGTTGTACATGGATCTGTGGGGTACGCGAAACCCACCAAAACAAAATGCTCAATTTTTGGACATGATAATAGGTATGCAATGAGAAATAGGTAAGCTAAGAACTAGAAATGAATGATTGTTGAAATCCAGTGAAGAGAAAGAGAGGTTGATCAAAGAGTTAACCTCAAGTTCTAGTCATGAAAGTGAAGACCATGGAAAAAAGATAAAATAAGCTGAAACCAACTTAGAAGGATCTAAGGGTGGGGACGCATCTAGATATCATTTCGGAAAGAAAAAGGAATTGGAAGGAAAATTCTGAAAAATAAAACCTCCCACTTTTGATGGTGAAAAGGAGGAGGATGCAGAATCTTGGCTTAATAACATGGTTAAATACATCCAGGTGTAAAAATACGAAAGTAAACTGAAAGCCAAATTGGAAATTTACCAACAGTAGGATAAATCCAACCTTTGGTGGGAAGAAACAAAAATGGTACATGTGCTCGATCAAAAACCTATTACCTGGGAAGAATTTCAAGACAAATTTAAGTCTAGGTACACGAATGAGAGATATTATGATGATAAATCCAAAGAATTCCATGAGTTGATATTGGGAAATCTCACAATTGATGATTTTTTTACCAAATTAACTAATTTACTTCACTATGTTCCTTATATTAGAGAGAAAAGGTTAATGTACAACAATTTTTAAACTTCCTACCTACTATATATAAAGAAAGAATTGAATTTGACAATCCAAAAACCATGGATGATGTTATTCATAAAGAAAGACTATGGTATCAGCGGTTTAAAGGCAGAAATGACTGTCTAAAAAAGTGGAAAAAAAAAGAGAAGGGGAAGAGTGAATCAAATGTAAAAGTAATAAAAACAACATATTTGAAATTTTTTGGGAAGAACCACCAAAGGAATAAATTTAATAAAATGGGAGAAAACCAAATAGCACAATCACATACCAGGTCTAAGCAGATGGATACAAATGGAAAAAAGGAAAGTACTGTAAAAATGAAAGAACCACTAAAATGTTGAGGATGCAGAGAACCTCACATGTTATGTGAATGTCCTCACAAAACAATTCATAACATTCAAGTGTTACGAGAGGAAACTACTGTGAACAAACTTGTTCGAAACATTCCTAGCATTAGTGCTTCCCTTGAAGATCTCCAGGCCGAACACCAATCAACCATGATATAAATTGAAGGTATGATTTTTGAACAACATGTTTCTATTTTGATATATCTATGAGAAAATTTAAGTTATTCCAGTCCACGTATTGTGGAAAAGTGGAAGTTAAAATCAGAAAAAATTTAGCAAGCATCGTTAGTATAGTTAGCTATGGGAACAAAAAGAAAAGTGACCCATAAACTTCCAAAAACTACTCTAAATTTAAATGGGTATGAAATTGAAATTTAGCTAAATATCCTGCCTCTAGGATCATATGACTTGTTAGTAGGAATGGAATGGTTAGAGAAGAAGAAATAAATAGTAAATTTTTTAGATAAAACAGTTCGTTGTATAGATGGTGGGTGAAGAGTTGTGATAGTAAAATTAAAACAAAAATATATATCTATGAGAAAAATATATACATTGCAGCTAAGAAGGAAATAAAGAAAAGGTTGTGATGTGTATGTTGTTCAAGTGGAAGAATTGGGACACCAAACTGAAAAGGAGGTTGTAGAAAATTTACTAGTAATTAGAGATTTTAAGGATGCATTTATAGAGGAAATCCCCCATCTACCTCCTAAAAGAGAAATTTATTTTTCAATTGAAAAAGTACCAGGAGATACACTTGTCTCTAGAGCACCCTATAGAATGAGTACTCCTGAACTATTAGAGTTGAAACTGCAATTGCAAGAATTGTTAGACAGAGAGTACATCAGACCAAGTGTGTCCCCTTGGGGATGAGTACTATTTGTTAAAAATAAATATGGCACATTTATAATGTCTAGATATTACAGACAACTAAATAAATTAACTATTAAAAATAGATATTTTGTGCCAAGGATAGATGAATTATTTGATCAAGTGACAAGAGCCATTATCTTCTCAAAGATTGATTTAAGAATAGGATATCACCAACTCATAATTCAGGATGAGGACATCAATAAACCAACATTGACGACTAGTTATGGACATTATGAATTTGTAGTCCTACACTTTGGACTTATTAATGCACCTACTACATTCATGTGTTTAATGAATAGTGTACTTCACAAGTATCTAGAAACGTTTGTACTATTGTTCATTGGTAACATTTTGGTGTACTCTGAAATGAATAAGAATGCAAAGAACATCTCAGAATAGTCATAAAAACACTTAGAAAACATCAATTATATGAAAAAATCAACAAATGTAAATTTTACAAGGATAAAATTTCATATTTGAGTCATGTGATTTCAAAGGATCATTTAGTAGTAGACCTAGAGAAAATAAAAGAAATAATGAATTGGCCTATACCCACATATGTACCAGCCATACGATCCTTTATGGGTATTTTTGGATACTACCGTAGGTTTGTGGAAGAATTTTCAGCCTTAGCTTATCCTATTACATCTTTACAGAAAAAAGGAGTCATGTTTGAATGGACATCAAAGTGTCAAAGTAGTTTTGAAATATTAAAACTAAAATTAACTACTACACCCATATTGAAAAATTTTGATCCAAACAAGGAACTTGTACTGTCTACAAATGCATGTGTGGAAGGGCTAGGAGGAGTGTTGATGCACGATAATTCTGTAATAACATATGAGTTAAGATAGTTGAAGAAACATGAAAAAAGTTAAATTGTATATGACTTAGAGCTAGCTGTTGTGATACATGCATTGAATATGTGGAGACATTATCTGTTGGGAAAGAAGTTCATACTAATGGCATATCACATAAGTCTGAAATACTTCTTTACTCAACCAGATTTAAATGCTAGATAAGCTATATGGTTATATTTCCTTAGTGAATTCGATATGGAAATAAAACACATTAAAGGAAAAGAAAATAAGATTGTTGATGCTTTGAGTAGGAATGCTCATCAAATTTTGACCAATGCAGGAAGCAACGTGAAATTTGAAATAGAAGAACTGATACAAGAAGTGGTGATGCAAGACCAATAATATGAAAAATTGCAAGAGAAATTGCAAGAAACTAAATTTGTGGGATATACTAAAAACCAGAATGGACTGATTTATTATAAAAAAATATTCTATATTCCAAATGTGACATCCTTAAAATAGGAAATTTTAAATGATTACCATAAAATACCTTATGCAGGTCATTCTGGTTATCAAAACGTAATTTAAGCATTAAGGAAGAACATTTTTTGGCTAAGTATGAAAAGAGATGTTGTTGATTATTTAGCTAGGTGTTTATAATGTTAGTAAGAAAAAGTGGAACATCAACATCCTGTAGGATTATTGAACCCTCTACCTATTCCAGAATGTAAGTGAGAAGTAGTTTCCATATATTTCATTATTGGAGTGCCTAGAATCAAGTATCAACATTATTCTATAATGGTAGTTGTAGAAACGTTAATGAAGGAAGCACACTTTTTACCAGTACAATCTACTTTCGGCACAACTCAAGTAGAAAATGTGTTCATGAAAGAAATTGTGAAATTACATGGCATTCAAAAAAGATTATATCTGATAGAGATGAAAATTTTACATCATTATTTTGGAAAACTCTGTTTGGAGGAATGGGTACCAAATTGAACTTTAGAACCACTTACCATCCTCAAACAGATGGGAAAACTGAAATAACCAACCATGTTTTAGAAGACATGTTGTGCATGTATGTTATGGACACACCTGCAAGATGGGAAGATTTTATGAATCTATAAGAATTTG
Organism: Pinus albicaulis; assembly: GCA_034641835.2. Lineage (NCBI taxonomy): Eukaryota > Viridiplantae > Streptophyta > Pinopsida > Pinales > Pinaceae > Pinus > Pinus albicaulis. The sequence continues at coordinate 940,618,219 of CM076582.1, forward strand.
CATATAATAATATCTATCAAGCTTCAATTAAGATGAGTCCTTTTGAAGCATTGTATGGAAATAAATGCCACATGCCGCTTTGTTGGAGCCAACTAGAAGATAAGTTAATTCTTGGACCTCATGTATTGCAGGAGATGGAAAGAAGTCTAAAGAAAATTCAACAAAATATTAAAACAACTCAAGATCGATAAAAGAGATAGTCAAACGAAAAGATAATTCATAGATAATTCAAAGTGGGAGATCATGTTTATTTGAGGATTAAGCCTAAAAAGAGTACATTATATACTAGTAGTTGTGCTAAGTTAGCACCACACTACCGTGGACCATTTGAAGTTCTAGAAATAGTAGGGACAACAACATATAATTTTTTTTTACCTAGTCATATTAAGGTTGACAATTTTTTTCATGTTTCCTTATTGAAAAATTATATACATGATCCTACTCATGTAATTTATTGGACTGCGATACAGGTAGAAAACGAAGGGGAATATCATCAAAATACCCTTCGTATACTGGCACATGAAGAAATTAAGCTCCAAGATATGGCGTAGCTATGGTGAAGGTGCAGTGGAGGCACTTTACAGCTAAGGAAGAAACATGGGAGTTAGCAGAGGAAATGAAAGAGAAATATTCATCACTATTTGAGAAGTGAACTGATATTTTTCTACACCGAGGATGGTGTTTTGTTTTAGATGGGTAATATGTAATATCCCTATTTTATTTCTTTTATTCAGACAGTTGGAAATCCTAAAGGTTAAGTGGACATAAAGGAAGACTATATGTGTGACATATTATATTATTAATTAATAAATGTGGAATTTTAATTATTATGCAAAGACTAGAGTAAATTGGAGACTGGCATTTCAAGTCCATGAGGATGGAATTAAATAAAAAGATTTTCCCACATTCTCGAAAAATCCTCGTAGAAAATAAAATAAAGAAAATATATTATATTAGAGATAAAAATCTAAAAAAGTTACTCAGAAGTGGTGAAATAAAACTAGAAAGAGGAAAAAAATAGTTTTAAAGAGATTTTATGGAAAAAACAAAAGTAAAGACTAGGTTAAAGGAAAAAAAATCCTCATTTAACTCAATGCAGTTATGGAAACATGTTGAATGGAAAGTGAGCTTAAATAAGCCATTCTTGGGTAGAGAAGAGCTTGTCTACTCTTTGGAGGAGTTGGTCTCTGCTCAAGGGGAGTTGTGGATGAAAGCTCAAGGTTGGGTGGCAAATAGTCTTTACCAGAATTGGTATGCACAGTTATTAAATTTTGTCTTGTTATTTTGTTATTCTGATGATGATTGGATAAGAGTTAATGTATTTAAGTTAGGAAGATAAGTCGAAAACTACGTGTCCTAAATTGTAAATTTGTGTCATAAATTATTTTATTCTTTGAGGATAAGTTGTCTAATGTATTTAACCAAAATATAGATATAGCATGTATAGTTATAGTTTTGTATAGTTACATAGACTAGTTAAATTAATTAACCAACAATCATAATGTCTAAACTCAATTAGAAGGCTCTAAATCTGCGAGTAGGTTTATGATAATTATTATATTACAAGTATAAACTACATCATTAGGAGTGGATAACATCCTAAATATGTTAAGAGAGAGATGTTAAATAATTAGTTGTTTTGTAAACAATGAGGAAACATATATATGTATAAGGGGGTTTATTACTAAAACAAGAAGGAAATATTATGTACAAACTATGTACATAAACTCATAGTGTACAAATTTATAAACTGAGAAATCAATATACATCTACTTACTTCTTGCGATGAAAGAAGAACTATAATATAATTTTACATATAGAGGAACTATGTGTAAATAAAATTTATAAATAGAACCATTACGTAGGAATTATGCATAAATTATGAATTTAGTCGAAACAATATAAATAAGTTGGAAAACATGTGTAAAATTATTTCGTGGATAATTGAGAATAGGAATATGTATTAATATTCGTACAAAATTCCATCTGTCACTAACACAATTATATTGACTGAAAGTCAATTGTTCTTGATATTAATTACATATTGTATACATGAATAAATATAATTTAATTCAGCAGGCTCATTTCTGTGAATGATAACGACCAACGTGCGAGTGGCCGGAACCAAATTTATTGTCAATTCTTTTGAGAAAGAAGACATAAGTAATTGTGTTGTAAATTGTGAGATGCGAAATACCTATATAGAAAATCAACATAAATAGTGGTTAGATTTATATCTACCAAAAAATTAAAATAAATACACAGAATATTGGAAATTGTCAATATCATTTTATATATGAAAATACCTTAGTCGTCAAGTTTGAGGTAGTGAAGTCTATTCAGTGCATGAAACACGAAAATCAAACATGGATGTGAGTATGGAGAACTGAGAAAGAAATTATAATTCTGTAATAGGATTTAATTTATATAACATGAATTACTTGTGTTGTGGGTGGAAACCATATGATGTAAATCCATGAACTGTACAAAAGCAGGAAAAGGGGATTTCTCCTGTGTAATACAAAAAATTGTTAATCTAGGAAATCAACAAAATGATCATTACTTATAGAACAAAAGTATTCACATACAATGAATTATTAATTAGTATTTTGAACGTTTTATACAAATTTATAAGATAGACTAGATGAACATATATAACAAGAAGGGAAGTAATCATCAAATAGAATATATATATATAGAAAATGAGTTAAAATATATATTCCATAAACTGGAAATATAGAAGTCAACTCTAAGTGAACTAGCGGAGACAGAGTCACATAATGAAATCAATTCTGTGGTATACAGAGAATATAAATACATTTTAAATGTGAAATATTTAGAAAAATTCATTACAATGAATTGGAGATTGAATTCTAATTCATTTTACCAACGTTGTACGTTGTATAGAAAAATGAAATAGAATTAACAAAAATCGTTTGATGGAAAATTAAGGTTAATTAGACTACGAAAAAGGGGTTACATATATTTCAAAGTTGTACAAGATTTAATACCTCTTCGTGAATAAAAAGAATGTCGAGTTAAACTAACATATCTCATAAATGAGATATTAATTCAGAGTTTAAATGCAGAGAATGGAGATCAAGGAATACTTAAAAAAATAATACACAGTGATTGTAACACTATTAAGTTCTAAAAATTAAATTTCAAATTCAAAGTGACAAATTATATTCATACACAAAACAATAACGAGTAGCAAATATATATATAATGATAAACCCATGGTTATGAAGGGTAAATCCAAGATAGAGAGTATAAACCTAATAGGAACTCTCTTGGGAGTCAAACGAGTTCTAAAATTTAGGAAAAAAAGAACCAAACAAATTCATAACTCGATAGATGAGTATGAAATTTGGGGAAAAACGTTAAAATAATTTTAGAAGTTCACTCATTCTATGCTCTTGAATACATATTTAAACTTAAATACATAGAGCTCAACCATTACCATATCATGACTGATATAATTGGAAAAAAGGAAATTTAATAATGCAAAGATGGAAACCATAAAATTTGTAAGTAAACGCTTAAGAAGGTAAGTGTAATACTATGGGATGAGTTGCACAACTTACCTGTGTTATTAAGAATCCGACATTACCTTATGGCTTCACTGTGAATTTTTTTTTAGCATCCTCTATCCTTCAATATCAAAGAAACGCGACACTCCTCGGTTCAACAACTTGAATGCAGAATGAAGGGCGAGACTCTGAAAATCACATAGGACTATCTCATAAGTTATCACAATAAAAATGAACCATGTAAAAATTTATGAAGGTAAATTGAAATGTTGAACAAAAAAACATAAAGAGGTGAACAAGGTTACATCAGTCTAAAATCGTGATTGTGAGGAAAATTTGGCAGAGGGAATCCATTAAAGTTTGTAACACGATAGTGAATAACCAAATTGCCAAAATTGCAGTAAGGAACCAGAGCCAAAAACCTCGAAAGAAGAATTCCAAATGAAGAGAAAAACGAATTAAAGTGAACAAAATTAACCCTTGTCAAGATCAATGGAGGGAAGGAGTATGAATTGATCTCCGTCGTCGAATGAAAAAAGATGCAACCTCCACCAGTTAACGAAATTAATATACCTATGTGACCAATATAAGTCGTCGTACATCAAATTAATCGATGATGGCATCGAACCAAGGAAAATTTAAAGATTTACAGGGTACTATGTAATAAAACATTAATTGGAGATAATAATGAATCCATAGAGGTATGTTCGAAGGGATACATTACATCTAAAATTGCATGGAATTAAAAGCCTTGTGTACAACCATTAAAATATTCACACTCTAAATTATAATGAAACTCTGACAAAATAAATTCAGTGTAATAATATGGTTAATTTTAATGTTAATGAACTAGTTAAATATTCCAATTTCGATAATAGTGACAAATCAGTGGTAGTTGAAACAAATTAATGTGGACATGGTATAGAAAGGAAACTCTCAACGGGGAATTTTTGTATAGGTTTATATGAAATTAATTCCCTTATGATTATACACATTCAAATTATTATCTAATACTTAAGATATTTAATATAAGTCTTGTATAATATGATGTCAATTCCCTCATTATATCATGAATTGATAGACCTATGGTAGCACGTAGGAAATTACTTATAAGTCAAACAAGGATGTAGTGATATATGTCGAAATAGGAACTTTAATATTTATTAAAGTTCATAAAATTTAATGATATTACTATAAGGTGTAGAGTTGGGGAAAGTTATCTAAGAGTTGATAAAATAATACTAACGAAAACTATTATAAATGCATACCTTAATATACACTAACATAATTGTATGAATGACATGAAAATGAGGAATTATTAATACATTAAAGGAGGAAATATGTGAATATGATTATATTATTATGTATGTAATTTTATGCGGGGTTATGAATATAAACATATCCTAATTTAGATGCTAATGATAGAAATTGAAACCTTTAAGAAAAATCTGTAAGAGGTTATATAGTGACAGAATTAAATTAATTCAATAATGACAAAAGTAATATAAGGTTATAAATAGAAAAAAAATGGGGAAGTAGAGTTGTTACAGTGGACCACCTTTGACCATAATTTCCACCATTTCTAGATACATATGACTGAGCATTCGATGAGAACAAATCTCAACCCATATTAAATTGACAAGTCCATGACTAACCAGATCATAGACATAAAAATTAATAATAGAAATGAATAGATAATAAACTTGTATCAGGTTGTCAAAGATAACCAAATCCTGCACCAAGGTAGGTGGCCCACCAAGGACCAAGTTTAGAAAATGTTTCCCTTTCTGATGGAGGAAATCAACCCAATGGCGACCATTTCTTCCTTGGGGGAGGAATGATCCTTGTGGATATTAGTGGCCACCAACATATTCCACTTAGATCCCCAAAAATGTTTACTTTTATTTCACTACTTTCCACCATTGCTTCCTTTTTCAACAATTTTATATTTTTGGCAGTTTCTTTGGTCATGAACTTGTAGAGCTAGTTTCAATCCCAAAATGATGTTCTTTTCAAAAATGGGAAAATGAGAGGCCAACGACCCTATCATTTGAAATGGAATGTTTTTTCCTCAGAAAAATATTTCTAATAAGGAATCATATGCCCAAAATAAATATCAGATTCCAAAGTATGACCCCAGGAAGTTGACCTTCCAAGTAACTCAAACAGGGCACACAAGGTTTCGACACTTCATCTCCTAGGTTTATGCTTTGGAAATTTAGGCTTTCCCATTGTTTCTTCATGATGAACATGCATGTGTGCCTCATTGTAACATATTTTAGAAGGTAGGTATTCATCACATATATTCTCAAAGATAGGCTACCATTGTCAGAGCTCGTTTGTTTCTTTTCTGGATATAAACATTTTTTCAGGAATTCTTGTTATTAATTGATTTTTCGTTTCATTGTATCTAAATTTTTTATTCAAATATGAATTTCATTTCATTCCTTTACAAATCTTGATCAGGATTGGATACAATATTTTTATACCTTGATGTTACATAAATTTTAATGACATGCTAAAGTTCATATAAAAAATGGTTCATGCCCTATTCAAAGTCCATACAAATAATGTCTCTTTCTGCAATATTAAAGTTTCCAATATATGAATGTGCTTTCGCAATCATGTGGATAATGGCCATTACATGGCACTCTATATAATTGAAAGGCATGCTATAAAATTGTGTAATGGATATGATTTCAACGGAGAGAATTTTATCTTTGAAGCATAACTTAGAAGATGTAAATTTTTCAAGTCATGGAAATGAATTTAAATTATGCATTTTTAATTGAAATTTGATGAAGATGGATACTCATGAAATTAAAAAATGTACTATGACTAATATACAATGTTCAAGAGTGAATAAGTTGAATTATTTATGCTAATAATGCTAGCGAAAGAAAAACCCATGTTTTACAATTACTCACAACTTTCTATTATATGAAACCTAGATCCTATAAACTACCACGGCTTTGGTTAGTAGCACAAGGTGAAAGAGGAATTGAACACTTGCATTAGATTTTAAATTCCCTAGAGATCCTTCAATTCCTTCTGGAAGTCAATGATGTCGATTTAATGCTATGATAGTGGATATCCATGGATGGACTATGATAATGCCATACTTTCCAAATTCAAAAAAATGGGTTTTGAAGAAATGATCTCATACATAGGGTTTTATGAAATCATGGAACAAATTTATAAAACGAAAATGCATCTTTTTGATCATATGTGCTATAAGAAAAATCCATGAATGATGGAATATATTGGTTATATTCCTCCATTTTCAAAGAAAACTCTAACTCAAAGGATGTATGTGACTTCACCAAAATGAAGACCACATGATATGATGTTATGATATTGTCTTTATAAAACTGTATAACCAATATTAAAATTGATGTATAAACAATATTAAATTGATTGGAAGATCATGGCTTATGGTTAGAATGGGTCAAATCATGCGAACGATGGAATGAATATTTCACTAATTCACTCTCTTTAATTTCACGTTTATAAATTCTACGTTTATTATAGCACATCACAAGGGAGTCAAGCATGGAAGAATGGTGATTACAAGATGAGGAACTGAAATATCATTAGTAACTATGATTCCACCACTAAATATGGCTTTGTTGTCTAATCATAAATTTCATTAACATGCTCTTATGGAGAATAGACATTTAGACAATTTTATTTTATATTGAAGGACACATCTCATCGGTCATGAAATGTTTACACCAAAAATGTTAAAACTTAGGAATATTTTATGTTTGGCACAGAAAATGTTTTCTCTGTGAAACAAAAGATTTGAAATGTGTGAGAGTCGAAGTAGCACATAACCTAATATAATATGAGAGGTTAAAAGGTCTACAAAAATATTGGAAATTTTAAAAATTGTGGCTGATATTACTAAAGAAAAAGGATAGGATTATCTCTCTTGATGTGAAAATATTTATAAAAATATTAGAAATATTATTAAAGGAATGGAGTTCCATTTCTTATCCATTGAAAAACATTCATAAAAATAATGATTATTCTTAGTTGATGGTTATTATATTTGTTAGTTTAGGGAGCCAAAAAATTTCGAGTTACTTCTGGAATTCATTTTTGAAACTGTTAATTTTATTGCACGAAGTTGAAATATTACATTAAATTCGGTAATGGAAAGTACGAGAATCCAATGTAGCTCAATTGATGCAATCATTAGAAAGGGATCAAATTTTTTATCTCTTGTTGTTGTTGATTACTAAGACTTTATGTGAATCACAACTAAATCTGAGCAAGAAAATAAGTTGGGGAAGAGGTTGGCATAGACAGTGGATGTAATAAGAATTGATTGTGGAGTTTGAATTTGTTACGAATGAATTTCAAGTTGATAAATTACTAGATGATCAAATATTAATATTTCAATGTTAGATATTTGTGATATTAAATATGAATACTTCAACCATAGATATTTGTGATAATATGGAACAATAACACATAGGTAAAAGGAAAACATGTTTTAGAAATTGTAGTAATTCCCAATTGAAATGTCTTTTCCTACTAAAAAATTCAAGGGCTATTGTTGGGTGCTATTTAATAATGCATATATAGATTGCAATGAATTATAGATTAAACTGGTGCGTGTGTGAAGAAAAAAAATATTCCAAACATGGTGTTTTTAAATGGTTGAAAAAACCACTTTACACATGTATAAATATGTTTTAAAAATATAAAAAATTGACTTCAAGAGGTCTTTCGAACCATGAATCCATTAGCACCAAAATTTGGGGTAAAAATGTAGCAAAAAAAAGATAAATATACTCAATAAATTTCAAGTGAGCTAAATTCATATTTCTTTGCAAATGACCTATCATCATGTAAAACCATTTTGTATTTTTCTCAAGATTTGTGTATTGGTTTGCTACAAATTTTAGTAAGCTAAAGCATGCATAAAGGTATTACTGTCAAACCCAACAAGTTTCATAAAAAAGAGAATAGAATTTTGCTAGAAAATGAATAAGAAATTTAGTTAAGTAATAAACATGTGATTTCTATGTCTCATTCATTGAATTGGATTATATTTATACTTAAGAAATTAGTTATCACTAACTACTAACTTCCTAACTTCTTAACTACCTAACTTAACATGACCCTCATGATTCCCATAAAATTACAACATTTCCACCCTTAATTCGAAGGGACATCTGACATACCAAGTAAAGATCTAAATTTTTTGAAATTTTCACGCCCTAATTCTTTGGTAAAAATATCTACAATCTGTTCATAAGTTGGAAAATGTGTGACATGAATTGTTTTGGCCTCTACATGATGTCAAATAAAATGATATTTGGTGTTAATATGTTTGGTTCGATCATGAAACTTTGGATTCATGGCCAGCTGAATCGCAGAAGTGTTGTCGACAAATAGAGCAGTGGAAGCTCTTTGTTTCTCCTGCAAATATTCGAGTAGTTTTCAAAGTCAAATAATTTCCTTAGTGGCTTGAGCTACTACAACATATTCGGCTTCGCTGGTAGAATCAACAGGAAAATATTTCTTATGTGATGTCCAATTGATTGTTGTTGATACAACATTCATCAAATATACAGAATTCGAGAATCCATTTTATTTATCTCCATCAAAATCTGAATCTGAATAACCAACAAGATGGAAGTCTAAAACTTTGAGATATTTAATGCTGTAAGTTTGAGTTCCTTTTAAATACTTCAAAACTCTTTTTACTACTACCCAATGCCCCTGACAAGGATGATGCATAAACCTGGAAAGTATTCCGACAAAAAAGGTTATATCAAGACGAGTAATAGACAAATAAATAAAGCTTCCAACAAGTTTCCTATACTTCTTTGGATATTCAAACGAATTTCCTTCTTCGGAAGTGAGTTTCAAATTATGCTCCATTGGAGTAGCAAAAAGATTATATTTCGTCAAACTATATCTGTTCAATAATTTATCAACATATTTCTTCTAAGAGATGAAAATATGTTGTCGTTTCTTATCAACTTCAATTCCAAGATAATAATCAAGTAAACCTAAATATGTCATATAAAAAAAAAATTTCAATTCCTTCTTTATAAATGATATGTATTCATGATTTTTTCTTATGATCATCAAATCATCAACATATACAACGAGATATACAATTGATCTTCGAACTTTCTTAATGGAAAGAGTTGAATCATCTAGGTCAAAATGTTTATAGTTTAAATTAAGAAGATGTTTAGTTAACTTCTCATACCATGCTTGTGGCGCTTATTTCAAGCCGTACAAAGACTTCATTAATTTGCAAACATTTTTTTCTTTCCCTTTAACAAAAAAAAATTCTTACTGAAACATGTAAACATATTCTTTCAAATCACTATTTAAAAGGACATTTTTGACATCCATATGATGAATTTTCATTCTTTCTTAGCTGAAATAGCAAAAAAATATCTAATAGTGCCCCATTTAGCTGTAGGAGCAAAAGTCTATGTATAGTCGATACCCTCTTTATGTGCATATCCCTTTGCTACAGGTCTTACTTTGTACTTGTCTAGTGAACCAACAACTTCAAACTTCGTTTTATAAAACCATTTACAACCAATACGATCGATGCCAGCAGGAGGATCCACCAGCCTCCATGTGCCATTTTTTATAAGAGCATCATATTACTTTTTCATTGCATATTTCCAATGTTCATAACTAAGAGTGTCTCCAAAGTAAGTAGGTTCACAATCAACATAAAATTAAATTCATAATGAGAATAGTTACCTGAGGAACTTCCGGAATTAAACTCATCATATTTCTTTGGAAATTTTTGAATACGAGTTTACATTCGCAAAGGTTTTGTAGGAAGTTGTTCAAGAATTTTCTCATATTCTTCATCTAGCTTAGTTCTTGCCATTTCGGTCATTCTTTCTGTAGAAACACTTGCATCAACTAATTCCTCATCAGCAACAACAAAATTATCATCATCAACCAATTTATCATCATTGAGAGAAGGAAACTCCACATACTGATATAATATAGGAATCCCCCTTTCAGGATGGGTATATATATTATCAGATTCATAATAAAAATTTTGAGGCACAAAATTTTCTATCTAATTAAGATGTCTCTCAACAATGAGGGAATCTTTATTAGTTTCAAGAAAAATTACATCTCTTGATAAAATAAACATTTTGTTTTTTTCATCATATAATTGGTATGCCTTAGAAGTGATGGAATACCCTAAAAGTATGCATTTTCTGCTTCGTTCCCTCAACATATCCCTCTGATGTTTAGGAATCAAAGAATGACATTGAGAATTGAAAATTTAGAAATGTTTAACAACAGGAAGACGACTATACCACATTTCATATGGAGTTTTGTTTTTAATGACAGAGGAAGGGCACTGATTTCTAATGTATGCCACACAGAGCACAACTTCTCCCTAAAACATTCATTTTACATTGACCTTACCATATTAAGCAATGTTCTGTTCATTCTTTCAGCAACACCATTTGTTGCGGATTATATGGTATTGTGGTTTGGTGTTTGATGCGATTCTCTTGAAAAAATGTTTCAAAGAATGTGAAGTATATTATCCTCCATTATCAGTCCTTATAGTACCAATAGTATGTTGTGCTTCATTTAAGAATATCAAAAACTTGTGATTTTTCTTTAAGCAGATAAACACAACACATCCTCGAATAATGATCAATAAAAGTGAGTATGTAATTATTTTGATTTGCAGTTGGTACAGGTATTAGACCACATAAGTGAGAGTATATGAGACTTAATTTTCTTGTTGAGATAGAATTCTGAAAAGAATTTTTTTGATGCTTGCCCAATATACAAGCATTACATGGGGTCAATTTTCTCGGAATTGTTGGAAGTCCCTTAATCCCCTGTTGTTTCATAATACGAATACTGTCATAATTAACATGACTGAAGCATGAATGGAATAATAAAGAAGATGACAGAGTACCATTTTACTGAACCAAATAAGTTGTGTTCAATGCAACAGACAATATACAATGCAACTTCAATAATTTATCTTATTCCACACCAGAAATTACAGTTTTATTGTCAGATCCTCTTCTAATTTATACTTTACCATTAAATATGTGAATGGAATGTCCTTGATGTCTTATTTGTATAAGAGATAAAAGAAAATTTGGAACTATGGAATGTAAAGAACATCATTCAAAATATAATTTGGAAGTCCAGGAATTTTTAATTGAATTGAACAAATCCTCGATGGTTTGATGTGGGACTTATTAGCATTATTCACTACTCCATCAATACTATCACTTAATTAATCAAACAAATCTCTTGGAAAGGTCATATGCCACATGGAACCTGTGTATAGAACCCAGCTCGTATACCATGAAGAAAAGTGAGTACTAAAAACATCTTCCATGTGGAAATTAAAATGTGCAACAACATAATGTGCATTCTCAGAAGACTGTCCTCTATCCAGAATTATATGATCTTTCTTTTCAAGCAATTTTTCTTTTTTTATCATTAATTTTCTCCTAGGGAATTCTACAATTTGTAGCAATATGTCCAAGTTTTCCACATCTAAAACATTTTATAGCTAGTTTAATAGAAAAATTTCTATGTTTTTAATTTTTCTCTCTATCTCCCTGAATCATTCTACCACCCCTACTTCTACAATTCTTACTACCTCGACCTCTATTACCCTTTTTATTTCCGAAATATTCCTCTTGAGGTTTTTTTTTCTTTTTGAGCAAGACATAGGATTTCGGTATTAGACCTATGTGATGCTTCTTTCTTGCCAAAAGCTTTCTCACTTTCTACAATTTTCCCTACTAGTTTGTCAAAATCTATATCTTTTAATTGCCAAATACCTTGGAGAGATTCCAAGTAGTGTGAATAACTAGGGTAAAGAGCTTTTATAAAGGCAATAAGCGGCAAAATCAACTTTAAATCGAGTACATTCAATTTCATGATTGATGGCTTTAATTTCAGAGGTAAGTTTTAGAGGATCATTATCTCTCATTTTCACATTAAATAACTTTAACAATAACTGAATTATCTCCAATTCGAAATTTGAATCATAAATCTCTTTTAGTTTTTTTATGGCATCATAAGTTGTTTTACTCTGAGTAATGTATCTGCTTACCTCTTCTGAGAGTGAAGCGAATATTAATGCAAAGGCCTTCTTATCCTTAATTTGCGAGATTGTGAGTTTCTTCCAATCATCAGGCTGCACCGATGCATTCTCTCCTTCTCCTTCACATACTCCATCACATAAATCATTGAAGAGAAGAGTATTTTTAACTTTCCTAAACCACTCCTTGTAATTTTCCTTTCTGGAAAGGACAATCCCAAATAAGGATACTAGAGATATCATGTTTTGACCACCAAAAAACTTATTTTGATCACATGCATAGAATTTTGTCTTTAAAAAATTCTGATTCAACCACAAATAAAACTTTTGTAATCAGCGACAGAGATTTCTCTCACATTCACAAAATTTTGTCTTTAAAAATTTCTGATTCAACTACAAAAACTTTTGTAATCACGAGCAGAGATTTAAAACACTCTTGGTTCCGTTTTTAAGTAAAAGAAGGTACACATTTCTCTTTAAAAAAACTGTTTTTAATGAGAGATTTTCACTGTTTTTTTTTTTATCTCAACAAGGCACAAATTTCCTTTTAAAAAAAAATGTGTTTTGTAACTCGAAAAAAAATCTGAATTCTTTTGCCAGCAAAAAGAAACTACTCCTAACAATCCAAAATGAACGCAATAGTCAAACTACAATTAGATTTCTCAGCGTGCACTCCAATCAAATGATAAACGCAACACAAGAAAATGATTTGGCTACCCTTTTTTTAAAATCTTCCACAACACTGCAGTATGACATGAGGGTTTTCGTGAATCACACGATGCAAATGCAGTAGAGGAAAATGTTGCTAAAAAACTCTGCTGATAGGGTTGACATAGGTTGAAAACAATCCACTGCTCCCTTAACATCAATGATGTCACCAATCTCCTCGGATCTCAAGCGCTCTAATACCATTGTTAAATAATAAACATGTGATTTTTGTGTCTCTTTCATTGAATTGGATTACATTTATACTTCATAAATTAGTTATCACTTACTACTAGCTTCCTAACTTCCTAACTACCTAACTTAATAGGACCCTTAGACTTCCTGTAGAATTACAACAAATTCCACCCTATAAAATTTGTTAAAAAATAAATTATAACTTAGTTAGCCAATCAAGTAATCCTCTTGCTCATTTGCATTGTAACACAATATTAAACAAACAACTTTCCAAAAAAAAAAAACAGATGCTAATAGCATTTTTCGATGAGAAATTCTACCTACGAAGTTTGATAGCCATCTCGTTGGCTTGCATAGTAACACGGTATTAAATAAACATATTCCACATGGTGCTTCTGTGCAAACTTCGTAAGATGGTTAGGTGGTTATTGTACTAGTTTGAAGCTCAATGAGAGTGCTAGCTCATGGTCAAATTTATAGTCAACTGCATCCTAGTTATTCTCGAAATTCGTATAAGAAACAATTTAAACGTTAAGATTTTATAACGAGTAAGATTATGATCCGGTAGTAAGAAATTTGGTTGACTCACAAAATATTGGTTCATCAGAGTGACTAATATACATGATTGCGTTTTCAGATTTATATTTTTGCCCGTGAATAAAAGGTTATTTTTTACGCACAATAACCAACCACAACAAAACGGATATTGTTTTAGAGAAAAAAGACTCGATCACACAGTTCAGCAAAATTATATGTAAGGGTGCATGAGGGTATGTAGCATTTCAATGTGCTAAAATGTTGAGTTACTAAAATTATCACTATTTCACAATTTTTTATCATTTTTTATAACTCTTCCTTTGAATTTTAAAAGTTTTATGGCTCCTTATAATCTTGTTTATTCCATTTTTAAGCTTAATTTATTTTAATGTTTTCAATTAGTTTGGTAATGGTTACATTAGTATTGGTTGATGCCAACAATGTACATTTTTATAATTTCCTCTCAAATTCAAGTTTCCTTTTCATTCATTGAATATTTGCAATGGTTTTGGGATAATTATTCAATTATCCGAGACAAGTAAAGCATATTGGATATTTTGAAAAGATTACTTGGGTTTTTTATTTCACTAAAACATATATCTAGAAATTTTATTATTAATTAATTGTTGTAACCATATCAAACTATCTGAATTTATTATGGCTAATCCTAAATAATTGTTTATTTATTATGGCTAATCCTAAATAATTGTTTTTTTTTGTAAATATGTTTATATTCAATTCTGTAAATAGTTTATTTCATTTTGCTAGTTAGATTATTTTTATTTTGTCATAGGTTGAGAGAATTTGATGCAATGAGATTACTCGGTGACACAAAGATCCCTATTCGATAACACAATAGATCCCACAATAGATCCCAAGTATATTAACATTTCCCAGATTTATTAAACAATCTTTTGATTGATGAGTTGTAGCCTGATTTATTTTTGTAAGTGTCAATTAACAATAAGAGAAATGATTCATAGAAAATGATGCAAGGAGATAACCTAATAAAAACAACACCAATATTCAATAACATAATTGATGATATATTCCAAGTACTTTAACATTTTTGGGACTTTTAAATTTTTTTCATTACTAAATTTTAATATATTTTACTTAATGCACTTGTGCATTAATTCATGTACGATAAACATTAAACATTCTAAATATATCATACTACAAATAATCTAATTCTCTACCTACTATATTTACATCTCACAACTTTAAGAGCTTTGTATTCATAACAAAATATTCTACTATTTATACAAATAAATTGTTTGACTGGAGCAAGCTCTCGTTTACTATTCTCTTTCATTCTATATGGAAAATGGTTTCTAGGTTCAACATTCTTCATGGTTGGTCTGACACCATTTTCACGTTCCCTTCAAATTTTATTTCAACCATATTGGTGGTGGTTGGGTTCTTTTGCAAGCATGGCCTAAAGGTGTTGTTTGGGTCATTTTTATTTGTATGAGCATTTTCAATTCTAGTATCAATATGAGATTTTTTATTCAGTATCAATTTGGAAATTCTCAATTCTTCTTGGAATTAGGTTTAGGCTTTGATGGTTTGGTTCGTGGCGATTTTGGGGTGTCTTCTTATGTGGATTTTAGGATGGCTAAATTTCTTCGTGATTATAATTAAAAAGAACGACTCTTTTCGCTCTTGCATAAAAAAAAACTAACAGCATTTAGGAATATATGTTACAATTGCAAACTCCATATACTTGTTGTTACTTTTATTATGGATATTCTCTTCGAATAGATAACGAAACTCCAAATGGTCAAGGTGAGATTTGAGAAGTCAAATTGAAGAATTGTGGATCCTCCATTTCTGCACTCAAATTTGTTAGTACTTCGGTCTTTGTCATCAATAATTTGAATATAATTGTTTTAATTCTGAAGCTTATGAAGTTTTAGAATAAATTACATCATCAATATCAAGTTTTACTTTTAAGACTGACAATATAGCTATCTTGTTATTAAAACTAGTTACGGAATTAAACATTTAAATATTTTAACTTTTGTAACGTATAATTCGAAGTAACTTGACTTTAATAACCTATAATTTATATTTTTTTACCACAAGTATAATGCTACAGGTTCAAACATAAAAAATTTAATATAATATTTTGTATTATAATTAATTTTAAAAAACAATATTAATAAACTAAAATTATTATAAAGCTAAGTTTATATATAAATGTAAACTTATAAATGGAAAAATCTAATATAAAATATTACAATTTTAATGTTCGAAAACAAACCTATACGAAATGAAAAATACAAGGACATCGTATAAATACAAATACATTTAAATTAAATATAGGTAAAAATGATAAAAATAAATAATATTCACATGCTAATTTTGTTTCTAGATTCTTATCCACTTAATGTCGAAAAAATGAAATCGATTCTTATCCACTTTGATTTTACATATTTGACTGATACTATTTTTCCCACTACCAAATATGGCCAGACCAAACCAGTAACTACTGTTATAAAGATTTCAATTAAAAGTGAGTTACTGATAAACCAAAATTCTGGGCTGACCAAAACATGGAAACACTGTTATTAAGATTGTCATTGAACAAATGAGTGATCGATTCTGGACCGATCAACGAGAAAACACTGTTATTAAGATTACCATTGATTACACTGTTATTAAGATTACCATTGTGCAATAGATTTGACGAATTCAATGACCTCCTCAATTGACCAAAAGAAGGCAACACGGCTATTAAGACCACCGTTGGACAAACGAGGAAACTATTATTAAGATTTTCATTGAACCACTGTTCTTTTCATAAAACTGGCAACCGCCACGGTATTGTAAGATAGATTTTTCAATTGACCGAAAGAAGGAAACACTGTTGCTAAGATTACGATTGAACAACTAACTAATTGTGTTTAAATAAAAACGTGGACGAGAAAAATATTCAATGGAGAGATTTGAAAATAAAAATAAATGGAGGATACCCAAAGCACAAAGAGAAATTACATATTTAGATACGTCAAGAGAGATTAAGAGATATAATTGCCGAGCTGGAAAAACACCAGTGATCTTAAATTCTCCAATGAAATGCGAGCAAAATGTCGATTAACGTTCTTATATCTTCGTTTTGCTTGGAACCCCTCTAGACCATCAGCCGGGAGAACCTGACAGAGACGCATCCACGTTTGAGCAAATAGAAACGAGGAGGGTGGGGGGCTGAAAGAGACGTGACCGCGTTTGACGTTAACAATTAAAATTTTAAAACCTTATGCCGGAGGAATACCATGTAAATAATTCCTAGTCAAAGTCAATTTTTTTGGCCTCGTGCTACCGTGTCAAAATTACTAACTTCGAGTCCAGTAAATCAATCCTTCTTGCTGCTGCTAATGATCTCGATATATATAAGCGTACCACGCTCTGTAAGATACACATGGCATTGGGATTGGCACTGCACATCAGAGAAATTAACGTAACATCTTGCATAAAACAGCAGAAACGGAACCGTTTTTAACATATACAGCTTCTTATTACTTAGGGCATTTGAGATTCCTCATTCATAGATTCCTAACAGCTTCAAGCAGCAAGGGCCTGACCCAAAACCCAAATCAGTCGCCTGTTCTTCAGGACATCCAATAGAAGAGTCATCCAATACAAGAGATGGGCCAATACGAAAACATAGCACTCGCAGATATGTGGCAAGATATTCAAGGAGCAAAGTCGTGGAATGGGTTATTAGATCCCATTAATCCAGTATTGAAAGCTGAGATTCTCAGATATGGTGATTTGGCAGAGTTGTGCTATGATGCTTTCGATAGTGAACTCTTCATGAATGGTTATGGCGGGGCTAAGTATAGCCCTGATAAATTGTTCGAGAGTTGTGAAATCGCGGGTGATTCCCAGTATAGCGCTAAGGGCTATAAAGTAACCAAGTATTTATATGCGGACACTGATTTATTAGGGAGGAAAATAGAGCAATCTGTGTGGATTGGCTTTATTGCAGTTTGCACAGATTCTCAAGAGATACGAAGACGAGGGCGGCGTGATGTTGTAGTAGCGTGGAGAGGAACCCAAACGGCTGAAGAATGGATGGAGGATGCCAGAGATATTTTAGTTCCTGCCCGATTATCAATTACTCGTTTTAAGGAGAAGGGCGTCAGAGCGGGATTATCGACTACTGCTCCTTTCAACGACAACGGCGTACGAGTGGAGGAGGGGTTTTTAAGCTGTTACATTTCTCATGGAGAGAATTCAAAATCTGCAAGAGATACTATTATTTCAGAAATTTTAAGACTGGTGGAAGAATACAAGGAAGAAAGTTTGAGCGTAACTATAACTGGACATAGCTTGGGAGGCGCTCTAGCAACCTTAAGCTCATATGACGTTATGAAAAACCTTAACGCAAACATACTGGGACAGCCTATACCTGTGACTGTGTTTGCATTCGCGAGCCCACGCGTTGGGAATAGAGGATTTGCCAGGCGAATGGAGGAGATGGGAGTGAAGGTGTTGCGGTTGGTGAACAAGAACGATATCGTTCCAAAAGTTCCTGGACTTTGTCTTCAACGAAAACTGTTGGACGTGGTTGACTCAAATGTTGGATTGGTTTCCCTGGACATATTTTCACGTCGGCGTGAAAATTACTTTGAATAATAACGACTCTCCTATTGTGAAAGAACTCCATAATCTCGATCCTGCTTACGCCCACAGTTTAAAAAATTATCTCCATCTTATTGATGGTTATGTCGGAAAAGGTAAACCTTTCAAATCTTCGGGGAAGAGAGACCCTGCTCCAGTTAATGCGACTTATTGATTGAAGAACCTAGCTTTTCTCTTTTGGTGGCAACATCCGCGCATCAACATCAAAGGCAAAATAAAATTACTAAAGCTAGAAATGAACAGGAACCACCAAGATGACTGATTCAATCCTCTAAAACTCCAATGAAATAGTAAGATCACTGACTGAATTTTGTTTGGATTTTATTATCACCATGGCTTTTTTGAGCAAATCATGTGATAAGCACAAAAAGGGCCCTGTAGTTCTTAGCTCTCTATCATAAGGGAGCTCTTTTCTTTTATTCTATTAACTTGTGTACAACGCTTTCTAATAAAAATGATGAATGATTTATTTCATTGTGGAAGTGCTAAGGATAATTGTTGAGGTGCCTCGGAGATAAAAATAGTTTAGCTTCCATAAAAACGTTTCTTGAATGTGTATTTCCAGGCTGCACACTACATGCCATCGCGGTCAGCATTATTTTAAGAGGGGAATTTTTATTATTTACATTGATATTATATCATGGAGAAACAAAATTCTTCAAAATCATTTATATAATGTTTACTTTTATATGTGAGGAGAAACAAATAATTTACATAATGTGTATTTTGAAAAAGATTTATTATAATACGATTTTATATAAATATGCAATAGTTTAATTAGACTGTATTTTTGTCGTGAAAATCATGGAAATTTTGGTAAGATTTTAAGAAAAATTGGAAGAGAATTTTGTAAATCCACCTTATAACTATCAAACTTTAATATTTTGGGTGTCTTAGAGGTTTTTGATGGTGCTCAATCCATTTCCACCATCAAAATTATGATTCAAACACTTACTATAAGATTTCTTAAAAAAATTGGCCCAACCAATTTTGGCAGTGAGAGCAATTCCTCTATTTGTTTCTAATATAAAACATTTATAAGATTACTAAAATTTATGGAAATGAAAATTGAACATTTAAAATGTGTTTTTAGAACATATTTTTCAAAAATATATATTTTGAAATAGGGGTCTCCATAGTTTTCATTTTTATGTTAAGTTCAGTGTAAAGCAATATCTTCAGCACAAAACCTGCCAAAAAAGGAGAGAACTAAGGCTATAAATACTAGATTGGGAGAAAAAACCCAAAAGTGAGAAGGGATGAAAGAAAAGAAATAATAAAATTCGAAAATAAGCCAAAAACATGTTTTAATATTCAAAGTGAATGATATTAATAATGAGACGACCATATATTAATATTATTCGTAATAATATTATTAGTAATGATTTTAATTACCAAAAATATTGAATTATTAATATTAATAATGTGCTTGAATAGATCAAGATTAAACTAATAAATTTATTAGACTTGATTATAGTTAATAATAGGTTGTCTAACGATGAACATGATGTAAATTACAATTAAAATTATAATGAAGTTTTATTACAAACATTAATAATGCAATATTAATTATGATGTTAATTAATAAAAATTAATTAATATTACTTATTATTCATTAATTTAATAAGTATAATAATGTTATAAGGCTTATATAAAGAGTGGCTTAATAATTAGGTAAATTTGTAAGAGTTTATAAGAAATGTTTTTTTTATAAGTTAATTGGATATTTAAGTGAAGTGAAGGGAAAAAAAAGAGGAAAAGGTGAGCTGCAATGAAATATTAAGTGTATTTTGTTTTAATTATATATATTAAAATATATAGAATTTTTTTTTAGGAATATCTTAATTTAAATGATCTTAAAAATAAATATGATAAATATATTTAAATATTATAGTAAATATTTAATATTGGTGTAATTTAATTGGTGATTTAGGTAATTTTAAATATGTGAAAAGCTAAAGATCCAAGGTTCAACTCCACTCTACAACTAGTAAGTAGCACAAGCATATTTACCAATGTTGTTCCCACTGACCACATTAATACCTGTAAAGTGTATTTTGTTAAAGGATTACTATTTATAATTATCAATAACTATATAAATAATAATAGCCATAATATTTTAAATTTATACAATTATACTTATTATGTTAACATTATTTTATATATTAATATAATATTTGTTGTTACATAAAATTCTAATAATATATTAATAGTTATATTTAAAACTTTAAAATATTTTTTTTTTAACTTTAACGGGTATGAGATTTTTATTGATAAGAAAAGGAGAGGGCAGGGCTGTGCCTTAACGACCCAGAATACATCTTAGAGTTCCAGCCGCAGCTGATTTTAAAGCTAGCCGTTAACAAGGCATTTCAACATTTCTTTCTTCGTTTATAAAGAGCAGCCCTTTCTGCGTTGCGCTCCCTTTGTTGGCCATCAAGTCTGCTTCGCTGTTTGAGATTCTGAGGATGTGATAAAATTTATAAGAATTGAAAGCTGTGAGTACCCTTTTCAGTCTTTCCAGAATCCTGTTTAGGCCAGCATTTCTGAAATTCTCTTCCATGTTCAGATTTTTGATGAGGATCTCCGAGTCACCGAAAATCTGTATGTCTTTGATCCCTTTTTCCCTAGAAATTTGACAGGCTTTGAGGAGGCTTAGAAGCTCCGCTTGATTATTAGTTTTCTGGCCGAGACCCGAGTAGAAAGAGTCCCGGGAAGCGCCATTTGGGGAGTAGATGATCCCACCGGCACCAGAAGGACCAGGGTTCCCTTTGGACGCCCCGTCGAAGAAGATGGAATTTGTCTTTTGCGCTCTCCACCATTGCTGAAATGATGCATCAGGGTCTCTCTTTCTCCAAGAAGCGGAAGTTGTTTGGGGAGGGAGAAGGTACTTTCTGCGCTGGGGATCCAGAGACTCTAGCCACCTCTTCTCGATGGGCTGTAGCATAGTATCCTCTTTGTAGTACTGCTGTTGGGCCGCTTCCAAAAGGAATGTTCTGGCTTTTGCAGCAACCTGCAATGGAGTTTGAGACAGCTCATTAAAAATCTTCTGATTACGCGCAATCCAAATCTGCCAGCACACAAACTTGGGGAAGGCATTCCAGACTTTGCGCCAAAAGGACTTTTGAGGGATACTATGAGGGTAGAGATGTCTCCAATCTGCAAATAGCTCCGAAACAGTAATATGTGAGGGAGGATTCATATGAAATTCCTGAAGCATAAGATCCCATACTGCCTTAGCGAATAGACAGTCAATAAAAAGATGCTGTGAGGTTTCATTGTTGCTCCTGCAGAGGGCGCACCTGTATGGGCCGGCGAAATTTCTTTTTGCCATATTGTCCCTAGTTAAGATCTTATTTTGGACCAATGTCCAGAAAAAAAATTTTACTTTTGGGAGTGCCAGAGGCTCCCATACGTTTTTCCAGAATTCTGCGTTGTGCTTGCTGTTCCTAGAGGTTTGGAAGGCTTTGTATCCAGCAGATGTTGAATATTCACCAGAAATACCCCATCCCCATCGATCCTTCATGGTGCTGTGTATTGGTGCTGCGCCTTCCAGAAGTTCGATCAATCTGATACGTTGAGCTTGCAACCAAACAGGGGAGTCGATTACCCAACTGGCCCAATCTCCACGGGCGTCCCATGACGTGATATCACAAACTCTGCTCTTGCCTTCAGTAATTAACCAGTCTTTCAATTCAGCGATTTCCTCATGATCGTTCAAAGGCTCTCTCCCCATAATACTGTCGTGCCAGAGGTTTGTTTCTTTTCCATTCCCTGGAATCCTGTACGGAAATCGTTTGAACACTTTGCTGCTCTTATAACAAAGCTTCCACAGCAGCGTGCTATTTGCTGTGTACTCCAACTGTATGTTTCTGAATGCTGCCTTATTAGTGTATTTAGCTCTCAACAGAGCGCTGACAGGGTGCAGAGGCTCTTTGAGCATCTTCCACAGAATTTTGCAACCAAGAGCATGGTTGACCAGTGAGGGGTCCCGGATTTGCAAGCCGCCCTCATCTCCTGGATTTTTAACAAGGTCCCAATTGACCAGGTGAAGTTTCTTTTCATTTCCCTTCCCTCCTTGCCAGAGGAAGTCTCTTATGAGAGTGGAGATCTGGTCATTTACAATCTTAGGGGCTAGCAAGAACGCAGCTTGATAGATTGGTAAGGCAGACAATTGTGATTTTATCAAGATGACCTTTCCTCCTTTTGTAAGCCAGAAACCTCCCCATGAAGAAATTTTAGTTTTGAGTTTGCAGATAATGTCACTCCAGAGCGACCTCCTATTCGTTCCAGAGATAATGGGAAGCCCAAGATATTTAATCTTGTCCCATTGGGAATACCCTTTGAAACCTAGTATATTAGCTATGTTGTTGAGCTCATGCTGACCAGTGTTCCAGCTAAATACTTCACTTTTCCTTTCATTTACTTGGGCTCCTGAGACTTTGCAGTAGTTTC
Source organism: Pinus albicaulis (assembly GCA_034641835.2). Taxonomy (NCBI): domain Eukaryota; kingdom Viridiplantae; phylum Streptophyta; class Pinopsida; order Pinales; family Pinaceae; genus Pinus; species Pinus albicaulis. The sequence goes on from CM076582.1 coordinate 940,641,388, forward strand.
TGATGACTGAGTCGAAGGCCTTAGCAATTCTGGAAGAGGCTCCTCCCAATAGAATCGAGTCATCTGCAAAGAGAGCATGGTTCAGGGAGTTAACTCTGCTGGTGGGTTTGAGACCCGGAAGAGAGCCTACCCTTCTTTCTGCTTCGAGTTTTCTACTTAGATTTTCAGCCATTAAAATATATAAGAAGGGGGAGAGCGGGCATCCCTGCCTGATGCCTCTCCTAGCTTGGAAGAAGCTGGTTGGCCTGCCATTAATGAGAGGGGCAATCCATGGGTTGTCCGTGCAGGCTTTGATGAGATTTTCAAACTGGGGAGAAAATCCAAAGGAGAGCAAAACTTTGCTGAGGAAAGTTCTGTTGACTCTGTCAAATGCATTCGCCATGTCTAGCTTTATGAGCATGCCTTTCTCTTTTCTTTGCTTGCTTGAGTGTATGGTCTCCTGCACTTGAATGACATTATCCAATATATGTCTTCCTTCTACAAAACCTCCTTGGGAGCTAGAGATCAGTCGTGGGAGAAAGGGCTTTAATCTGCTGGCCAACAGTTTTGCCAAGATCTTGTAGGATGCATTACATAACGAGATTGGTCTGAATCTTGTGAAGGTTTCCGGATTGGTGTCTTTGGGGATCAGAGCTAAATAGGTTGAGTTGGTGCTGCCCCCTACTTTCGCTTTTTTCATGAATCCCCAAATCATCCTTTTCAGGTCATGTTTGATTATGTCCCAGCATGCTTTGTAGAAATGAATTGTGAAACCGTCGGGTCCTGGGGCCTTATCTGAATCCATGGACCAGATAACTTTGATTATTTCTTCCTCAGTGACAGGTTTACAAAGATCAGAATTTTCCTCCGGAGAGATGAGGGGGGGGATGTGACTGAGAAAATCTGCTTCTTCTTCTTCTTCACATTGGATGTCTAAACTGTAAAGATTTTTAAAATGCATTTCTGCTGCTTCTTTGACTTGTTGGGATCCTTTACAGATATGACCATCAGCATTCTTTATTTCTGCAATATGGTTCCTTGACAGTCTACAACGATACTGTCTGTGGAAAAAAGAGGTATTGCGGTCCCCAGCTTTTAACCAAAGGCTTCTGGACTTTAATCTCCAGTATTCTTCCTCTTTTCTAAAGGTTTGAAAGGCAGCTCTCTGGGCTTTAGTTTCCTTGTCCAGCAGCTCATCGTTTATGTTTTTTCTTTCCATTTCGTCTTGAAGAATGTGCAGATTCAGAACTGCTTCAGCTCTTTGAGAAGTAGGATTGGGGGCTGGTTTTTTGATCCATTCTTTCAACGCTTTTTTGGTGGCCTTCAACTTTTGCTCCCAAACATAGCTGGGAGAACCTGAGATGGAGGGGGCCCATGCAGCAAACACCGTTTCAGAGAAACCTGCTCTCTCAATCCATAGAGGGGAAAATCAGAATGGGATGGGGCCCAGATCCTCTTCATCATCTATACATAGCAGAATAGGCTTGTGGTCAGAGGTGAGCTTGGGCAGGATTTTTGTTGTTAAGATCTTCTTATTCATGAGAAGAGAGGATTGAACTAGAAATCGATCTAGCCGGGCAGAAATGTGCTCTGCCCCAGTTCGATTATTTGACCAGGTGAAGAGACCTTGAGTTGGGTTAAGATCTAATAGATCCCATTGCTGTGCAAGCTCTTCAACTATGGCAACCATGTGATCTTTGGAATTGGATCCACCTCTTTTCTCTTTGGCTTTCATAACAATGTTGAGATCCCCAGCAAGAATGATATTGTTGAGGGATTCTTGTTCTAAAAAGGTTGCCAGAGAGTTCCAGCATTCTCTTTTTTCTGCATAAATGACAGGGACATAAAGATTGACAAGAGAAATTTTCAACTTACTTGCAAGATGGCAGATTTCCGTGTAGATCCAGTGTTGGGTCTCATGAGATTTGATCAGCTGGAGTTTATCTTCAGACCAAAGAGTTGCCAGGCCACCCGATGAGCCCCTCGCACTGACCGCTTTGCCTGCACTTTTTTTCCATTTTGTCTTACTGATTTCTAGTAGAGCTTGCCCTGCTATCTTTGTCTCTTGGAGCATGAGGATGTCTGCAGGTTCCAATTTCAATAAATCCTTTACTGCTTCTATTTTTGCATGGTTCCCCAGTCCTCTGCAATTCCAAGAGACTAGCTTCATTATTTACCTGAGAGCGGAGTGGTGCCACCCTTGTGTGGCCTGGACCTGCTATTTCCTCCAATCGACATTTCTATCGTAGACTGGCTTCCTTGTGTCTTAAGCCTTTCAGCTTCTTCTTCTCTCTGTTCCTTGCGGGATTTCCTTCCAGCTCTTTTTGATGGACGTTCATAGATTTCTTCTTCTGAGGAATCTGAGCTTTCAGCTGCCTTTTTCTTTGTGACTTATGCATAGGTAGGGTTGGGGGGGCTACCTTGAGGTACTTCAGATTGATTGGCAACCCCACCCTCATTGCTTGGAGGAGAGACTTCTCTTTGATTCTCATTTTCTTGAGCAGCGGTCGATGGGTCAATCTGAGCTCCTTCAGTTTCTTTTAAGATTTCTTCCGTCTCCTGTGTGGGTGTGGGAATGTTCTTAGCTCCTACTGCGGCGCTTTTTCCTGCATCTTTTTTTGCATGGCCAGCTCTCTGGACTAGTGTCCATTGATCCCTGCTATGTTTGTCCGTTTGCTCCTCTGCTCGCTTCTTACAATGCTTTGCAAAGTGTCCATGTCCGTGGCAATGTCGACATTTAAAGGGAAGTTGTTCGTAGTCGATTTCTTGGACATGCGTCCATCCTGCTACCGTGAGCTTGATCGCTTCAGGCAGTCCTTCTTCGAGGTCAACTTCGACACAGATTCGGGCGCAAGAGTACTGGTCTTTTCTTACTGCTTGATCAATGTATTTGCCTAGCGCATTCCCGATGACTTGAAGCGATTTTTGGTTCCAGCAGTGGAGAGGCAGATGGGGAAGTCTCACCCACACCGGCACAGCTGATGGAACGTCCTGTGTGGGATCAAAGTCCGAAGACCATTTGCTTAAATACAAGCCTTGCGGCCCCATGAAGTAGGGGCCATTTCTGAAGATTAGGCTTCTGTCTTCTGGATTTTCGAAGACGAAAACGAAGTACCCTTTACCCACGAAGTAACTCTTGACGTCGTCTTTTATCAAGGGTTTCCAGTTTCATTGTGACCAATCCTCCACGGATTTTGGGGATGGCCAAAGACCCGTAAACTGGCCAATGAGGCGCCGCTTTACAAGCATCTTCCTCAGGCAAAGCAACAGCAGGGATCGAATCCATTTTTTTTATGAATTTCTGTTGAATGGCGGAAGGGGGGCGTTTCGATCCAGCAGCTATCAATGTTCGAAAAGCAGTGACTTCAGGTGGAACAGGAGGGGGGGCAGAGCCCCCAGGCGACCCCATCGAGCAGCAGAGAGTGGAATCAGGGCTGTGCGCAGGAGCGCAGCAGCCAGGGCGGCGCAGAGGGATCCAAGAACCCTAGCTTCAGGGCACAGGGGGGAGCAGCGCGCGCAGCCGCGAAAAAAAGAATAATAAAACTTTAAAATATTTCACATACAACATAATAATAAAATTTAGTTCTTAACTACAATGTGAATTTTACAATAATAATTATTATATTTTTATGAATAGAATTTCAAATATAATTTATATTTACTTTAAGTAAATAAAAAATATCAACTAAATCCAAGGGATTAATAAACACACTTGATTATTAATATTATTAAGAAAAACAACTAACAAACCCAAGAGTTTAATATTATAAATCTAATCAATTAGTAAACCCAACACACAAATATTATAAACATAAAGGATCAACAAACCCAATGAATCAAATTAGAAAGAAAGGGATTAATATTAAACCCTAGGACTAATATTTAACACTTAATATTGCGGTTTAATAAACCCAAGAGATTATTATTACTATAAACCAAAGAGATTATTAATATTATAAACACAGGGACCAATAAACTCAAGACGTTATCAATATTACCAACCTAAACCATTAATATTATAAAAAAAAATGATTAATAAACCCAAGGAATCAATAGACAGATAAAGCTAATATTAAAATCCAAAATGATTAATAAAATATTAATAAACCGAGCGAAAAAACATAGTTGACCACAAACCATTTTCATATTGAGACAACCTTTGTGGAAAGGCGACGTTCCACCATGTTTGATTTTCAGATTAACAAAATATTTGTCTCGAGGTGATGTTGGACCATGGTTGACCTTTATTATGAACACAAGAGATTTATATTAAACCCAAGGGTTAATATTAGAAAACCTATTAATTATTTATACTGTTGGAATATGAACCCTTAAATTGATAAACCCAATGGATTGATATTACAAACTCAAGGAAATAATAAACTGAAGGGATTAATACTAGAAAACTTAGTGTTTATAAACCGAGGGAATAATACTAAACCTAAGATTTAAAATTATAAATCCTTAGATAAATACTATAAACCATGAAATAAACATTGTTGGTCATGCTTGATTGAAACATTGAGACAATATTTGTCACAATGTGATGTTCCACCAAAGATGATCATCGTTGGCCATGGTTGATTTTCATATTGAGATAATATTTTTCACCATGAAACATTCGAGCATGGTATACCATGATTGACCATGGATGATGATGATTGAAAATGGCTGACCATGGTTTATTTTCATATTGATGAATTTTTTTCGTGATGTGACATTCAACCATGGTTTAATATTAAATTGTTGGACTAATATTTAACCCCTAATATTGGGATTTAATAAACCGAATGGAATAAACAAAAAAAATGATTAATAAAGGATAGGAATTAATATTTTAAAATCAAGAGATCAATAAATCAAAGAGATTAAATAATAAACTTAAGGAAGAAACTCATTGGGTTTATTAATATAATAAAATTAAGGAAAAAATAAACCTAAGTGTTTAATATTATAAACCAAAAGAATTGGTAAACCAAAGGGGCCAATATAATAACCCTGAGGGATGAAAAAAATCAAGGGGTCAATATTAAAAGTATTATGGATTAATAAAGCCTAGAAATTAATATTTTAAACCCAAATGATTGATAAACACACATGAATATTAATATTATAAACCAAAGGGATCAATAAACCCCAGGGATGGTTAATATTATAAACCCAACAACTTAATACACCAAAAATATAGACATTATAAAACTAACGGATTAGTATTAAAACCTAGGAATAATATTTATCCCTTGATATTAGGGTTTAATAAACCTAAGGGAATAATATTTCCAACCCAAAGAGCTACAAAAGTCAAGGGATTAATGTTATAATCCTAATGGATCAACAAACTAAGGGAACTATTAGTATAATAAACAAAAATGCAATGGAAGCACTTCAACCATATTGGTAAACCGAAGGTATTATTAATATCCTCAAACCAACATTACAATACTATAAATACAAATGGTCAATAAACCCAAGCGATTAAAGAATTAAGGGAATCAATAAAACCAACAAATTAGTATTAAAAACCCAAGAGATAAATAAACCCTAAGAATTAATATTTTAAACTCAAGGGATCAATAAAACCAATGGAGTATTGATATTATAAACCTAAGGAGCTAATAGACCCTAAAATTAACATAGTTGACCATGGTACATTTTGATATTGAGACAATTTTTTTCACAATGCGACATTCCACCATGTTTAGTTTCCATATTGAAAAATTATTTTCCACGATGTGGCATTGGACCATGGTTGGACACTATTATAAACACAAGGGATTTATATTAAACCCAAGGGTTAATATTATAAAACATATGAATTATTTATACCCTTGGAATATGAATCCTTAGATCAATAAACATAACATATTGAAATTAAAAATCCAAGGAAATAATAAACCGAAGGGATTAATACTAAAAAAAAAAGGGTTTATTAACCCAAGGGAATATTACTAAACCTAAGAGATTAATATTATAAACCCTTAAGTATATAAACCCTTAGATAAATACTATAAACCATGAAATAAACATGGTTGACCATGGTTGATTTAAACATTGAGACAATCTTTGTGACAATGCGATGTTGAACCAATGGTGACCATGGCTGATTTTAAGATTGAGACAATATTTGTCACAATGTGAAATTCAACCATGGTAGACCATGATCAACTATGGATGACAATGATTGACAATGGTTTACAATGGTTTATTTTCATATTGACAAACTCTGTCATAATGTGAAATTGGAATATGGATTAATACTAAAATGTAAGACTAATACTTAACTCATAATATTAGGATTTAATAAACCCAAGGGACTAATATTGTCAACTCAAAGAATTAGAAAACTGAAGGGACAAATGTTATAAACCCAATGAATCAACAAACCCAAGTAATTATTAATATTATAAACACAAAGGATCAATAAACCCAAGGGATTATTGATATTATAAAACCAATAGATCAATATTATAAATATAAATTACTAATAAACCATAGAGATTAATATACCTGAAGAATCAATAAAACCAACAAACTAATATAAGAAACCATAAAATTAATATACCCTAAGAATTAATATTTTAAACTAAAAATATTATTAAAGGCAAGGTATTACGAGTATTATAGACCAAAAGAACTAATAAACCCAAGGGTTTAATATTATAAACCTAATAAATTGGTGAACCCAAGGGATAAATATTAAAAACCTAAGCGATCAGCAAGCCCATGGGATCAATATTAAAACCACAGGAGATTAATAAATCCTAGGAATTAATATTTTTAACACAAAGGATTGATAAAATCACATGGTTATAATATTGTAAACATAAGCGATTGATCAACATTAGGGATTGTTAATATTATAAACCCAACATATTAATAAAATAAAGGGATAAACATTATAAACCTAATGGATTAATATTAAACCCTAGGACCACTATTTAACCCGAATATTAAGGTGTAATAAATCGAACTGATTATTAATACTAAAAACTCAAGGAACTAATATTACGAACCCGAAGAAGTAGAAAACAAGGGATTGGTATTAAACCCTAGGACTAATATTTAATGCTTAATATTTGTGTATAATAAACCCAAGATATTATTATTATTATAAAACCACTGGATTATTAATATTATAAAAAAAATGGATTGATAAATGAAAGGAATTATTAATATTATAAACCAAAGACATAAATATTATAAATACAAATGGTTAATAAACCCAAGGAATCAATAAAACCAACAAACTAATATCAATAAAGTATAGGAATTAATATTTTAAACTCAAGGGATTAGTAAACCCAAGGGATTAAATTATAAACCAAAGAAATTATTAATATTAAAAAATAAAGGAAAAAATAAACCCAAGTGTTTAATATTATAAACCAAAGAATTAGCAAACCCAAGGGGAAAATATTATAAACCTAAGGGCTAAAAAAAATACAAGGTATTAATATTAAAAGCATAAGGGATTTATATTAAACTTAATGGTTAACATTATAAAACCTATGAACTATTTATACCCTTGGAATATGAACCCTTAGATCAGAAAACCCAACAGATGGATCTTACAAACCCAATGAAATAATAAATTCAAGGGATTAGTACTAAAAAATGGCTTATAAACCCAAGGGAATAATATTAAACATAACAGATTAATATTATAGACCCTATGTATCAAAAACCATATATAAATACTATAAACCATGAAATAAACATGGTTGACCATGCTTGATTTAAACATTGAGACTCTTTTTCACAATGAGATGTTGGGACAAGGATGACCCAGGTTGGCCATGGTTGATTTTCATTTTTTTTAGAGAGAAAAAACATTTTATATATATTATATAAACAATACATGATCATTTTACATATATGATTGAATAAGCCCATGAAAGCAGAATCTATAGTCTCCTACCATGTGTGATCGCGAAGAGGTAAGCACGCACTATCATATATTGTATTATAAGGACATTCAACAACCTATTTCCCTACTAAATTTTGAACTATCATCACTTCATAGTATATCAACATGCCTATACATGTATATGGCCTAACGGAAACCAACACAAATTATGCCTAGTTGACTTGAAAAAAATACAAATCGCTTACCATCGATGGAAACTAAATTGGCCCCATACAAAAAAGGTTTGATAGGCGCAGTCCATAAGGGAAAAGGATGTGGTATAAATCACGCTTTCCTAAGAGTTTTGACTCGCTTCTAGAGAATTAAAAATATTTCATGGAATAGGGACCTCGAAGGTCTAGAAACACTATGAAGCTTTGAAATGGGAAATATGGAAACAGTCGATAGGAAAACTAAGGCCATTCTTGGATGAAGTACCGACTCTAGTACTAATCTCCATAAAAATATGGTAACATGTCAACTCATGAAACTTTGGTATTAAATGGTTCACCTGGTCAATCCATCTTTGTGCATCTTGCAAACAAAGGCAGTTTCCTCCCGAGAAACCTTCAATAATGATCCTAGAATCTCCATATACATGAGCAAAACGCATATTGAGATTTAAAGACATCTAGAGCCCACTCAAAATTTCCATTAATTCTGTACTATTTTTGGACCCATTCCCACCATTCCATCATATATTATATCTATCTACATCACTAAGCTTTACCCCCATTCCGCATCCACAAGGTTGTCCTTGGAAAGCATCATAAAAATCAATTGCCGGAAGGGAAATGGGATGAGGCCTGATTCACGCTGAATTTTTTTTAATAGGGAATATTTTTGTAGTAGGAACAGTAAAGCATGTCATGATATTACCATGGATCAGAGAAGCATTGGCAGGTATATTGTAAGAAATCATTCGGTTCCTGGTGCACCATATCTTCCAAAAAAAAAAATGGTGGAGTTTTATACATACCCTTTTATGCACCCCATACCTGAATGGAGTCTATAAATTTGACACGTTTCCAATCCGGTTTCAACAATAAGGTAGAGTATAATGCCCAAATATTTACTGTAAAAGGACATGTAAAAAAAAAATGAGAAGCAGTCTCCTTTCCCGACTGGCAGAAGGGACATCTCCCAGGGCCATAAAAACCACGTTTTTTATGACCATCCTAGGTCAGAATTTTATTGTGCCACATCAACCATATGGAAAGGTGAATCTTCATGGTAATTTTCCAAAACCATGCATGTCTAAAGGGGGAAGGAGTGAAGTGAGATATTTGACTGGTGATGGAGAAACGGTATATGTATTTTACCAGCAATTCTCCACAGTTTAAAACACTGTCTCGTATGATTTGGTCTTTTTCACCATGATACCACAGTCCTGCCAATTGGAGGGCCTTAAAAATTCTATTCCATTCCATCGCTACCCTATTTTGCAGGCCTATTTGTTTAGTAGAATTTTAGATTGGAGAGCTCATGTTCCATTATGAGATAAACCGTGAAAAATAAAATATCCTCTCATGGGAAAAGCGATGAATTAATCTCATATCAGCAATTGGAAGTACCTCCACACCCTGAACCCAATCACCTCCCAAAGTGATGTCTAGATCATTACCGAAATGCCATACTAAACTTTCAGTAACCAAAGGCATAATTTTATGGAAACTGCACCATATTTGAGATGCTGAAACCGCTCGTTGAGTGTTTCCTCTATATAATAATTTCATGAAATTCCCTTCAATATATATAATCCAGATGATGGAGGACCACATTCCTCGTCCATTTAGAGCATGTTAAAAGGATTTTGTAGGAAATTCATGAGTGAAGGTTCAGATGTTTACCATACCACATCCTCCATAGATTTTTGGGATGGTCAAACTCTCCAAAATGAAAGATTGATATTTTTCATATTAAGTGAGCTAGACCATATGAATTGGGCAATTATACAGTTCATTTTTTCGATAGTGTGCTCAAGAATGTAATAGGGGTGAACCTAGTATATCGCGAACTGAGTTAAGACCGCTTGAAACATTATATATCTTCCTCCAAGAGATAGCCATTTGTTTGTCCATTTTATAATTTGGTTCCTGAATTTATCAACCAGCCACGTCCAATCCATCACCTTGTATGTAGTATATTTCACTCTAAAACCCAAATAGGTGAAACCATCCCCCAGATTTCTTGTTTTCACCCCCATAAATCCAACAATAAATTTGATTTCTGGAGGATCCCCTTTTTCATGTATCAGAAGATATTTTTCTTTATTTGTACAAAGAATAGTTTTTTCTCCAAAGCTTATGAGGATAAAGTGAATATAGAACCAAAAATTTCTGAGGAGCCTGCCAAATACCAGTAAATCATCTAAAAATAAATAGTGAGTAATACAAACAGAAGGGGAGAAAGTAAGGTCTACAAAGAAACCTGCTTCATTAGCCATCTTCATAATTCTACTGAAACTATCCATTATGAGAATAAATATGAGAGGGGAGAGTGCACATCCCTACCTAATACCATGCTCAGAAAAAAAAATTTGGTGGGCAACCCATTTATAATTATAACATATCTAACATAAGTGATGCATGCTATGATCCATCTGATATTTTATGGAGATAAACTCACCATTCCAAGAATGATTCTGATGAAATACTAATCAGAAATATCGTATGCCTTGAAAATGTCAATATTCAAAATTGGTGCCTTGTTTTTTTTTTTTGTGTATGGTGTGCATCGATTCTTACACTATTGCAACAACATCATGTATCGATTGACCCTTTAAGAAACCAATTTTTTCCTCCGAGATGAAGGAAGTCAAAAGACCTTTGATCTGTTTGCAACAATTTTTGAGGAAATATTGTAAATAATATTGCATAATGAAATCGGTCGGTAGTTAGATAAAAAATTAGGTGTCGATGCTTTTGGGATCAAGGCCAAGAAGGTAGAATTCATATCACAAGGGATACATCTAGACCGCCGAGCTTGTTCAATGATCATAACCAATTCATACGATGATATCTCAAAGAAAAAAATAAAGAACTTGGCACACCAACCATCAGGTCGAGGGCTCTTGTCATGTGAAAATGATTTTGAAACATCTTCAACCTCATATTTTGTGACGTATTTCCCCAAAGAGTCGCTTGACGCTTGATCAAAAATAATAGGCATATGTTGCAAAAACCTATCTTTTCATTGATGATCAATCTCCCCATTTGCTTTATAGACATCCGAGAAGCACCTGTTGAATATCCGCAGTAGAAAAATTCTTAGATCCATTTGGAGCCACAATATGCCATATGGAATTCTCATTTTTGCAGCTATTTGTGGATTTTTGAAATAATATTGTGTTAATATCCCCCTCCTTAAGCCACTATATTCTAATTTTTAGTTTCCATGTTGTTTCATAGACCTTTAGAATTTCCAAAATACAGTTTTCATATCCCTCCAATCCAATATAAACTTCAACATCCGGTGAAACCCCCATCATATCTTTATATATTCTCAGAACCGTCGCTTTGAATTTATTTAGTTAGCATTGTATATCCTCCTCATTTCCCATTTCCAATGTCTTTACCCAATTTTTCAGTCTTTTGAGCTTTTCAACAATTTTTTTCCCAACCGACTAAATCCTTGAAATCCTCATCCTTCCTACATAATTTCTTCACCATATCAACAAACAAAGGGTCCTCTAACCAGACTCTATTAAACCTAAAAGGAATGCCCAATCACTTGGATTCACAATGCCAAGAAAGAACCACAGACATATGGTCTGATATGGAAGATTTGATTACCTAAGTTCTTATGTTCCCAAAAATGCTAAACAGATTCTCCTTTATCATAGCTCTAACAAGACATTTACCATTATATTCTCCACCGGGCCATCTATTTGACCATGTCTAAACTAATTTTACAGGTCAAACATCCACCATTTTATTTTCACTGAATATGTCACCTATACGTTCATCCAATGGATTCATTTGGCCCCTTTTTCCCCACAATTCATTTGATTATAAATTGGAGTTGTAATCTCCCATAACGAGTAAATTGTCAACCATCAGAATACCTGAGGTACTCATACGTGCCTAGAATATTTCCCGATTACTACATGGGGCATATAGATTGACAATGTTTATCTTTTTTGATAGATCTTTGGAAAACACTAAGAGAAGTATTCGGCTAAAAAAAATGTATGCTTAAAGATTAAACAAAGAAGGATTCCAAATAGCCAATAAACCACCGGCCTCTCCATCGGAGTCAATATATCCAGACAACCATCTTGGGCGAATTCATAAAAGAATCCCAATGGCATTTTCCCAAGAAAAAATATTCTCTAGTAATAGAACCATGCATGAAAGAACATCAGATAACAGATCCCTAAGGAACACTTTTTTAGAGGAGGAACCCAACCCCCATATATTTAGAGAAAGAACATAATTCATTCTAGACCATGTTAAGGGCGGCTAGATTTAAGTGCCCAGATATCTTCAATGACAGTAACTTGAACATATCTAAAATTGCAGAGGTCCTCATGAAATAATGATTTGGTTTTGAGATGACCTCTAAAGTGTCTAGACCCAGATTTTGATTTTTTTCTCATAGTTATGTTAGAGGCCAAAGCTTAGGAAATTGAAGGTAGAGGTTTAGGAGCTCTATCATAAACAATTAAAGTAGCCAAGGCTAGATTCGATTTACCTATCAAATATTATATATCACCACCCACATAATTTTTTGGAGACATCGGCATAACCCCTTTCCTATGATCCAGTGGAGATGGAGATGCCCACTGTAAAGGAGGCATCAATGGTGACGTTTTCAATAGACTAGCAGGACTCAAGATTGATGAGACACTGATCGGGTTTATAATGGGACAGGAGTCATCCGAGTTAAAGCCATATGGATCGACATTCAAAGAAGTAGGTGACATATTCCCATGTCCAGGATTGTCAACAGAGAAACGAAGATTCTTGACTAGATTACCATCATTTTGAACAAGGGGCAATTGATTCCGGCCTGGGGCCATTTCAGTACCTTTAGATATATCACTATCATAAGAGGTAGGATTATAATTACCCGATAAATCCATAGATAAAAGGTCATCAGCCTTCATCCAAATTTCACCCACATAACACTTTCCACGTCATCCCATATTCATGTGTCGCATAGGATACCTTATCAGAAAATAGCCAGTGTGATGGAAAATTAAAAAATGGAATGGGACTCCCCAGTAATCCACCCTCTTCCTATGTCTTCATTTACCCCAAACAAGATCCACATCCCCCAGTAATCCACCTACATAACAAACTTTTGACAGTATCCATGCGATGCACTTATCAATTGAGACGAGGATTCTAGGATCAATATGTTTTGTTTGGCCAGTTTAGTTCCCAATCGCATTCAGAGCCTTTAGTCCAAAATTCAAGAGGTAACCAAGGCATCTTAACCCACACCAATTTTCTTTTTGGGGCATCGATTATAGGGTTGAAACCCATGTACCAAGGAATAAGTTGCATGATACTCTGTCCCCAAACATAAGTGCGGTCTAGAATTTCTTTGCAGTCGTATTCATGAATAAAGTGCACACTAAAACAATTTCTAATTATCCTGCTAAATTTAGTATTATAGACCAAAATATGGTTTCATAAAATCTCGACCTACTCCACCATGTTTATTTCAGCTGAATCATAGAAAACCCATCTACCTATGAGTGCTCATTTTTGTAGGATGGCCACTCATCCCCATAAGTCCCCATATTCTAAAACCACTTCCTCCACCACCTAGGCCACCTTAAAACATGCTTCAAACTCTGACCATAAAACCTATTTTGGCCACAAAAGGATGAATGGAGCACACTAGATCCATATTTACCAAGGAAATTATCATCCCTGCTAAAAGATACATTCTGGTGTTGATCAATTGTCTTATCAAAACATATTTCTTGCGATGCACATAGGCTCATGTGAGCCCTTTCAGCATCTAATGTGGCATCGATGAGTGCCTCATGTGTCGATGTGTCAGATGATAAGATTGAAAAAATGTCCACCATAATCACCTTGTGTCGTTCCCCCAAATATATGAGCTAGAGATAACCAAAATCCACCTCAACTTCTTATAAAAGAAAAGAAAACAATTCCTCCAACTGGTCTACTCACCAGCCCCAATTGGAAAGTCCAAACATTTATGCATATGTTAGGTGGATCCGAAGAGATCGAAAGCACCCGCACTGAAGTACTGACCACAACCAAGATCCACCAAACCAATTTAGGTGATATTACTTGGTATATGACCCTTTCCCACACTCAAGTACTGACCACATACAAGATCCACCAACCCAATTTAGTGAATATTACTCAGTATATGACCCTTTCAGGATAATGTTTTGGAAAATATAGATGTCCATAAATAGCGACCATCAAACCATAACGATCATAGTTTTATTGATGAGAATAACGACCAAAAGAGACTCGAAAAGTACCATTATCCCAGCCTATCCATTAATTTCCACTACCCAACACCCATACTTGGAGATGTACAAGTCTCGAGATTGTAGAGATGTAGATATGACAAAATATTTAAAATCCTACAATGCACCGGAAAACTACAACCCACCCGAAAAGAAGGTGGCGAACTGGAAAAGACGTAAGAAAAACCAGAGGAAACATTCAACCAAAAATGATCAAGGGAGATTCCAAAAAATGGCAGTAGCTACAACATACACAACTTTAGTAATGCCACCACCTACAACATAACTGAAATAACAAATCCTTACAAGGCTGCGGAATGATAAAAAATTCCATCCACCCTTGCAAAAGTGCATACCATCTAGATTTATACGAATAAACATGTGTTTCTCCAACCTTTTGTGACACATGAGAGGATATCCTATTTCCCTAGTGTTGCATTGGCCTTGATAGACATATACCTAAAATGTGTCTTAATCATTGCATATAGAATGAGTACCGCCAAAATAATCAAGAAAACAATAAGCCCAATCTCAAATGCATCCTCTATCATATTGAACCTAAAAATGCAAAGAACCAGAAATCACCATTTTCCATACCACATCATTTTTTCCTTTTAGAAAATTGCAGCTTGTAGTTTATATTCCTTAGTTCAGCAATTTGAATGAAAGGTGGCCAGTTATGAAGAGAGAGGACAACAAATACTACAATCCCAAATTGTTTTAAATCAAATACTAATATTAAATACTTTCACTCATGTCAAACCCAATGTAGCATCATTCCTCACCTACAAGGTGGATACTATCAGCTTCCCCCATTTGAAACCCTAGTTTTGAGATATACCCATGTGTTCCTGAAATCATTAAAACTCAAAAATACTTGGAATCATGGCTGATAATAGATGCTTCAACCATGACATCCCTCTTCAGCTTCAATCAAAGTATGACGTCAAACACTTTACAAAATATGAAACACACAGTTGCAAAGCTACTTCTCCCATGCCCGGTGCAAACTATCAAATCGTATCTATGATGTATAAAGTTGAGATATTCTTGTCTCCTACCCAAATCCAGTGCACTCGTTTTGAAAACTGATTGATTGGATATTTTTTCATGTTTTTTTCCATGAGAACCTCCTTTCACACTACATTCAATAGTGCATCACTAAAAAAAACAGTAAAAAGAAATGGCTACTATCTTCCATTGTTGCCGTGTATAATGCCCTCCAACGAAACCCCATGAACTCTCTCTTAATTAGATTCATCTTTGACTACATGACGTGCGTATTGAGACAATATTTGTCATAATGTGACATTTGACAGACCATGATCGACTATGGCTAACGGTGATTGAAAATAGTTGACCATGGTTGATTTTCATATTGAGAGGGTCTTTGTCATAATGTGACATTAGACAGTGGATTAATATTAAATAGTAGGAGTAATATTTAACCCTTAATATTGACATTTAATAAACCTAAGGGACTAATATTTGCAACCCAAAGAATTAGAAAATTCAATGGATCAAAAAACTAAGGGAATTATTAAACTATAAACACAAAACATCAATCAATCCAGCAAAATAATATCAAAAACCTAAGAAATTAATAAAACCTAAGAACTGATATTTTAAAGTTAATATATTAATAAACCCAAGCGATGCATTTATTAATATTTTAAACCAAAAGAACTAATAAACCCAAGGTTTTAATTTTATATACCCAAGGAAAGTGTGAACCCAAGGAATAAATATTAAAAACCTAAGGGATACTTAACGCTTTCCACCCAATCCCTTCTTCTTTTTGTCATAGCCTCCCTCTCGTGCACATGGAACAAGTATATTACATTCATTTTCATTTCATCTAGCACACAAAGCTCATCAATAAAAGTAGGATGGAAGCCATGTTTTCTAGAAAACGTTTCCGAAGAGACAAAAAAACATTTATCACTCTAGAAATATTTTCCACCACTTCATCATAGTTGATTTCATCATCATTATCCATATATGAATTTCAAACGCAAAACAAAAAAAAAAAAAAATTAATACACACACACACAGAAACACCTAAGCATAGACATATATAGATATATATACATAAAACATAACACCCCATTTTTATTAATGTTAAAAAACTTAATCTTATAAACCTCGTGTTATAATATAACCTAATACTACATGAACCAAATGATAAAAAAAATTCTACAAATATAAACTTCCTTAGCAATACATATTGTACACATGAAATGAGTGATAGAGGACCTATTAAATAGTCAACAACAATTCCCAATTTTATAAACTTAATGTTTAATATCAAATATTATTAATTTTAGTAATCCTATATTTGTATTTAAATCAACGTTAATGTTTATATTAATATTTTTGTTTAATATTGATATCAATGTTTTTGTTCAATATAAATATTAACATTCAACTAGGTTTTATTAATATTTAAAAACTTAATCTTATAAACCTCAATTTTAATAATATTAAAAAACTTAATATTAGAAACCTCATTCTACAAAATAACCTAATGCTACATGAACCAAATTATATAAAAATATCTACAAATATAAACCTGGTGTCATTGAACCTAAATGAACCTAAAGTTGTTAAAGCTAATCTTCAATCAAGATATTTACATCGATGTTTAATGCTAGTGTTTAGATTAATGCATAGAAAAAATATTTCGTTAATAGTAATATTAAATAACATTAACATAAATTAATAGACATATTAATAAACATACTAATTACTAATATTATTATTGGTAATTTTGGATATGGTGGAAAACATTTATGTTAGTATTGGATATCATTGGTAATATTAATATTAATAGAATTTAACCCATAATGCTATATTTCATGATGTAATATGAATTCAAAATATTAATATCAATATTAACCAATTATTAAATTGAGTTTTAATGATTGGCTCGTATAAATGGTTTTCTATGTCTCAATGGCTCATTGTAAACAAAAGAACAATAGACACTTAAAAAAAATAAGTAAATTGAATAACATGAAAAACAATGTAACAACTTTCTCAAATATTACAATGAATATGATGAATATATTTGTCTCAGTAATATATGAAAATCATTCTTATATTAAAAGTACATAAAGAGGACAATAAAAGAAATTTATAAAACATTCTATAAATAGGTCACAATATTATTAGTTGCATGTCATAGTGATATGGACTTCGATCTTGATTTCTAAATATTTGGCTCATATAACTGGGTGTTTATGTATCAATGTTTCAATGTAAACAAAATAACAATAATCACTTCAAAAAAAAAAAGGTAAATTGAACAGCATGAGAAAAGATGTAAACAACTTCTCAAATATTCAATTACTATGAATAGAATGAATGTATTCATTTCATTAATATATGAAAATCATTATTATATTAAAATTAAATAAACAGGACAATAAAATAAATTCAAAAAACATTCTATAAATATGTCACAATATTATTAGTTGCATGTCATAATGATATTGACTTCATTTTCTCCTGTTCTTTATTCCTAATTGTAACATACGCCCTATCTTTCATCTTGGCATAACGCTAAAAAGAAAATGTAATTGTGATTCATAAACCATCTATTGATATCACTCTTCATATGATTATGAAAGTTAGGCCTTGCTACTCTTCATTTCTGATATCAATTTATGCTCATTCTAAATTCAATCCCTATGACTTGTGGATTGTAAGAGCCTATGCTATCTTTCAATGAATTTGTTTTTGATTTCCTCTTCTCACTAGTGTGATAGGTGCAATGTTTGGATTTATTGCATCAAATGGGACACCAAGATACTTATAAAAAGAAATACTTGTGAACATTGGAAGTTGAGGTGGCTTAAAGGTATCCATATAAAATATATACTTCACATAACCAATTGCACCTTTAATCAAGCCAGTGTAAAACCAAAAATTACATGTCAACATAACACATTGACCATGACACAAAAAAACTTCACAGTGCAATTGATCATCATCAACACCACTGATTTCTAAACACCATGAATTCTTAGTAATACATCATGCAATTAGAGAATTTAATGATTTTTAGATATTCATTTATGGAAGGAGACCAAATTGTTTGTTGGAAACATGTGAACTGTTGCATTAAATAAATTCTTTTCTCTATGATGAAACCTCATTTTATCTCGTGACATGAGAAACTCCCAATCTTCAAGAACAGGTTCTGCATTTCTTATGTTATTTAGGGGTCTATGAAAACAATATTTTTTCTCATTATCACCTTGTTGGCGAAATATTGTGTCAAGAGTGACAACAATGTTGAATTTTTTCCAAAATAATTTACCTATTGTAATACCTTCATAAAAAGGCTTATCTCTCATAGGAATTGGTTCGCCAAGGTCACCCATAAGGATGACGTACCTTCCACCAAAAGGAAATTTATTTTTCTCTCAAAATGCTTCTCTTAATCGAGCATATTTTTGCATGAATAACGTTGATCCTATAAATCTCATTTCATCAATAAATATATATCAAATATGTCTAAATATTTCTTGGAATATCACTAGTGATTTCCTTTGTAGTGGTTGCATATCCTCATTTGGAATTTTTAGACCTGAGCGTATTTTTTTTTCATGTATATTAGCTTTAATATTCCTATTGGGCAAGAAGAGGTAAAGGACTTCTTCCATTACTTGAAAATTTAGAAAGAGCTTAAAAAATACAATGGAAACTGAGATACTTCCCAATTCCCATAGTGCCCTGAACAATCATAAGCAGCGTTTCACGAATCTCATATTCAAAAGAGTGCCTTAAAACAATTTCAAAATAAAGTCATTTTTTTTTTCTGCTAATGAATCTGGACATGCAAATGTTCTATTTTAAAGGTCAAACATATCACCCCTTGATTGTATATTCCTTATAAAATTAATATCTTCTTACGCAATATCATGAGAAATAGTTGTACTTTTCCAGTGAAAGGATATATCAAAGTCCCTTCAACCAAGGGTGTGAAGATCATAAACATTCACATCATTTGGTGGAACCAACTGAGAGAAATTTATCATTCTTGAAAATCATCTTCAAGATTCATTTCTTGGTGATAAAAAACACACTTATTCATCTTTAATATTGTCGATAATTGATGTATTTTGATCTTCATTCCATGCTCGATATCAAAAATTCCTCTAATTTTCAATAATGATTTGAGATGAAAGCCTAATTTTTGCATGAATGTCATGAAATTTCTTGTACAAGAGAAAATTTGTCCACAAAAAGGTTTCAAATTCGTCTGAAGCCTCACTATGAATAGAATAAAACCGTGGCCAAACCCAAACACTAGCATGAACATATATATCCTTTCATGGATCTTGTTTATTCTTGCTATATAATGTGCAAGATGTTTAAGGAAAAATTGTATTTTCTAATATTGTTGAACAAAAGTATTCTTAGATGATCATTGAACACCATCGCTTCAAATTTTCCTAAAAACATTTCTTCCAACGTTTAAGGAAATCCATTTCTAACTAAAAACAACAAGATGTGTCTTAAGAAACATATGGCATATTTCTTGTGCTCCAATGTGATGGTTAACAATTGTTGCTGCAAGAAACCATATGTATGCACATAAATCCTGATCCTGAGATCTAATAGAATTTGATGTTCTAGTTAAAATATGATGATAAATTTTAGACCTTTTTTCTATTTTTGATGCATACTTAGCAATATATTTCAAGGAAGCATGCCGAGAAAACATTGGCTGGAAATCAACATTTTTATGCCACATTATTAGAAATTCAATGTTATGTATATTGATCCTATCATCATTTCTTTCTAGATCATATTTTTTTCTTCCTTGATCATATATCAACAATCTTGATTCATCACAAATATCCCATCAAGCATTATATTTACAGGTGAGAATAGTCTCATTTTTGGGCAAACAAGAATCTACACTACAATTTGTGTGCCTTTGGAAATAATTTAACAATTATTCATAATCATTATGAGGATTTCAAGAGAAAATATGATCACTATTCAACAGGAAAGGGTCATCATTGAGGCTTCATGGAACCATTATGTTGTGATTATGTATGTCACATGGATTCCATGAAGTTACATACTTGTCAAAGAATCCCTTTGCAAGTCGTACATCATAAGCATTTGAGCAATAAAGTCTTTCCATGTGAGGAGCACGTTGCAAGCATAGGAAACCATCGATATTTGTTGAACCTTTATGTTTCCACTCATATATGAATAAAATTAAGATATAGTTACTACAAACAATACAAATAGAATCATAATAAAAAATTGACAAAGTATATAAAATAAATTGAATATCACAAACCTATACCGGTTAGCTTTAAGATATTTTTCGATAAATTACTCTCAAAAAATATTGAATATATGGTGCATAAATGTGGAAAAAATACGAAGGTACTGGATGAATTCTCAATTTTCATATGATGTTCATTTAAAGAACTATAATGTGAATATATGAGCATGAGGTTATGAAACTCTGGTCATTTCATGTCAGTTTCACTCAAAGTAAAAAATAAATATTGACATCCAAACTAAGTACTCATATCAATCAATTAAACTATACAATTATTCCAATATGCCCTTGTAACTCTAATGGAAGAACCAAACTGGATAATATTCTCAACCAAATTGTTATCTGGAAAATCAGAAAGTTGGTGACAAAAACCTTGAATAGTTTTAGGTGATTTATCATATTAATGTTTTCTTACAAAAACAACTACACTTGCTTGGCTCTTATGTTGCATTACCATATTCAAAATGTAATATTGAAAGTGAGGATGGCCTCCAAATATTTGGTCATAGTATCCAAGAGTATTCAATCCATACTCATGAAGTTCAACATTACAAATACGTCGTTGCAACCAACCAGCACCACCCATCGGGAATGATGTTGGGAATTCCATATCTAATAACAGTTATGTATTATATTCATTGACTAGGGAGCATCTAGAATTGGGCCAATTGATTTCTTGAACAGGTGAAGAATCAACATTATCAACAAATTCTCAAATTTCTTCCACTTCTCTCTGCTCATTTGGTAGGTGAGCAACAAAATAAGAAGGATGTGAGGTAAAACACTCATCAAGAAACCCTTCATTATTAGTTTCATTGATCTCATATTTTTCAGTATCACAATTAGAAAATTTAATCCTAGAGGAGACATTTGTTGATATTTCGGACAAATCATTCACTGAATCATAGCCAATTAGAACCTCTCGATAATATTTATCATGTTACATTTTCAAAAGTAATACAGCCATCACTCGATATATTTTGACATGACATTCATAATATTTAAACTAAGCGACATGGCTCCTTACAATTACAAAGTCAAGATCTTCAACATCTTGGGGAAGACTTTGTATAATTGTAGAAATATCTGGAGGAAATATGATTGTGTGGTTCCTATACTTATATTTTCTACCTCGAGTATGTGTCACTTTCAAAAAGGATTAATATAGACTATAATAATTTATTCAATTAAAGTAAGAATTCTTAAAATATGAGGTTGCTCACAAGGATCCATGTTGTTATATATCACCAAAAACGATGGGCACCTCTTTCATTCTTACATTGTCTACAAATTGGTCCTTCAGCCTCTCTCAAAACCTAGCTTCCAAGATATGATTCTTTGAAAATGTGGCACATTTGGAACACTCACAAGCTATCTATATTTGCTCAAAATATTTTATGCTTTGAAATCGTTTTTTCATCAAAATGAATATGATTTCTATCAATTATACCATTTTGAGAGCCATTTTGAACCGTAAAATTTCTTCTAAGATGTACCTCATCTTCACCAACATGAGATTCCCTTCCCAAATTTAATACACATGGAATGGATCTATGAAAGGGCCTTTCCAAATTTATGGTATGTGTTTCTTGAACCTGAGAGGATGAATTGGTGACTTTGTTATAAAACCTTATAAAATTCAATTCTGAAAAAATTACAAATTAAAAATAAAAATAAAACAATGAAATGCATTCAACATTTACATTTATTTGGATATGTAGATGAAGGCTTCGAGATGGTTCCTCTTCAATTTTAACATCCGTGGATGGAACATTCAAGGAGTTAATTTATGTGCCTCTATTCAAATGACTTGTTTCCTATTCAAGCAATGTAAAATACATAAAAAAATTAAATTTTCAACCAAATAACGATTCAAAAATGGAAGAAAAAAAAAATACATTGAACATTTACATTAGTTTGACAGTTTGATGTTTTGGATTCTTTTTCTCCACCGTGATCAAATGAAATCATGTTTTTCCCATAAAAGGTTATAAACTACATTGTCCAACTTTGAAAAAAAAATCAAATGCATTGAACATTTAAATTTGTTTTTTGATGTGGATGAACACTATGAGATGGTTCCTCTTTACTTTTAACATCAGTATATCAAACATATACAAAGTTAATTTCTATTCCTCTATTAAAATTAGGTATCTCTTGTTCAAAGAAAATAAAACACAAAATAAAATTCAATGCCCAACCAAGTAAAAATTCAAGAAATGAAAAACAAATAAAATACATTCAACATTTACATTAGTTTGGAAATTTGATTTCCCGGGAGAATAAAGAGAACGGTATTGACATGCTTCAGCTTCACTTCTTGGATTAGTATATGGAACACATCAAGATTTTATTTCTACACCTCTATTAAAACTATTTGTATCTTGTTTCAAGAGAATAAAATACCTTATAAGTAAAGGAAAACAAATTTAAATAGAGGACTATAATAAAACAAATATTGCAGCCAAAATCAAAATATCATTGGGATACCTCTATTTTCCCATGTGAAATTATATATGGGATGGTTTATTCTCTTGGCAGGACAACATTAATTTGATAAGGTTGATTGGAAGATCCAATTTTTTGAGCATTCGATCCAAATTATCAAACAAATGGCCATGTAAAATACAGACCAAATCATGACGTAAAATAGCATCACTTCCTCCACCATGGATGTTTTACAACCTTTGGCCTTGCTTAGAGCTTGCATTTGCAGATAAAAAATGGTTAGGGTGAACATTTTCATCCACATTATCGAAATGATGATCTAGCTCATTGCATTATGTTTCCCCAATATTTCGAAGGTTGTTGAGAGAGCATCGAACATGAAAATTATGTTGATCATAAACACATTCTTAGAATTATTTATTAATAGGAAATGTTATTTCCATTATATAATCCATACTACAATACTTATGAGAATTCAAAAAAAAATTGAAGTCATTTCACTAGTTTTTCTATGATATGTAGCTCTCCTACGCTCATTTATTTCATCCCTATTTTATTGATATCGTAAACGATGACTTTCGTTAGACCTGTCACATGATCTTGGTGACAAATTTCATTTTCTTGTACGGTTATTTGTGCCCTTAGATTACATGTCTACAACGAATAATGAAATATTTATAATAAAACCATAAACATTTAATAATAACATATTTACCATAGAAACAAACATATAAGCATGAAAAAGGTAGACACATTTTTTATCTTTTGTAGCCATATAAAAACATTGAAAGTGTATATGGTATTTTGGAAAAAAAATAAGCTTACAAAAATATATAAGAATTTTTTCAAACCATATAAACATAATTCCAAAATATTTTGATTTGCTATAACTAATCTAGAACATAAAATCAAAATGGTTAAATTTATTTCTTCCGTATTAAAAAAAATATAGGGAAATGCATAGAATTGAAACACAATATGATGCAGGGGATATGCAATAAATTAGATACTTGCACAATAACAGATAGTGTGTTCCCTTTTCATGAAATCCTCAATCAAGATATTCATCTTAATCTACTTAGACTCAACTCAAAATACATATGAAGAGTTAACCAAAAAATCAACAAAACAATTGCTTATAATAATAACAAGAAAATTACAGCTTCAAACCCTTTTGGCCGAACATTACAATTGTTACCTTCTTGGCCCTCACCATTC
Organism: Pinus albicaulis; assembly: GCA_034641835.2. NCBI lineage: Eukaryota > Viridiplantae > Streptophyta > Pinopsida > Pinales > Pinaceae > Pinus > Pinus albicaulis. The sequence continues at coordinate 940,665,715 of CM076582.1, forward strand.
TTCACACCGCACACTATCCCTCTCTACATTTTCCTCTATCATATTCCATTCTCTGTATCCCCCTATCCTCACACAAAGCTTCACATTTATACATAATTATCAATTAATTTGAATCCATGATTTCCTCCTCAAATATCTCAACCAGATCCTAAAATATATTTATCCCTTATTTAACTCAACCAAGTTCCATTTAAGGAATTTCTAATCCCTAAAATATCTATACAATCCAAATCCACTCTTATTCTCAATTAATTAAGAAAATATTAACAATAAACCTCACATTCGGATTTTCCTCTCAATTTATTTTTAAAATGTACATAATTTATAAAATAATTAAAAAACTCATCACCCCCTAAATCACACAAAAAAATAATGAAATTTTTTCTCGATGCTCCTACATTAGACTCCCTATGTAGAGAAGTTTCCATAGACTCCTATATATGAGGTTTGTCACTTTTCTGTAATAATACGACAGCCAAAAGTGTCAATGACTTGTTCCCTCCAGGATTCCAAACTTTTTTTTTCCATTGGCCTTGTAAAATATCAACTCCATTTTGTAAATTTACACAGAATTTCCAGAATAGTATTTTCAGAATACTATTGAATGTAACTCTCTCTATTCCATACGACATCATCATTATTTCGAAAACCATATACTTGTGTAGAATAAATGATACCCATTCTTCTAGTCTCCAAAGTTTGAAAAAATCTCGAATTGGTTTTACATCAGCATCACCAACATCACTCATTTTGTCAATCACATTCCGTCGACCTCTCCAACAATTTCTTTTTCCAATTCCTCAGAGTGATTCCTCTTTTTCTGATGCTTCCATCACCAATTGGGTTGAACACTCAACTCTCTGAAATGAAGAATAATCAAGAACTTCTTTTTGATCCCAACTATAGTCACTGAATGTTCCTATAGTAACAAATTTCTCATCTGGTGTTGTACCTGCATTCATCAAGAAATTACTATTTTTAAAAAGATAAGACCTTTCGACCTCCTTTGATGCTTCAAGCACCAATCTCCCATCATAGATTTTCTGGATTTCAGTAGATCCTGTTTTGAATTTCTTGTTTCTTTCATCTTTATCCTGGTGGTTCAATAGTTTTGTTTCCTTTATGTCTCTAAGGACATAAATTTCTTTCTGCTCCTAATATTTCATATCATCTCCAAATACTTTTTGCTCAATTTCTCTGATTTCAACATTATATTTATTAATGTTGACTTTTGTATCTACAACCACATTATTATTTGAAAAGTCAAAGAATTCACTTACCTCTATAAAGTTTAGAAACATTTATTCCTTATGATGCATGGCAACTGCAATCTCTTCTGTGCCAAGTTCTACAAGATTCAATTCTCCCTCAGGTTCCTTGAGCCATCTTTTCAAGAACTCTATTTCCATGTGAAATCTTTCCAACATTTAATCATAACCTTCATTCCTAGTTTCATTCTTCTTCTATCAATCCTCCTGAGTTATCATGTTTTCTGTATCATCACATTGTAAAATTTTGTCATCAATTTCATTAAACAAATTCATTTGTTTACCTCCTTGGAATTTCACTTCAGAATTTTCATTATGCTTCTGCTCCATAATAGCTTCAACTAGTTGTCTTTCACCAAACAGGAATTCATCTATGATTTATTTTTGCTGCAAGAAATCAATACCTTCTCTGAAAGGCATTTTCCATCATATTTCACCTCAAGAGTTTCATTCATCTCTGTGACAGTTTCACCAGACTGTCCACCATCTTCTGCACCTCCTGCAAACACACACAAACTATGAGATTTAAAAATACAAGGTTTCATATGCTCATATTCTTCTCTTTTCAGCATATCTTCCAATTCTTCTGAACTATTCCAATAGTTCATGAGATCTTTCTCATTGATCTGTTCACCCAGAATTTCATCTTGTTCTGGGTCACAAATGGAAAATACCATTTTCAATTCAGCCTCTCTAAGTTCTTCACATCTCAATTTCACACTCATCATCTGCTCGAGCTTCCTCAGCTCTTCTCTTAATTGCATGTTTACCTATTGTTCCCTCTTTGCATGTAGCCTCTGCAATTTCACTTTCTTCCTCATGGTCCAAACATGTCTCTGGTCTTTCGTATTTCTCTGCAAAAATTCCATAAATAACTCAGGGTGAATTGCTATCTCAGCTTTCTCCCTCTCATACTCTTCATAAGTAAACGGCTTCCATATGGCATTTTCGTTTCCATTTTCCTTCTTCTTTCTTATGCTGTGGTATTTCTCAAAACTTCTGAAATTACTATCAATATTCATCTTCTCCTCCTTTGTGAACTTCATTTGTTCACTTATGGATTTCATTTAATCCCCTTTTTAGAAAGCTTTCATACTTTCTATCCAACAATACAATCTCTCTTCCTTCACTTGACCTCTTTTTGTTCTCTGTCTTGGAATCATCTCTTGGGCAACTCTCTTTCTCCTCTTTGCTGCAAACAACAACTGTAGTGATTCTTGTGTTACAATGACCGAATTGTTTGGGTGTCGGGTTCCACCGATCGTGCACTCAATTACATTCAAACCATTGACATGATTTAAGACTCTTTGACTCTAGACTTGACATCAAATCTTCATCTTGGATGAAAAATACACCTTCTTGTACAATAACTCAATGGTTTAACTTGAGTCAAGCTATCCAAATTTTCATTCGACCTTAACATTCAATTTGACTTCAAAGCTTGACCCAATAACTACAATAGTGAATCTAATTCAAGTTATACAATATACCAATGAACATATACTTTTAATACATTATCATGATGTAAAATCATCACTCTCTCTCATACTCCATTCTTATGAAAATATCATAAGTCACTAATTATATCATCTCCCATTATCACTTTCTTTTAAGCCTTTAAATCAAAATGCAATCTATTTTTCCCAAGATTTATTTTATGTTGAAAATAAATAAGCCATTTAATTTTCAACATTAAAAATACCATTTTGAAATGAATTATCATACATTATTCTCCCTTCAATAAACCCTTTCTTTTCAATTTCAATTCTCCAGGTTTCATTCTTCTGTGTCGTTCTTACAATTGTGCATATTCGCGTGCCCTTCATACCATAACCTATTCAACATGCTCATCATCTTAGTGCAGACATTTTTCTTGTACTTCCATGCAACTTCTTCTTTACAACGATATTTCTCATGTAACACCATCTCTCTTCAGTGCCCAAAAACAATTCCCTTATAGGAAATTGCCAAAAATTTATTTTGACATGGTGGCATCAACATATTTCTCTAGTAGCAACAAAGACAAACTGTACTATCTTCTAAACAGAACAATGTGAAAACTATCACATGTGGTACAAGCAATGATCAATCATGATCTCTAGATCATGTGTTCTCATATGTTGATAGATGATGCAGTCTCAGCCGCATCTACCCACATTACTATTAGTATGTCCCAAGATTTCAATACACTTTAGCATGCTTAAAATCCACTTTAATTAATCAAAACATTTCGTCCTTCTATATTTATGCAGTAGCATTTTCCTTTCATATTTTACTCTTATAAAAAAATTTACATACGCACATTAATAGAAATTCACACAAGCTTTACCGAAATTTCATTAACACCAACACTATGTTATACCCCATGAAATAATAATAAACATTATGATTTACCTTCTGTGCCCATATCACATTTACCGCTACTTTATTTAGCTTCAAATCTCCACCATCTTCAGACCTTTCAAAATGAAGCCCTTCTTCTCAAAGACATGGATATAAATTCTGCAATGAATCCATGCTGCACCCCGCAGACTTGATCATGATGAAAGTATGCTCCATAATGAATCTTCTAGGAGTTAAAACAACAAGAAAATGCTAGGTTTCTCAGCATGGAAAAGGATACAGTTCATACTAACGTGAATTTCTAATTTTTTCTTTCCATTCACATCCACTGGCATACTATAATTTACCAATCTGACTAAAGACCCAAAACCACCAGAATGAAAATGCGGCTGCCACAAATCTCTTCTTCTTTGGTCTTATTTATGCTTTTGTATGTGAAATCATGCTCATATATGCAGGTGCTAGAGAAAATTCCATCTAGCATGGTATCTCTGCTTCTATAGACATAAATTCCGCAACTGGAAAACTTCAACAATCTTAGTGATATATTGGAATGATGTCCTCCTCGCATGAGTAATTGGCAGCATCTCCAGGGTAAGTTATAACTTCTCATGTAGAGCTACATATTATTTCTCCCATTCAAAATGTGTATACGTCACAGGGTATATTAGATCGAGATCAATAGATTCCTCTAAATACGTTTAGAACTTGATATCTCCACCATCATTTTCATATTCAAAAAACACAACCATCATCCACGTGGAAGGCAGAATTGTGCCCAAAATATTGGCAATATACAGGTTGGAATATTATAGGTACGATTCCAACATTTTGGAGCTATGCATCTCTACCGGGAATTACAAGGTTCCTAATGGTTGTACTACCGAGATCAAAGTGATTTGATCTGTAGCCTGGATAGTCATCAATGATCACTAGTCACTATCCTTCTAGGACAGGCAATACTAGGCATGCACTTTATTTGATATAAAGGTCCACAGCCTTTTCCATTTTGAAAAATGTCTAGACCTCTTGCAGCTACTTCTAATGGGAAAGGGGAATCTTTCACAATGGGGTCGTGCCTCAAAAATAATTCCAACTTAGCCAACTTACAACAACAAGCACGTCAATATAATATTCAGCATTTAATATTCTCTCCAAAAAAATTAGTTTCCGATATTCAACATTTGTACACAAGGATTAACAAAAAAGGAAAGTGATTGCCAGCAAATGAAAGTGGCTTCTTTCATAGAACATGCCCTTTAAGAGAGGAAAAATGTAATTCATGATGGGAAAAGAGATATTCAGAAGTAGGTATTTTTCCAGAAAAGCTACAAAGTCAACACTTGAGACACATCTTAACTCTTCAGTAACTCATCTCAAGTCTTGGGCTCTGATACCAAATGATGCAGAAGATCTGCAATAAATTAGATACTTGCACAATAATAGATAGTGTGTTCCCTTTTCCTGAAATATTCAATCAAAATATTCATATTAATCTACTTATATTCAACTCAAAATACATATGAAGATTTAACCAAACAATCAACAAAATACTTGCTTATAATAATAACAATAAAACTACAGCTTCAAACCCTTTTGGCCAAATATTACAATTGTTTCCTTCTTGGCCCTCACCATTCTTCACACTGCACACTATTTCTCTCTACATTTTTCTCCATCCTATTCCATTCTCTGTGTCTCCCTATCCTCACACAAAGCTTCACATTTATACATAATTATGGATTAATTTGAATCCATGATTTCCTCCACAAATATCTCAACCAAATCCTAAAATATCTTTATCTCTTCTTTCACTCAACCAAGTTCCATTTAAGGAATTTCTAATCCCTAAAATATCTATCCAATCCAGTTCCACTCATATTTTCAATTAATTAAGAGAATATTTACAATAAACCTCACATTCATAATTTCCTCTTAATTTATTTTTAAAATGTACATAAGTTATAAAATAATTTAAAAAAGCATCACCCCCTAGATCACACAAATAAATAATGAAAATTTTGTTGAATGCTCTTGCATCAGAATAACATTAAAAATATATGACTTAGAATTATATCTAAATATTTGGAACTATATATTATTAAGATACAAATTTAAATATTAAAATGTGTACAAAAATATAACATGTTTGAGAACCATTGAGAACAATGTAATAGAAATAACAAGTGTAACATAATTCATATTAATTATAATTGTACATTAAAAAAAAATGTAGAGCATCCAAAAACTTTTACATATAATTAGGAAAACTTGAGAGCTTACAATATGTCATATTTTCTAGCAAATGGAAATGGGATTTAATATCCAAAATATGATATATACACATTCATATACCACGGCTCACCAACTACTACCTTAAAATTACGATTATATATATATATATATATATATATATATATATATATATATATATATATATATATATATACACACACACACACAATCGTAATTTTAAGGTAGTAGATGGTGAGCCATGGTATTGCACCAAGATTGTTGCAACTTTGAGAGGTCGTTGTACTTTACTTTATCAACCTAAGGTTCGTACAAACTTGGAGGTTATCATGTTATATACACAACATATTCATTCCACTCATGCCATCCTCTTATTAATCCTATGAAGGCGTTCTACAACTAGAGCTAATTCTATGGGATGAAGTCTGTCATACTTCTGAATGAAACCTAAGGCTGTAAATAACTGAAGAAAATTACTCTATCAAGAATAAATAAACTAGTATAAAGCACAAAGACACACCTAGCTATTTGCAATAAAGGAAATCCACAATTAGGCTAAAGCAAGAAAGAGAGTTAAACTAAGTGGCATACATAAAGTAAATTTATGAATTAGAATTGTAGAAAGGGTAACTGATCTAAGCTCACATTTCTAGGCCAAATGGATAATTAACCTCGAACTATTTTGTGCTTGACTACTATGTTTTAGCAATGCATCTATTCATTATCTAACTACTCTTGTAAATACTATTTTTTGAAACAAAATAAGGAGGTTTTGAGGTGGCTTAAGAAGGTCTTGGACTCATGGATTCATATTTTAAGGTGTCTTAGAGGTTGTTTTAGGTCTAGGTGAGGTGAGAGATGGTGTTTGGGCTGAAGAAGTGGCTTAATGGAACTGCCACATGATCTACTACAAGGCTTCCTATAGTGCTACAAGATGTCCTGAAACGCTATAGGAAATAGGCCAAGGGTAGTTTGAGGCCAGAACTGATGTGGAAATGGGTAGAAAAGGTGGGATGAAGGTGTAATTAGGTGGATGGAAGGTGGCCAACCCATTTTCCAAGATCAGAAATTCATTCAAAGATCGTCTTGCACCTCCACGGTAGATCTTGGTGTTGTGGTAAAGATCTCCAAAAACATGGCTGAAGGCTATTTTTTTAAAAGTAGGTTCATGGAGGGTGGAAACTAAAGCTAGGGATGCTAGTGGAGTCCTCATATAATTCTCTACTCAAACTTGCAAGAAAAGTACTTGTTCACGCAATTAACATTGGCAAATATATGATGAAAGTGGTGGAAAAGATGAGTTGAATTTTATAAGAAAACATACCTATGCATTTGAATTAGAAACCTAACTCACCATTTAGAACATGTTCATGATAAATACAAAAACCTATCTATCCTTTCCAAGTAATCATAAAATGAAAGAAATTTTGGGTTTGTGGTAAATATCTACCCTCCTCAAGCTGTAATGAAAGATGTGAGAGAGGGAGGCTTTGACACACAAATTTTGAGTTTTATATGCTATTGTACCATGATCTACAAGAGCCTAACAACAAAAACATGAAATGGAACTAAGGTAAAAACAAAAAAACAAAAATAAATGTAAGCCAACTAACTACAACCACATGAAATGACTAGCTACAATGGCATGGAAAGTAAACATAAATACACAAAAGAGATTGAGGCCAATTGATTGGGCCCTAATACACAAGCTCATCTCTCTGAAACTAAATCTGTGAAGCATAAAATGAATATTAGTTTTATTACAAAAAAAAATCTCATTACATAGCCATGAAAGTCAAAAAAGTCTATTAAGTCTCCTAGTTATCGTTAAAATTTGAATCCTAACGATACCTTGCTCTACCCTATTTAAACTAAAGAGTAGGTACGAAGAACTCCCTAAAAGGTAGGTCATTTTTCCCTTTTGACTGCATCAGAACTGGAGCTTTGGTTCAATTCTTCTTCCACTTTCTTGGCTACCTTTGATTTCTAGTTGTTGGAGGGAATATCAAGGATTGTTTAGCTTCATTTAGGAGTTAAGGAGTTGGTCAACCCCCATATATTCTCTCCTTGTTGTCTACTCTAATATTTGATTGCACAATATTCAACAATAATGGCATATATTCATTATTATTCATCATTTAAACCATATTAGGCATATGAAGTATGAAAAGCATTAACTACCATCTACACTAAGCAACCTATGACCATAATGTAATTAAATGTGAGAAAGAGAGTCTAATAAGGCTAAAAAGGTGAAAATTAACCCCTCCAAATATACCTAATGATGGTGCTCATCATCACCCCCTACCAAATGGTTTCTCATCCTCTGAGAAACTTAGTCCTCCTTCTTCATCTCTTTCAGTCCTTTACTGGCCCCACTGACATCCCAAAGAATAAATGAAGGAATTATTTTCTTCCTCCTCCCATTATTTATTTTCCTTATCTTGGTCTTTCCCTTCACCTAGTCCTAGTAGTAATGGTGGACCAAGTTTCAAGCCAACACATTGGATCTTCATTATGTGCATAGCCCTCTTGGAAAATCGTGCGCTTTCTAAGGCACTTCCCAATCTCTCTTGAGTATGATATCGATTTTCCTGAGACTAAGAGGAAGGCCATTGAAATTATTATAATTTCCATTACACATTCATCTCCCAACAATCTTGAAATTTCAGCAAAATATGCAGTGGCCTATGCTTGGGTTTTCAGGTACTTGTATGCAAGCGTGGCATCATTTTCTCTCATGAGGTGACTGTTAGTGACTCCCTTAGGGCTAAATAGCTCTACCCTTATGTGTAGAGGCTCTTTGTTTCCTCTTCTCATCACCCTGTTTACTTCCTCTGCCCTTGCCTCCTCATTGATCATCCAAGAGGATAAGTCCATCAACTAAATATCACCCAATCAAGCGTTACGGTCCCAAAGGTTTATCTGTCAAAAAAATATTTTTATTATACAATTATGCCAACTTGGCCTTGAGTCCTATACTGGACTGATTTCAAAATTCAATAAATGTTCGACAGTTTTGAAAAGGAAAGGATCCAGGAGATGCTAGTGTCTTAATATGAAATTGTAGCAACTATTCTTTCAGGTAGATGGAATAGGAGTTTGAAGGATGCCTTTGTTGGATCATCTCCATGCATAAATATACCATGGTAGAAAAATGATTTTCATTTTTTTGGACTTGGATTTCTAACATTCAATTACCTTCACGTGTTTCCTAAAGTGTCTCCTTCAATATGGATTCTCTGAGCCTAACATCAGACAAATCCCTCCCAAATTCAGTGATCTTCTCTTCCATTATTCATATGTCACACACACCGTTCATTGTGGAAATTTTCATTTAGTGATGTGTGCATGCTTTTTACTCATAGAGTTGATAAAATATTGGGACTATAATATTTCGAGGATTCATTCTTATCCCTTTAATAAATGCATAGTAGGAACTCAGATTTGGTTCAGGGCTATGGTGTGAAATTGATGAGATGTCTTTAGGGACATATTTTGGTGAGGTAGGCTCTTCCTTTCATTCATTCTCTTCCTTCCCTTTGGCATCATTCCCTTCAATATGTGTCTCCTTTTCAATATCTTGGACTTCTTTCGCTTCCAGGGGTGCCTTATCTCCCTCCCCCGTAGTTTTTTTTTTCTTCTGTTTGTAGCACTTCTAGAGTTTCCTATAGCACAAGAAAATTTTCTTGTACAAAACACTATTTTTACTATAGAAAACACTCCTTTTCTTGTTTCTCATTAGTTTCTTCCTCTTGAGAGTATGTGGAGGTTGGTACATGTTTAAGGGATTATAGACTTGAAGAATATCTCCTTATATAGGTCACAGGTGTCCTCTCAGGTCAGGTGACCTCTTGAAATTTCCCTTTTGCTAAGCTTATCTCCTCTTCCTTTTTGGGTGACTCCTCAATTTTATAGGACTTTTGCTTAAATTTTGTGGCTTACCTTACATTACCCTGCAACTCTTTCTAGTTCTGAAGTACATAGGGTTTTTATTTTACTTTTTTCGTTCACTGGTGTGCTTAAAGTGGATAAGGTAGCACCCACTTCCTTCTATGATATTTCTGGTGAAATGATGGAATGTTAGGGTGAGGTATTAGTGCCCAACATATGGTCTAATGTCTCTTCTTCCCATGTTTCATATACCTTCTTCTCTTCTGCTTCTTCCCCCTCTTTTTCATCTTCCTCTTTTTCATCTTCTTTCCCTTCCTTGGTTACTAGGGTTTCTATTTTTTTTGTTTTAGTGTCGATCTCTTCCTCCTCTTCATCTTCTCCTCATATCTATTCAATGTCCCCTCCTTCTTCCATACCAATCTCTCCAAAACTAGAGGTAGGGGTTTTTCAAGCTTGGGCAGATATGAAAGCTTCCCTATCCATATCTATAAATGTGGATTAGTGTATAGGGAGGTTCAATCTGTTTAGAGCATCTCCTAGTATAATATTGATGAGGCCATGGCAAGCTAAGTGATGGTACTTTCTCTCCCTCACATTTTGGCTCATGTCCCTAATTTAATGTAGGAGGAAGTATAGAATCTGTGGTCTTTGTTCTAGAGGGAAATAGCCTTGGAACCTAAGATCATTCAACAATACGAAGTGGTATCCATAAAACATACAGAGTCTTCCGTCACAAGAAATTTATTTCATTATGTGAAATCATACTTCATCCCAAGGGTATGGAAGGATTTCTATTCTCATTTGATTTGTGTTCTCAATGAACTCTTTATTTGGTAGAAAGAATCTCTTTCTAGTTGTAGTCTTGGACACCCTATCTTCTCGATTCCAATTGAATCCAAGAGGTGAAGTGGTCACTCTGCCAATCAATTCAAGTGTAATAGTGATGGCTAGACTTCTGACAATATTGGTGGCCCTATCATTTGATTTTGCATGAAGGGAAACTGAACATTATTTATCCACATCCTTATAAAATCCCTTGAGGACCTCAAATAATACTAGGCACTTATGATTCCTAAAAATTTCCACTACGTGAGGATGTAATTTGATCCTCTTAATATATGTGGGTTCCCTTCTATTAAAACCTCCTCCCATTTTATGGTTGTGTTAAAAAGGTGGTTCAATGGTTCTATCTAAGAATATTGGTGATGTGTGGCTTTAGAGGTTACAATTTTATATAAACAAAGAATAAAATGATTCTATTTCATCAATCTGCCTCTTAGATCCCGAATAACTACTATGGCTGTGTATAAATTTGTATGGAAAAAATTCACAATTTTTGTGAGGTAACATCCACTTACCGCTGACCTCTAGTGTTTCTTGAATTGGAGATGGTCGTTTTATGTGTGAATACCACCGTTGAGTGGCTCTCACTGCAATTATGTCTATTTTTCATCCTTCTGTAACTTTCTTGTAGCATCAAAAATTTCTTGTTGCAAGGGATTTGCATGCAGACTTCAGCCTTGGTGCAAAGTTCTTCTATGGATACTATAACCCTCCTTCTCCAATTGATCTTGAAATTCTCAGTGGAATGAGGAGAATGAGGAAAAACTTCCCTTTATGGTAACTTGAAAAAATTTTGAGCGGAGTGGTGACTTGGAATTCGTCACGTGTTTTTTTCTTTTTGACCGTTGGTCCCACTCCACTTAATTATGACCTTTTTCCTCTTAATGACCTCCATGCCCTCATGAACTCACCCTTAACTAATTTTTCTACATAGGTGGCACACATACTTTGCTTCTTGTTCATTTTAACTTCATTAGGGTGGCCAAGTTAACTCACCATATTTTTTCGTTTTTAACCTCTAATTCTTGACATTAATTCATTTTGATCAACATGATGTATAACGAGAGTGTGAGAAGCCATAATTGAGCCTACCTATTTCTGAGGAGTTGCAAAAATTATTTGATGTAGGGAGGTGGAGTTTGGTGATAGCCATGATTGTTTTTCTCATTGTTGTCTTTTTTTTATGCATTTTTCTGAGTGAAAAGCTTATATCTAAGTGAAATTCTTAACACTTTTATTTTCTTGTTCTTCTTGTGGTTATTGCATAGACATCCTCTTGTTTTCTTTTGGTTTGGTCATCCTCTTGGAGTATTTTAGTGGTAATTTGGAGCCATCTCCATCAACTTCTTCTCCTTATTTAGGTTTTTTGTGTCATGTACAGGATTTCTATAAGGAGTGATCAAATTATTGTAGCAGTATCCTTTTTGCTGCTTTGGAGCACCAAGTTGTTGAGAAATGAGGAGAAATAGTGTATGGAGGTTAGGTATGGAGCTATCAAGTCATTGGAGTGATAGATAGATGAGGGTATATGTCCCATGTCAAGATATAGGTGACCTAGCTTCTAGTTCCAAAAAATAGGGTTTAGAGAGTGAATAGTCATGCATGGAGTGGAGTGTGGGTTCAGAGTGGTAGGTATAGAAAAAAACATGATTTTCATGCTTAATTTGTCACAGAGGAATTTCCGATACCAGTACAGGGTTTCCTATACTGCAACAGGAAACCCTCTAGAAGCTATGACATCCTCTAGAAAGTACATACATGAGAATAATATGGAATTTTTGCTCACTTGAAGGGAGAAATGAATGGATGGATGCATCTTAGGGTTTCTTATGGAGTGGGTATGTATAAGAGAGAGAGGAGAGAGGACGAAAAATAATCATATTTGTATAAAAGACCCTTGATCGACAACCTAAAAAATAGAAATAACTGAGTGTATAGGTGTTGCTTTCATTTTTTTGTTTTTTTGTTCTTCTCTTTTTTATTTTTTTGAAGATATGTGGGTTGCCTCCATAAATTGCTTCAACCGAAAAGCCTTCCTTGGGTGACTCAAAGAGATTTTCACCCAAGGATATTTTATCTCTTTTTTTTTTGTTTTCCTTTTTCTCTAGGATCACCTCATAGAGGTTTTCAACCTAGGAGATGGCCTTGGATGCCTTAGATAGGTTTTCACCCATGCCTCTTATTTTTTCTTGTTTTTTTTTTCTAGGAAAGGGAGGAAATGGAAACAATGGAGCTTCCAATGACATGCACCTCCACATTTATGGAATTAATAAACTCAGCCCTAGACATGGCCTTCTTATACACTTTGATCTTGTAACCATTGATAATCAGGGTGATCCTCTCCTCATCTGTGGCTTTGACTTGAACAACTCCATTGTAATATAATTTTTCCACTTGGTAAGCTCCTAACATCTTGTCATTAATTTTTCTTTGAATTCCTTGGACATTGAGTCAGAGAGAAAGACCCAATATCCTTCTTGAAATGTCTTTTCCTTAATGTGCTTGTCATGCCAAACCTTCCTTTGTAGTTGAATTACATCTATGTGAAGGAGTGCTTGCATTATGAAGTCATCAAAACCACTTAGCTACAACAAACCTTATTTTTGGGAATTTTTGATATGTAGGTTTAAATCAATTGTCATTCTCAAGCTGTTGTACTCAAATTGAATGGAAACCAGAGATTTCTTCCCATAAGCTAATCATAAGGAGTAAACAATGTAGTTTTCTTCCAAGTGGTATTGTAAGGCCAAGTGGTTTCCACCAATCTGTTTTCCCAATATTTTCTATTGTTGCTCACAACCTCAATGAGGATATTCTCGAAGGCTTTCTTTGCCATTTCCACCTGGCCATTTTCACGAGGATGATAAGCAGTGGAAGTCATGTGCTTTATCTTGTGCTGCCTCAACAGTTTTTCAATGAGATGAGATGTAAATTGAGCCCCCTGCTTAGCGACTACCTCTCTAGAGTATCCAAACTTGTAGAACACATTTTCTCTTATAAAATTAGCTACCTTATTATTTTTTTCTACCTCTATAGCCCTTGTTTCAACCAACTTGGTCAAGTAGTTAATGCAAACTATGATATGCCTCTTATGTCCAGATGGTGGATCGATCGGTCCAATGAAGTCCATATCCCATTTTTCAAATGGATTTAGATCCACCTGAGGGTGCAAAGGCATTTAATCCTTTGGTGTAGGTCTCCCCATTCTTTTGCACTGGCCACACCTACTGGTATAGTTCCTGGAATCTTGGTGTACGGTAGGCCAATAGTAACCTGCGTGCATAGATTTGAAGGTTTTCCTTTTTGAAGCAAAGTGGCATCCAAAAGGAAAATCATGACATGCAGAGAGGATGTCAAAAACCTCCTCTGCCCTCACACATCTTCTCATAATTTTTTCGGGACCCACCTTGAAGATATTTCCACCAATCCAGGTGAAAGGGACTCTTTTCCCAATAATCTTTCCCTTTGTAACAACTTTCAATTCGATTTTTATTTTTTTTAACTATAGCAATATCCTGATTGAGTATTGTCATTTTATGTATTCATCACTTTCCGACATACTTCTGTCTCTAACAACAATTTTGTCACTTTGTGTCTCTACCGAATTATTAACGAGTTGTGAAGGTGTGCTGCTTGTAAAATTTCCAATTACAATTTTCTGTCAGGTTAACCTACTATGTTCTTGTTGGTTACAAAATCTAGGTATAATATAGATTTTCCTTTTTCCTCACATATGAACATAATAGTTATATATGTATTATTCCAACCAATATTACTATGTTCATCAAAGCATTACTATAGGCTACCCTCATGTTTACCCCTAAGCTGAAACCTATTCACACAATATAATAAACAATATGATATCATTTAATATTGTAACCACAAAGTTTAACTCCTACTTACTAAACTCGTGCTTTACCTTCGGAAATATATTTCCATGTATATAAGTCATATCTAACCTTATCATACTCAAGTTGGACTATTATTATTACTGAACTCTATAATTTGATTTCATCACTATTGATTTGTATCCAATTTAATCATTCATGTATGAATGGAGGCATTCTAACTTCAGAATTTTTCTAACCTTTATATTCAAGTTTCAATGTAACCCTAGTTATATGTAAAGGTGAATTGAATATGAAGTTGGGACCTGGCCAATGGGAACTCTGACCTTTTCCAACATGTCTTAGTGACATATCCGCATCCCAATACATTTAAATTAGTGTACTCTGTGTTAATCCTTATGTGATTTCCTCCACTAATTTTCTGTTAGTTTAACATTGGGATTTGGAATGAGGTCTATTCTTCATTAAATTCGATGGTACCCTTAACTTCACAATGGATACAATCTTTATGACTTCGACACATTAGGGTATGTTTTGACATAAATGATGCGGTACTAGATCACATGGTCATGAGAGTGAAATCCTTAGCCATAGGAATGTTCATCATTTTCCAGTTGAGTGACACTTGGACGATTCTCATGGAATTCCATTTAGGTTTTTTGGGACTTTATAGGTTTACATATTTCAACTGCATTTAATTTCCCTGTTTCAATTGCTATTACAGACTTTGTTTTATTTATGTCATTTAGCGTTGTGACTCTGCTATCTAAATCTCCGAGGTTCATATGGTGTTGGAATTTTTCTCTGCACTAAACCACCACTCTAATTTCATGATACCGTGATAGAATAGTGTCCATCGTACTCTTTATGCCCTCGCACAGCTACAGGCAATTCATTCACTAAGTATATGGAAATATCGTTGGGTTTAATGTATTTCTAAAAGCCATACTATACATTAGTCACTTTGTTTTTATGGGTTTTTTGTTTCTCTGCTTGAAATAAACAAAGTAGATAATCTAATTTCATTTAGTATAGTATCACTCCGTTATTGCATTTGAATACGATTTTTATTGAAACTATTATCCATTTGTTTCTGGAGTACATAAGGTTCGTTGGTTTATAATAGTGGAAGTATTAATTTTCTGGGGAAGTGTCATCATTTAAATGAATGGTCATCCTATATATTACTTCTCGTTGTTATTGTGAATTTCCATTGTATTTACTGATTTTTTTTATATCGAAATTTCCGTGAGGGTTTCCCTTACTGTGAATCCTTCACTAGCCAAAATTTTTTAATGGTTCATTTCATATTTTACTCTGGAATCACATCTTTTCTTACTCATATAAGGTAACGTAAAAGTCTTGTTCACTATGTTAATAAAGCATTATGAATTTTCTTATTTTGTTATTTCATTTTCATGCAACTATTTTTTTTTCTTGAACTGCAATTATGAACAATGCATAATGTCGAGGATACCACCTCTATCTTCTTATGTGCGTTTCATTCCAGGATTTACCTCTGGCTTAGGTAGTTTCTCATAATTTCTAAAACTCTACACTGTCCATGTACTTAGCGCTATGATATTTAAGTATTTTTTACAAATTTGACATATTTTAGTTCGCATTGTATTGAAATTTCATTCCATTAGAACTCAGTGATTTCTCTTTGAAGTTATTACTTTGAACAGTCAAGGTACTTAACTTGTTTTTCTCGTTTCCTATATTAATACCTACAAGTCATTTATTTTATGATATCTTAGTTTTTTAAACTTAAATCTCGCTTTTTTGGCAAGTATGGTTACTCTACCCTGTCTTTTGGACATGGTTTAACATCCATATTTTTTCACTACTGGGTTATAATGCATATCCTCTTGCTATCGATGTTTGGTCTAACCAATATTTGGTTATTATACTAGGCAGCCCTAGTATATGTTCATCTAAGATAGATTCTACAGATTTATATAGAGGAAAGAATGTCCTTTGTACCAGAGTTTTTCTTTTGGACTAGTTCTAGTTTATTGAAATTTTATATAGTAGGAACATTTTTGTACATATGTAATATATGGACTAATATTTCCTACTTAATTTCATACTTATTTTCTTTATATTTTCTTACTCAAAAACTGAAGAGATTTGTCTAATTGAGTTTACAGTTACCTTCTGAGTATCATTACTGAATTCTGAATTATGTTAACTTTTGTTTCTAAATCATTAATACATGAATAATTTTATTAGGAAGATACTACAAAGACCATGTCTGTCTCGTTATTACATATCTACCATTTGAATGTATTCTTTAGTATTGGTTTATTTGGTATTAAAATACCAATTGGATTCTCGAACCATTATTTTCATTTCATATTTCAATTCCTCTCTAGTATTCTTCAATACTGATATTATTTTCACGAAGATATCCTATCATGTATAAATCTAGTATAGAAACTATAGTTCAAGACTTGAAGGAAAATCTATTATACTCTCATTTCCATTCATCCATAACTTACTGTACCTTAGAAAATAGTTACTAAATTGTAAATTTTTTTATCAGTTCCATATATGTATTTCTCTTTTGTTTAGGATTATTTCTACATCCTATATACAGTTAATATTAGCACCTTAGAATAGTCAATTAAATTTCAAAGTTTCTGTTTGATTTCCTTCTGATTTGTACGGAATGATTTAATGGAAAAACATAGCATATCTTTATCTATACAATATCTACTTGTTCCAATTCTCTATGTTACTTTCTATGTCGGAATGTATTTCTCGATGCACTGAACAATTTAATAACATAATACTAAATCATTTAAACTACTAAGATGTCAATTTCCTATGAGGTACCGAACCTCAGATCTAAACTTGTCACTGGGTTTAGACATTCTGAGAATTGGTCCTCTACAGAATATGTCTGTACAATAAGACATCTTTTATTATTTCTTTTATACTGATCTATGTTAAATGTAAATACCAAAAAATGGTAATTGAAATTCCTAATTCTTCCAATTGCAAACACATATTTAAGTTCATAGATTTCATATTAATATGATCACAGCATAAAATTTTAAATCAAATATCATTTCAACCAAATTTTCATACCACTTAGGTCTAACTAGTTGCTTCCGAACCTTTGAGCTCTTTCTGCACAGCTCACCGTTGAGCAAAGATCTTTGTCTCCAGTGATAGACAACCCTTTGTCTATCCTCAAACAACTTATTTAAGCTTCGCTTTTGCCAAGACAATTTACCTTAACTTCGTTCAGTTAATTCATATTTTTTTATTCCTGTTTGCCTATGCTTTCCCTTTTTTTCTTCCATAAAGGTACTTTTAAAGCTAGCTTTTCAGTTTTCCAATTTTATTCCACCTCTTCCAAATAATTTCCTCTTTATTGAGGTAATTAGATATTTATATCAAAATCTAATTTTAGTATCTTACTTTATTCCTTCCAAGGATTTCTGGAAGTCTAGGAAAGTATTACAACCTTATCGATCCTCACGGATTGGGTTTTTAGATCTCAAATCTCAATCTAGGCATTACACATAATTTTTCCTTTTTATTTTATTAATTTAAAATAATAAAATAAATCCACATAATTTTTTTCCATTGGGGTCCACTGTACCCTTTTGGCCTTGTTAAAAATGTCTAATAAAAGCATAGAAAACTGGGGATATCACATATTCCCCCCTCTAAAAACAAACACTGTCCTTCGTGTTGAAAAAAAAAATTAACCAAAATCATTATTTAAACAATGATGGATATTTTTCCATCATATCAGCCTCTCGCTCCCAAGTAGCCTCTTTGGGTGCAAATTTCCTCCATTGCACTTGCAGCCTGGCCACTGTCTTTTTCTGGAGCTCAATTTATTCCCATGCTAAGATTTGAAGTGGCTCTGGAAGGAATTCTCCTTCTGGTTACACCTGTATCACATTCCAATCAATAACATGAGTTGGATCATGCCCATATTTTTTTAATAACAAAACATGAAATACATCATGAACCTTAATGTAAATGGGTAGAGCCAGCTTATATGCAACTTGTCCAACTCTTTCCAGTACTTCAAAAGGTCCACAGTAATATGGATCTTGTTTTGCACAGCTTCTAGTGTGCGAAGTACTCTTCTTAGGCTTAATCCTTAGATACACATGATCACCCACACTGAAGTCTCTGTGAGTTCTCTTTTTTTTCTGCATAACTTTTATTCTTGTCTTGTGGTATTTTGATGTTTTGTTGAATTCTCTTCACAAATTTTTCCATTTCTTACAAGGCTTCTAGTCAAAGTATTATTTTATCTTCAAGCTGACTCCAAATTAGAGGGGTATGGAACTTCTTGCCATAAAGTGCTTCAAAAGGGCTCATCTTTATTGAAGCTTGGTAGCTATTGTTATAGGAAAATTCAGCTGAATGTAGATAGTCCTCTCATTTTTTTGGCCTATTTATTACATACATCCTTAACATATCCTCTAAATCCAGGTTTGATCTTTATTTTTGACCATCAATTTAGGAATGCTATGCAGTACTAAAATTTAATCTGGTACCCATGCCTCAAAACAAAATCCTCCAAAAAGTTGTACTGAACTTTGCATCTCTATCTAAAATGATCATCTTAGGAATACCATGTAATTTTACAATCTCCTTCATAAATACATTTCCTACTTGAGTTGTACCAAAGGTAAACTATACAGGTATAAAGTGAGCAGATTTAGTCAAAGTATCCACTACAACTATGAAAGAGTCATGTTGGTATTTAGTTCCTGGTAAACTGGTAATAAAATTCATGGAAACAGTCTCCCACTTCCATTCTGGGATGGGTAAAGGATTCAGTAACCCAGCTGGATGCTGATGTCAAAAATTTACTTGTTGAAATTCTATACATTTAGCCAAGTAATTTTCCACATCCTTTTTCATACCAGGCCAGAACATGTTCTTTCTTAAAGCTAAAAGTAATTTCTGGTATCCTCGGTGTCCAACATAGGGTATTTTATGGTACTCATCCATAATCTCTTTCTTTAAAGAGTCTACTTCATGAATTTATAATCTATCTTTATAACAAACTAATCCTCTTTGGTTCTGTGTATACCCTTTCATCTATTTTTTCAGCATTTGGGACTAAAATTTTCCATAGTTTTGGTCTTGTCTCACAACTTCTTGTATCAGTCCTTCTATGTCAAAATTCGCGCTACTCAAAACATTACTCACATTTTTCCAAGAATTTATGCTTAATGCATCTACAATCTTGTTTTCCTTCCCCTTAATATGTTTTATCTCCATGTAAAACTCAGTAAGGAAGGACAAACACCTAGCTTTCCTAGCATTTAAATCTATTTGGGTGAAGAAATACTTTAGGCTGATGTGATTTGTCATCAACACAAACGTTTTCCCTAAAAGGTAATGTCTCCACATATTTAGAGTGTGTATGAAATAAACAAGTTCTAAATCATATACACTACAATTATCTTCATGTTTCTTGACTTTTATTGATTCATAGGCTATAACAGAATTTTCTTGTAGTAGCACTCCTCTTAATCCTTCTCCGCAAGCATCTGTGCACACTATAAATTCTTGATCTGGATCAACAATTTTTAAAATAGGTGTTGTTGTAAGTTTCAGGTTTAGGTAATCAAATTTTTTTTGACATTTTTTAGTCCATTCAAACTTAACTCCTTTCCTTTGTAGAGATGTAATAGAGTAAGCTAAGGCTGAAAATCTCTCCAAAAACCTCCTATAGTATCTTGCAATTCCCATGAAGGATCTTACGGAAGACACATTACTAGGTAGATGCCACTCTCTTATTTCTTTTATCTTTTCTGGGTCTACAACTAACCCTTTTTCTGAAATTATATTACCGAGATATTGAATTTTATCTTTGAAAATTCACATCTGCTAAACTTAGCATACAACTTGTTTTCTCTAAGAGTCTGTAAAACAATTTTAAGGTGTTCCTGATGCTCAGATTCATTCTTAGAATTAATCAAAATGTCGTCAATAAAAGCTAGTACAAATTTATCCAAGTATTATTTAAGACACTGTTCATTAAGCACATAAAAGTAGCAGGTGCATTAGTCAACCCAAACGATAGGAACACAAACTCGTAGTGTCCATACCTGGTTCTAAAATCGGTTTTACTTATATCTTCATCCTTAATTCTTAATTGACGGTAGCATGTCCTCAGATCAATTTTGAAAAGACTGTTGCTCATTAAGCTTGGTCAAAGAGGTCATCTATCCTAGGTAAAGGATATATGTTCTTGATTTTCAGCTTGTTCAATTGCTGATAGTCTATACACATTCTGAAGGTACCATATTTATTTTTCACAAACAAAACTGGTGCTCCCCATGGGGATACACTTGGTCTAATGTAACCTCTGTCCAACAACTCTTGTAGCCAAATTTTCAACTCCATCAATTTTGAAGTACTTATTCTGTATGGGGCTCTAGAAACTGGTGTGATCCCGACACTAGGTCAATTGAAAAATCAGTTTCTCTTCTAGGGGATAGATGAGGAATTTCATCCGGAAATACATCTTTAAATTCTCTGATAATAGGTAATGTTTCCAAAGGATTTTCTTCTACTTGTTGTCTCACTTATTCTACATGTACATAATACGCTTGGAAACCCTTCCTAGAAATTCTCTTCAATTGAAGTGCTGAAATTTGTCTCACAGATATGGGCTTGGGTTTTCCTTTTACTATAACAGGTTTTCCCTCCTTATTTATGCAATGTATTGTCTTGTCTAAATAGTTTAACATGGACTTCTATTTCTCTAACCAGTCCATTCCTACCAGTACACCATAGGACCGTACAGGTAGAATATTTAGATTTAGTTTAGTTTGGTATCCATTCAGATTTATGGCTGTTTGGGGTAACTTATGAGTCACGTTCATTTTTGTACCAGTGGCCAACTAAACTAACCATGACTGCTGGAATTTTTATAACTTTAAGTTACATTTTTCTACCATTTGAGGAATGATATAACTTAAAAGTGCACCTGGATCTATTAAAATAGAAACAGGTTGGTCAGCAATCATACCTTTTACTTATACCATAGTGGACTAGTGTTCTGCTTGACGATCTTCCAAAGAAACATTGATTTTGGGGATATTTCTCACCACGTCGTTAACATTCATTGCTTCTGTCAGTACTTTTATAGTCCGAGTGTTTCTGTGTGGACAACCCTCAATAAATGAGATTCTCCATGACCCCAACACTTTAAAGGTTCTCTCATTTTAACAGTCCTCTCCATTTTATTATTTCCATTCATCTATTTGGACCCTATTTGTGATTGAGCAGTTTTATTTTCTCCCATTTTTCTAAACTTCTTCCTTTGGTGATTTCTCCCAAATTTCTTCACATGTGCTGGTTTTGTTTTCTTTCCGCTAGAGTCACCCTTATCTTTGTTTTTCCAATTCTTTGCTTGTTCATTTTTGCCCTCGAATTGCTGGTAACATAGCCTTTATTTGCACACCACTTCATCCATGGTCTTGGTATTATCAAACTCTATCTTTTCCTTGTATATATTAGGTAAAATTTTTAGGAAACACTGTACCGTTGCCTTCTCTTCCCTTATATAAGCTACATAGCGTAAGATATTGGTGAATTTGTGATGCCAGGATACTGGGTTAAACAGATCCTAGAATATAAAAACTCATGTGCTACCTTTGAAACTAAAATTCTTCGTTAAAACCACAAATATATTCAGCAAAAAAATATATGTGAAGGAAAGAGAGCCACATAAATAAAATACTGATATAAAAACATAAAAAAAAAAATCTTTGGCGAAATATTACAATGGGCGCCCTCTTGGCTCTTGGCCCTTCAAACCTTCTCTCTTACTCTCTATATTCTTCACTTCCTCACTTGGTTTTCATCTTTACACAATCATCCTCTTTATACATAAATATGAATTTATTCCACTCCATAAATTCCTCCACATAAATATCAACTAAAATCCAATTTAGATTTATCTTATTTTGGCCTCAACTAAATCCCGTTTATGGAATTCATAATCCCTAGATTATCTACCTAATTCCATTCCACTCATATCATTAATTATTTAGGGAATATTTACAATAATCCTCACATTAATATTTTCTCTCCTAATTTATTAAATTTGAGCAAAATAATTAATAAAATAATTATAACACCTCACCCCATAAATTACATAAGTGAATAATAAAATTTAAGCTTGATGCTCCTACATCAGACTCCCAAGGTTGAAAATAATAACGATTCGTTAATCATGTGTTTCTGATATTTTTCTTCCTAGATCCCACACCTTTTTCTTCAATTTCCCATTTGTTGATCCTTTTGTTTGTTGTTTTTCTCCAAGTCTCCACACTTTATGTTGCATTGCCCCACTGGCTATGCTTTTATAGTCTTTTTTTGTCTTCCTCTTGCTGTTGCTTCTTTGTTTTACTATTTTTGTCTTCTTCTGGGATACTTCCATCATTATCCTCCTTATCAGTTCAATTTCTCTATCCAATAAATATTTTGCCTGTTGTTTACCTTCACCTCTTGATTGCTAAACTTTTATACTTACTTCCGCCCTTTCATCCTTGCCCTCTTGTTTACTGTTGTCTTGCACCTTCACATTCTTCATTTCCCAATATTGGAATTGAGATTCCTCTTCATGCCTTGAATCCTGATTCTTCAACATAGTTTCAAAAAATCTAATCTCTCAGTTCCATGGATTACATATTTCCACAGAAAATTCTTCCTTTTCTTTCACTTGTGTCGAATTTCCTTTAGCATCTGCAATAAAACTTGTACTCACAAAACAAACATTAAAATAAAAAACATAAGGCCTCAGTGCCTCTTTATCCTCTGGCAACATTTCAGTATGTTTCTCTAAAATTTCCTCTTCCATCAGTACATCAATATGATGATTTAAATTATCTATGAGACTATCAGCTAATCCCTCCTCCATATCGTCTTTTTCAAAGATGTCTCCCTGTTCTATTTCAAAATAATGAACTTATTTTATTTTCTGAATCATTCCTACCTCCTTATCCTCTATTTCCTCATTATCATTCACGATTTTTTTTTTCTTTCTCTTTCAGTGACTCACCCTGAGTATAGATCCTTTGCTTTTCCAACATTCTTCTTTTAAGATCTAACTTTCTATATAACTCAACAATATTTGTTGGGGTAGAACTTGGAAAATTTACACAAATTGCCATACCTTCACTCGTTGTTGAACAATCATTAGATAGCCTTTCTTCATCTTCTTCAATACTCTGTTTTTTATTCCCATGAAACCGCTCTGTCTCCTTTTGTTTCTGAGATTTTTCTATCTCAGCCTCATTCTTAACAAATTTAATATTCAACTTCTTCTCCTAAACAAAATTCAAAGTTCTTTCAACATATTTTGATGTACCTACAATCACACACAAATGATTAGTTTTAAAAACAGAAGACCTTGTGGTCTCACTTGATGCTTCAGTCATAATATCTCCTTTCTGCTCTTAATCCTTCATTTGATTCAGTTCCTTTGTAGATTTCTCTTCCATCCCATCATTAATTTCAGAAATAAATGGACCATATTCTGGCTCACATATCAAATATCTCTTTACATACTCATTTAAACTTAGTAACTCTTCCATCAACTGAGAATTCACTCTATGCTCCCACTTCACTTGCAATCTATGCCATTTGACTTTTCATTTCATACTCCATCCAAATTTCTGGTCTACTTTACTTTTTTGTAACATTTCCATCAGTAACTCAAGATGGAACTTTACCTCATATTTTTCGTGCTCATAATCTTCATCAGTCAACTGCTCACATGTTCCATTAACCTTGGTACTTTTCCTTTTCTACCTTCAGTTGAGGTATTTCTCCAAACCTCTAAAATGACTATCCATAGTCATTTCCTCCTCCTTTGTGAAATATATCTGCTCACTTGAGGATTGCATTCAGTCCACTTTTCAACAAGTCTCCCCACTTTCCATTCAACAATGCAATATTTCTTCCAACGCTTTACCTCTTTTAGTTTTCTGTCTTGGGATTAGTCTCTGGAAACTGTCTTGCTTCTCTCTGCTGCAAACAACACTTTAGTAATGCATCTGTTACAATGAAAAATTCTTTGGGTGTTGGGCTCTATCGATCATGCACCCAATTACATTCAAAACTTTGACTTTAGCTTATGACTCTCTGGCTTCAAACTTACACCAATTCTTCATCTTGGATGAAAATACTCAATCTTAACCAAAAATATCCAAAATTTCATTTGACTCTAACATCTGTTTTGAATTCAAGGCCTTTCCCCAATAATTATGATAGTGGACATTTGACTTAATTTAAGTTATAAAATCCTCCAACAAAAATACACCCCTATTACATTTTTTTTAGGATGTAACATTTTCATTCTTTCTCCTACTTCATTCTTTATGAAAAATTATCAGTTTCCCATTATCATTTCACATGATACTGAAGTCTTTAGTCAAAATGCAATCCCTGTTTTCCAAGATTTATTTTATGGTGAAACTAAATAGTCCATTCAATTTCCAACATTCAAAAATACCTTTTTGAATTATCATACCATATGCTCCTATTAAGGTTATTAACAAACCTTCTCTTCGCAATTTCAATTCTCTAGTTTCCATTCTTCTGTGTCGTATTTTTCACTGTAAATACTCACATGCCCTCCATACCATAAGCTCATCATCTTAATGACAACATTTTTCCTGCACTTTCATGTACGATACAACATCGATTCACATCTCTTCACCTGTGTACAGAGAACATGTTTTTAATCTCTTCGATGAATAATGTACAACTTGTACATCATATATATTCTGAATAACACCTCTTAGATGCCACTAAATGATGTTAAAACAAATATTTTACACATCAAGAAATTGTGTTTATAATATTAAAACACAAATCAAAATAATTCTTCCATTCCAACTACAAAAGTTTGTCCAAAATGGCTTAACCAAAACTATGAAGAATCCACATTATGCATAAGAAACCCTCTCACATAAAAATGCATGTTTCTCTTTATATCACCCATGATTAGCACATTTTCCCATTCATTTTCCATTCATTTATACCTCCACATTTGCAACATTTTCACTTTAATTTTTGAAGAATATGTTGACATATCTTTAAATCATTCCCACAAAAATACTTATCTATAAATTCGATTTTGGTTAGACCAAAAAAATTTCAACATATAATATGTTTTCCCTACAATTTTGCTTAACATACTTTCCAATTTTCTACGCCCTTCTAATTTGTCCGAGTGAAACCTACTCTAATACCATTTACTAGTTATAAGAAAGATCTCCAAAAATATCCCGAAATATTACAAACAAATGCATCAAAATGTCTAATTATGGATGTCATCCATTTACCATGCCCCTTAATAGTTTCTTACCACACTTTCATATAAGTTTTGTGCATCGACACTAAAATCCACAAATGATCCCTACAGACATTTCACTCATTCGTTTGCCATACCCTTCATTTATTCTTCAGCCTTACCTTCACCCTCGGCCTTCTCTTCAACGGGAACTACTTCAGCCGGCTTTTCTTCTTGAACATCACTCTCTCCCATCGATGCTATTTTTTCCTTCTGGAAATTCATACAAAAATATACTCCTTGTCTTTTTCTATAACAGTCGGCAGATCAACCACAACTCCAGGAAAATTGACAATGCCTTTGTAACTTCATTATACAAATAACATATTATTTCAAATGTTGATATAACCATTAAATAATTCATTACCATCTATAACAATGTGGACATAATAAAATGGCTATGTTGAGAACGTATTACCAAACATGAAATCCACTCTAAGAAATCACCCGCTATATTTTTCTTTTTGAAGTCTCAACTGCACAAGCCATCACGCAACATTCAAAGTAAGCCAACCAAGTTCAACAAACTATATATACATATTATAAGCTGTTTGTATATATATACACCATTTTGTTAACTCATACATCAAATGTTGCTTATACCATACCTCCACATATTTGTTTAAACCTTCACGCTAACTCCAAGACTAGAGCCGCACACCCCAAATCACGATAGACATATTAGGCTACTGCATTCGGATATTGATCTTTATATGGGAAAAAAAAATATGGAATTCAAACTGTGCTTTATGGCATGGGATCCTTACTATAAACTGGCACTTTGAATTTTCTCTCCGACTAGAGGATTTCAACGATGTGTTCTCCAATTTGCTTCTACCTGGAGTGTTGGGGCAACTAAATAACATCCATACAGTTGTCTTGATGCAACTTAAAGATCTAGTTGGTTAGATAATGTGAGAAACATAGACGAGTTACAATGATACATTGATTTAGGCTGCGCCACAATGGATATGAATAGCGTCTGCACCGAGTACGTGACATTTTACCAAATGGGTCTCACACGTATTTAGTGTAGTAGTAGGAGGGCCAGTTGGTGTTCATGGGGAGGCATTTACATTAAAGAAAATGTAGTGGTCTGCTCGATATTTTCAAACTTCAATACAACTAGCTCTGCTTACCTGGTGAATACAAACAAACTATGTGGAATAAGAAGCAGCAATCAGTGTCTTCGCTTTTATACCTAAGCCCAGACGTTTTGGTAATCAATTTGGAATTTTTTTTCAATGCTTTCTACAATCTATCCTTCACTTTTCTATGATGTAATACAACGTTTTTCACCCACTACGCATACTAGGATATCTATCATGCATACTGGAGATGCCATATGTCGAATGCCATTCACAGCCATAAACCACGCCACTTGTTGTATCTATGTCAGGATATTGATGCCTGATATCATATGCCCGATACTACGTTCACACAATGAGTCAAGGCTTTTACACACTAGCAAATCCACGTTGGTTTCACCACATCATGCACTCAACTGGAAACGCACACAAAGCCACACTAGTCACAATTACAAATCACTACAAATCTAAGATGAGCCTTATGCTCTGATACAAAATGATGCCAGGATAATAGGTTAAACAGATCCTAGCATATAAACACTCATTTGCTACCTTCAAAACTAAAATTATTCCTTAAAACCACAAATATATTCAGCGCACAAATATATATGAAGGAGAGCCACATAAATAAAATATTGGTATAAAAACATTAAAAAAAAAATCTTTGGCCAAATATTACAATGGGTGGCCTCTTGGCTCTCGGCCCTTCAATCCTTCTCTCTTACTCTCTGTATTCTTCACTTCCTCACTTGGTTTTTATCCTCACACAATCCTCCTATTTATACATAAATATGAATTTATTCCACTCCGTAAATTCCTCCACACAAATCTAAACTAAAATCCAATTTAGATTTATCTTATTTTGGCTTAAACTAAGTCCCATTTATGGAATTCATAATCCCTAGATTATCTACCTAATTCCATTCCACTCATATCCTTAATTATTTAAGGAATATTTAAAATAATCCTCACATTTCTATTTTCTCTCCTAATTTATTAAATTTGAGCAAAATAATTAAAACACCTTACCCCCTAAATTACATAAATAAATAATAAAATTTAAGCTTGATGCTCCTTCATCAATTTGGTTACAAATTCATCAATAGTAAGTTGTCCCAATATAAGTTCATGAAATTCTTCTACTTTATCATCATAATAACGTTCATTCAGGTACCTATTTTTTGAATTTGACATGGAAATCCTCCCAAGTAACATTTTTCTCATGAATGATATGGACCATCTTGGTTTCTTCCGACCACAAGGTAGCCTTACCTTGCAATTGATAGATAGCCAGCTTGGCTCTCAAGTTACTTTTGTATTCGTAAACCTGAAAGTAATTTATCATATTTAGAAGCCATGCTTTAGCATCTTCCTCCTTCTCTCCATCATAGGAGGGAGGCTTGATTTCCCATAATTCACCTTGCAATTACTTATTCATGCTAGACTACTCTCTAAAGGAATCATCTTCCTCAGAATATTCTAAGTGATTTACCCTTCCCTTTCTCTTCCTTCTGGAATATTCATCTTCTTGACTATTCCAAGAGGTCAATTCCCTTATTATTTTGTCTTTCTCTTCACTGGCTAAATATAGTCTTTAATTGTGGCTTTTAGATTGTGTCATTTCTCTTTCAGTTCGATGCAACATAGCCATCAATGGAGCATCTGGATCTGGCTTATTTTCTCCACTACCCAGATCTACATACAACTCTTCACTTATGGTTCGAAGATGTGTACATCAGCACTGTTTCACTGGACATGAAATTTAAACATTACCTAAATTTAAATTTAATAAAAATTTACAGCAACATAACTTTTTTTTTGGTGTGAGCACACATTTTTGACGAGTGTTTAAACTTGGGTTTTGATACCATTTTTAAAACCTGTCAATTTGATTTTTTATTTTTTTTAACTATAGCAATATCCTCAACTGAATATTTTCATTTTATGTATTCATTGCTTTTCGATGTACTTTTGTCTCTAACAATAAATTTGTCACTTTATGTCTCTACTAAATTATTAACGAGCTGTGATGGAGTGCTGCTTGTAAAATTGCCAATTACAATTTTTTGTCAGGTTCACCTACTATGTTCTTGTTGGTTATAAAACCTAGGTATAATGTAGATTTTCATTTTTCCGAACATATGAACATAATAGTTATATATGTATTATTCCAACCACCATTACTATGTTTGTCAAATGATTACTATACGTTACCCTCATACATTAATTTCTCTTTACCCCTATTCTGAAACTTGTTCACACAATATAATAAACAATATAATATCATTTGATATTATAACCACGAAGTTTGAATCCTACTTACTAAAATCATGCTTTACCATCCAAAATGTATTTCCATATATACAAGTCATATATGACCTTATCATACTCAAGTTGGACTATTATTATTACTGAACTCTTTAATTTGATTTCAGCACTATTGATTTGTATCCACTTTAATCATTCACGTATGAATGGAGGCATTATAAGTTTGGAATTTTCCTGACCTTTATATTCACGTTTCAATTTAACCCTAGTCATATCTCAAGGTGAATTTATTATGAAGTTGGGACCTCGCCAATGAGAACGCTGACCTTTTTGAACGTGCCTTAGTGACATATCCACATCCCCATACATTTAAATTAAAGTACTCTGTGTTAATCCTTATGTGATTTCCTCCACTAATGTTATGTTAGTTTAAAATTGGGATTTGGAATGAGGTCTATTCTTCATTAAATTCGATGGTACCCTTAACTTCACAATGGATACAATATTTATGACTTCTATACATTAGGGTATGGTTTGACACAAATGATGCGGTACTGGATCCCATGGTCATGACAGTGACTTCTTAATCTGCGGGAACATTCATCATTTTCTAGTTGAGTTAAACTTGGATGGTTTTGATGGAATTCCATGTAGGTTTTTGGGGCGTTTATAGGCTTACGTATTTCAACTGTGTTTCATTTCCCTTTGTCAATTGTTATTATATACTTTTCTTTATCTATGTCATTTAGCATTATGAGTTTGTTGTATAAATCCCTGAGGTTCATATGCCATTGGAATTTTTCTCTACAATAAACCACCACTATAATTCCATGATACTAAGACAAAATAACTTTGAGCCTATCCTTCATGCCCTTGCACAGCTACAGGTAACTTGTTCACTGATTCTCTAGCAATCTTGTTGGGTTTAATGTATTTTTGAAATCCATACTATGCATTAGTCGCTTTTTTTTGGGGGGTTTTTTTTTCTCTGCTTGAAATCAACAAAGTAGATAATCGAATTTCGTTTAGTATAGTATCACTCCGTTATTGCATTTGAATAAGATTTTTATTGAAACTATTATCCATTTTCTTCTGGAGTACATATGGTTCATTGGTTTATAATAGTGGAAGTACTCATTTTTTGGGGAAGCATCATCCTTTAAATTAATGTTCATCCTATATATTAGTTCTCGTTGTTATTTTTAATTTCCATTATATTTGCTGGTTGTTTTGGTACCAAAATTTCCCTTAGGTTTTCCCTTACTGTGAATCCTTCACTAGCCAGAATTTTTTAATGTTTTGTTTCATATTTTACTCTGGAATCACAACTTTGCTTAGTCATATATGCTAATGTAAAAGTCCTGTTCACTATGTTAATAGCCCATTATGAATTTTCCTTTTTGGTTATTTCATTTTCGTCCAATTGTTTTGTTTTCTCTGGCTACGATTATGAACAACACAGAATTTCAAGGATACCACCTCTATCTTCCTTCGTGTGTTTCATTCTAGGATTTATCTTCGGCTTAGGTTATTTCTCATAAGCTCTAAAACTCTACACCATCCCTATACTTACTTCTCTAAGAATTAAGTATTGTTTACAAATTTGATATATTTTAGTTCGCACTGTATTGAAATTTTGTTCCATTAGAACTCAGTGATTTTTCTTCTAAATTATCACTTTGAATTTCCCTAGTAATTATTTAGTCATGTAAATTTCGATTTTTAAATACCGCATTTATACTCTATATGTAGAAATAGTGTGTGACCCAGAACTGTTAAGGTACTTAACTTGTTTTTCTCGTTTCCTATATTAATACCTGCAACTCATTTATTTTATGATATCTTAGTTTTTTTTAACTTCAAT
Source organism: Pinus albicaulis (assembly GCA_034641835.2). Classification (NCBI taxonomy): domain Eukaryota; kingdom Viridiplantae; phylum Streptophyta; class Pinopsida; order Pinales; family Pinaceae; genus Pinus; species Pinus albicaulis. The sequence goes on from CM076582.1 coordinate 940,696,743, forward strand.
CTCATTTTTTGGCAAGTATGGTTACTCTACCCTATCTTTCGGACTGGGTTTATCATCCATATTTTTCCGTTGTTGGGTTATATTGCAATGCCTCTTGCTATCCAAGTTTGGTCTAGCTAACATTTGGTTATTATAATAGGTAGCCTTAGTACACATTCTTCTAAGATAGATTCTATAGTTTTATGTAGAGAAAAGAATGTCCTTTGTAGCAGAGTTTTTCTTTTGGACAAGTTCCAGTTTATTGAAATTTTATATAGGAGGAACATTTTTCGTACATATGTAATATATGGACTGATATTTGCTAATTAATTTCATACTTATTCTCTTTATATTTTCTTACTTCACAACTGAATATATTTTTCTAATTGAGTTTACAGTTACGTTATGAGTATCATTACTAAAATCATAATTATGTTAACTTTTGTTTCTAAGCCATTAATACATGAATACTTTTATTAGGAGGATACTACATTATTACATATCTACCATTTGACTGTATTCTTTAGTATTGGTTTATTTGGTATTAAAATACCAATTGGATTCTTGAACCAGTATTTTCATTTTAGATTTCAATTCCTCTATAGTATTATTCAGTACTGATAGTATTTTCACTAAGATATCCTATCATGTATAAATCTAGTATAGATACTATAGTTCAGGAGTTAGGGAAAATCTACTGTACTTTCATTTCCATTCATGCATAACTTATTGTATCTCAGAAAATAGTTATTACACTGTAAAAATTTTTATCAGTTGCATATATGTATTTCTTTTTTGTTTAGGATTATTTTTCCATCCTATATGCAGTTAATATTAGGACCTTAGAATAGTCAATTAAATTCCAAATTTTCAGTTTGATTTCCTTCTGATTTGTACAAAATGATTTAAGGTTACACCATAGCATATCTTTATCTATAAAGTATCTAATTTTTCCAATTTTGTATGTTACTTTCTATTTCAGAATGTATTTCTCAATGCACTAAAAAATTTAGTAACAGAATACTAAATCAACTAAATTACTGAGATGTCAACTTCCTATGAGGTACCTAACCTCAAATATAAACCCATCACTGGGTTTAGACATTATGAGAGTTTGTCCTCTACAGCATATGTTTGTACAATAAGACAGATTTTACTATTTCTTTTATAGTGATCTTTGTTAAATGTATAGACCAGCAACTAGTAATTGAAATTCCTAATACTTCCAATTTTAAACACAGATTTAAGTTCAAAAATTTCATATTAATATGGTCACAGCATAAAAGTTTAAATCAAATATAATTTCAACCAAATGTGCATACCACTTACGTCTGACCGATGCAGGGTTACCCCTGCAAAAACCAGGATCTTTCCTATCATGCATGTACAAATGCATCTCCAAAACTTTACCCAACAAAACCTCCTTTCTGGCAATTTTACACACTTCAATTCTTTCTCGGAAGCTCTTCAACAAATGGTTCAAACTACAACCCAACAAACTGTTTCATCAAACACTTCACATGCACCTTGCAATCCGTTGTATTATGCCTTCCAATTGAACCGCTCCAATCTCCCTGTAATGTTTTTTCAAAACATTCTTAAATTTCTCAATCGATCTCTCTGTTTGACTGATCTTACCACAAATAAACATTGACTTATTGCAATCGATTCCTCCGTATCCTGTGCAACCTATTAGCAGCCAATTAATGAATCAATGCTCTGCACAAAAACTATCTCCATGGCAATCGATTAACGGAAACTCAGATCTAGTTTAAAAAAACTGAAAGCCAACAAAATTAACATTTTTCCACACAATTGCAATAGCGCTCCTCTGCTTTATGAATTGACCATCAACTGGATTAAAAACCCTCGATTTCACCAATCCTTCCACTCATAAGTGATGGCTTTGGATTACCATTTAAACTTTTGGCAATCTCTACAAATAAATTACATCATCGACCTACCATTTCTTGCTTCTACACATTCAATAGATTCCGATGAGAATCAAAATCTGACATACACCGATATGTATCAATCGGCGATCATAATCACTAGGATTGAATACTGTTTAACTATCACCCGATTACACGCTTCTGATCCAATACAATCGGAAATCGGAATCGTTGGTTCATCACCAACCGACGATCCACAATGCTATGATATATATTTGTTAACAACTGTTCTGATCCGATTCAATCGGAAATCGGAGATCGGCACATCCCAATGTCTCTTCTCTTTAACTGTCGCGATGTCCACCGGACCCGATTCACAATACACTGACTAATATAAACTTGAAATCCGTTTAAAAAGGTTCCAACAGCAAATTACGCCACTTCTCTGTGCTAACTAAATTTCCAGCTTATTAGTTTCGATAGTGCCCAAATTGCATCGATCACGAGAATTCTTGCAGTTTTAACACAAAAACATACACAGGCTATCACGAATTCAAGCAATTACACATCAACCATAATTCAACTTCGTGGCGCATCACAGAAAGAGTCACACGAATTTTATTCATAATATACATAAAAAAAAGAGTTTGCCCTTAGCTATTTTCCACAAGGAGGAAATATATGTTACAAAGAAATACAATCCTCACTCCAAATCTGAGCTTTTTCTCCACAGCAAGACACACACTAATGCTACTCAAAAACTACTCTAATCCTCTCGCTTCTAAACAAAAACTATTCTAATCTTCTTCACTCTCACTCTCTCTGAATTATACAAGAAGACACAATTTATACAAATAAATGGTTTCATGAACCAATTCTGATTCTGAACCAGAAATCTCTCTACCTCTCCTAAAAAATCTCTTCAATCCCACTCTTTTCTAAACTAACACTAAATAAAGCTTTTAAAATCTCTCATACTCTATTCTAGCCAAATAAATCCAACTGTTTGGCCTGATCTCCATACAAGGAGGCTCACTCAGCCACATATACCTATCCTCATATTTAACAATAAATAAACACTCTCATATATTTAAACAAACAAAATTAATTAAACTATTATCTTCCAACCCCTTGTTAGTCACAACATGTGACCATGCTATCACATTGCTGACTAGCCTGAATGCTCCTACATCACTGACTAGTTTCCTTCCAACCTTTGAGCTCTTTCTCCACAGCTCACCCCCGAGAAGAGTAATTTTTCTCTAATGATAGAAAAATTTTTGTCTATCATGAAACAACTTATTTAAGCTTTGCTTTCCCCTAGCCTGTTTCCCTTAACTGCATCTAGTTAATTCAGGATGTTGTATTCCTGTTTGCCTAGGATTTCCCTTTGTTTCTTCCACAAAGGTAATTTTGAAGCTAGCTTTTCTGCTTTTCAGCTTTATTCCACCTCTTCCCAATAATTTTATATTTATTGGGGTAATTAGATATTTATCTCCAAATATAATTTTAGTATCTTACTTTATTCCTTCCAAGGATTTTCGGAAGTCTGGGAGATTCTTACAACCTTATCCATCCTCATGGATTGGGTTTTCAGATCTCAAATCTCAATTTAGTCGATGCACATAGCTTTTCCATTTTATTTAATTAATTTAAAATAATAGAATAAATCCACATAATTTTTTTCCATCGGGGTCCACTGTACCCTTTTCGAGTTGTTCCAAATGTCTAATAAAATCATAGAAAACTGGGGATATGACACTCTTCTGGCTAGATCAAACGTTTGGAGGTAAATTGTTAGAATCCAAGTAGTTAGTTATGCATCAAACCAAGGAGAGAGTATTGAGATAGAAAATTGGTGTTCATCAGAAAGCTGATAATCCACCATCCCTTCCTCATATGTAGGTAGAGCAAGTGTTGATAAGAAATCTGCAACAAAATTTTCCTTTCTTGGTTTATCAACGATTTCTAAGTCATATTTCTATAATAACAAAAGCTATATAATTATTCTATAATTAACACGAATTTTATTTATTGAGTACTTGATGGCTACATTGTCAGTATGTACAAAGGTTTGACAACTAGTAATGTAATGTCTATTTTTTTTAAGGTATGGAAAATGGATAAAATCTAATTTTCTGTGACAGTATAGTTGAGTTTAGCATTGGACAAATTCTTTCCAATGAAATAGATGGCATAGGGAAAATTTTCTTCTAACTGCCCCAAATCTTCCCCCACAACTTTGTTTGATGCATCTGTGTTGATGTGCAAAAGCAGAGCCCAATTTGGACCTCGGTGAACGAGGGTAGTAGTTAAATTTTCCTTATCGAGCTCAAAATATTCTTGACAAAGAATGGACTAGAAAAACTAAAAATATTTGGTGAATAATCCAAATAACGGTGAAGCCAATTTACTGAAGTCTCTAATGAACCTTCTATAGAAGCTAGGCAAACCTAGGAACCTTTCGAAATCTCTTTTCTTTTGAGGAATAGGTACCATTTTTATGATAGTGATTTTGTTCGGGTCTACCTATATTCCTTCTTATGATATTGAGTGGAACAGGACTACTCCTTCTCTTTTTAAGAATTCACAATTTTCCAGAATCAAGGAGGGATGCATCTCGATGCACCTTCTCAACAATTTTCCCAAATTGGAGAGAGATTCTTGAAAATCATCCCCATAAGGTTTGAAATCCTCCATGTAGATTTCAACATATTCATGTAATATCTTAGAGAATATACTCAAGGCTTCTCTTTCAAAAGAAGTTGGGGCATTGCACAACCCAAACGGAATGACTATGTAAATGAAGATGCCCCAAGTACATGTGAAAGTATTCTTGTGACGGTTTGCAGGGCTCATTTGGATATGGTTATACCCACTGAACCCATATAGGAAAGAAAAGAACTTATTCCCTGCAAGGCCATCCAGGACTTGATCTATAAAGGGTGAGGGGTAATGGTTGTTCTTAGTGGCTTTGTTTAGTTCTGAGTAGTCAACATAGATTCACCATTTTCCATTCTTCTTTGGGACTAGGAAAAGACGAGACACCCACTCACTATAAGATATATGATAGATGAAACTTGTGTCAAATCATTTCTCCAGTTCTTCCTTCACTATGTCCTTTAGATATGGGTTCATCCTCCTTTGCTTGCATCCTTCTTTAATATATGTATGATGTCTTCACACAGAGATATGCACCCCTTTCATGTCTTTTTAGTCCCAATAAGATGTATCAAGGTTTGGCTGAGACAGATGAGTTAATTTTCAAATATTTTGATGGGTCGAATTCCATAGCCTTGGTGGTTCCATAGGTTGAATGAACAGAGTGAAACTCCAACCAAGGGTGGCTTTCAGACTCTTTGACTAGGTCATCAAGTGGATTTTCATTAGGGTGCTAGCCTTGAATGATGTGGTCAATGATCTCATCCTCATCAGGCTTCCCCCCTAGAAGTACAACATATATGGTACAAATGGTGTCACGCCTCCATTACACCTCCAATTTTTTTTTTTTCTTTGGGAATTCCAAATATCAGAATTAATCTCAACAAGGTATGTCATACAATAATTTCTATTGCGACCTGGTTCAAATCATATTTCTGCCTCAATATGATTTAGTTTATATAATTACACCCCTCCATTTAATAAATTTAATTTAATACATTACAATTAATAAAGAGGATCTTATATTATTGGCTGAGTGGATTTTCACCACTAACCCACTTACCATAAAGGTTATCCTTGTATGACTTATATATCACATGTGTATTGATATTCCTGCCTTCGTTGATGTTAATCTAACCATTAGGCTTATTGTGGCGTTCGAATATGATATTCACATCAATTATTGTAACCAATATACCCTATCATTAGAATTCCTTTATATTTGGTCCAATGTTTATAACTATTGATTTGATTGATTTCGATGATCTCATATCTACTTATATGTTGAATGTATGGATATTTACTGAACTGGGAGCAATGAATTTCTCACCAGGTGTGAGTCACGTCCTCACTCGTTTATTGTATATGTCGTGCACTTCGAAATGCATGTGAATGTAGACATGTAAGTTTAATTTTTCAAAGTACTGCGTCTTTGCAAGTTAGGTTTACTTTTGTGTGGGAATTGATACATTTTACCCGTCTCCATGTCATCACGTGTAAATTTTTTTAAATTTGAAATGAAGTTCATTCCCTTCTCATGAGTGCGTTATGGATCCAACTTGTCGTGGGTCATGGTCACACCATACAATTCTGAAATCTAAGCATTCAATACTACACGAGCATAGTTGCCGTGGCTTCCTTTGCTAGCTGGTAAATTTAATCTCGACTGAACTATTTAATTGCACCTATTTTCCCTTCGATCCATGGCCTCTCCATGGATATTTTTCCATCTGGACGACCGAGATTTCAATGGTACCATTAGGGTTTCGAATTTCGATTTTGGTATATCTTGTGCGCTTAAGTTTTTCAATTGTTCTTTCTATCTTCGTTTGGTTTTCTCCTTGTTAATGGTGGTGTCGAGCCTCTGCGCACTGAAGACGCACGACTTCACACCCTCCAGGCATGTATTACTCCGTCAATACATCACGTTGCAGGTAATTTCTTGTAAGCATTAGTTGCGTTAACTTTAGACTCTGCTATTGATTTTTGGACATCGTAATACCAGTACATGGAAGTAATTTGCCTGAGTTTCATTTACGCCCTTTCGTGTTTTGCATCTGCTTACTATCACAGAGAATAGCATTGGATTTGATTACCCATATACCTTTAGTAATTTCTTTCTATTGTGTATAATTTGGTTTCTTCGCCACCCTCACGATTTCATTTGGTGAATGACTAACGAGGCGCAATATCAACATGCCTGCATTTCTGAATAGGCATAATCCTACTTGTATTTTTGCCTTGGAGAGATGGTGTCTTGATTTCATGTGTACGCTATCCAGCTAGGTAAAAATCGATTTGCATTTTCTATCAGTAGAGATATTTTTTGAAATTCCTCTATTTCCTTTTGGTGTTCGATTTTTACGTTCTAGCTCTACTTCTGTGGCAGACTCTGTTGGAACGAGGAACGAACTCCTTTGTTAGGTATTGATTTATTTCTCTACATAAGTTTACTTTCATTTTCACTAGAATTCCTTCTATTAATTTCCTAAACGAATTTACACTTCCCTGTATGTATGCAGGTATGGTAGACGCTATGTAAATTTCGTTCTTGTCCTGCTCTGGACTAAAAATTTCATTTGGCACTGATTTCCACGACTCATAGTTTTTCAGGTTTGTATACTCATGGATGGAGGGGAGCTATCCTCTCATAGGATTGTTCCGCCCTTCTTCTTCAAAAATTGTTAACTTTCTTAGGGTTTTAACCAGTGTCCCTTGAAGTCCTAGACTCGGTCAGAGACTGAGTATTAATTATTTTCAGTCACTTGTTAGTGTTCTTTGATTTGTTTAAATCCTGGAAAGGGGAACATGATTTTTTTGTTTCAAGACTCTGGCCCGAGAGGGCTTTGTTCCTTTTTAATTGTTGTATACAGAAGGTGTTTATTTCTGTGTCCTTATAATTTTTGTTTCCCATAATAATTTCGAAGAACTACAGATTATTAATTTCTGGATGTCCTCATGCTGCCTCGCGTGAAATTGTTTGTTGAGTGTGAGCTAATATGGTTTAAGAACAATGAATTATTCATTATTAATTTTGTTTACCATAGTAGTGACTGTGACTTATATAAGTCTCTTTATAGCTAGTTTTTGTTTTTTGTACAGTGACTCATGGCTATCTTGTTATATATATATTTTTTATAATTCTTACAAGAGACTCTCAGGAATTTTGAGAAGTTATGTTTCCATTGGAAACTTTGTATGCACAGGGAATTTGTTTCATGTAGCTAGATATTTCTAAATACTTTTGCTATTTAATTGTCAGAAGAGAACAGTCTCACTACACCCATGTTTAGACTGAATTTCTTTACTGATACATGCCTGTATACATATTTTTATGCATGAATTTTGTGTACCCATTTTCAAATATAAATATCTATTTAACCATGTATGAGATATAGATACTATTTTGTTTATAGTTTTTCATACACCTCTAGCTTTTGATATTATGAAATTCCTATTGCTATGTGAAACAATTATAAACTACTAAATCTTTCCACTCTTCCATTCAATCCTTATTAAAGGGAATAGAAATTATTTTAAATGTTGAAATGCTCAGCTGTTGAAATTTTCTCTCTTAAATCTCTGCTCTTCACTTAGTAAGTATTTAAATGAATACTTTTATACTCTGTATCCTTACAGTGTGGACTAACTATATCCCATTTCCCATAAAAGCAGATTAAAGTTACAAATTTGTGAATTATGAGGTACTATAAATCCCCAGATCTAAACTTAGATATTAATTTAGAGATTCTGGAGGATTCCTCCTCATTGTTCTAATTCCTACAACTAGGCAGACTTGAGAAGGTTAATTTATTTCTTGAATCTGTAAATGTATGGAACAACCTTCAAAATTCAGAAAACAATATAATGAACTATAATTGGTTCCATCACAAGTAAATATTCCACTATTATAATTTTATGTAAGCATACCCCTTCGGAAATTGATCAGGAGTAGTTTAAAGTTAAATTATCTGTAGAGGAATATGTATCCTCAGATTTAAACCAAACTCGGTGTATAGTTTCGAGGTTTTACATTTAGTTCTACTCTACAGGACTGTAACTCTAAAAACCTCTGAAATTAAGAGATATAATTCATTATGATTAACTTTGTTAAATATAGCATTTATAATTCTAATAACTAATCAACTTATGGCCAAATTGCATACTATATGAAATCGCTTGTCAATAAATTTAGAGACATACCACTCATGCAATTGACCAACCTCCCAACCTTAGAGTCCTTCTGTCTCCCAGAACTCACCCCCGAGCTGAGATCATCTCCTAGAACAGATCAACCTCTAATATGTTTAGGAGCAGCTTATTTAAGCTATTGTTCCCCAAAGCATGTTTCTAATTCTGCGTCCAGAATCTCAGGATGCTTTTCTTCCTGTTTGCCTAGGCTTCCCATTTTAGGGATTCTTTAAAGCTGTTTTATGCTTTTCCTCAGCTTTTCCAGCTCTTTTTACCTCTTCCCAACTACTTTCCTCATCATTGGGGAAATTCAGATTTTTCCTCAAAAATCCAAATTTAAAAATAAATGTCTTTCAAGGATTTTTGAAAGATTGTGGGGAAATATTTGCCTCTTCCATCCTCATAGATTTAGCAAGTGATCTCAAAATCTCATTTTGGTCAATCTGCACCACATCATTTTATTCATTTCCTCAATTAAATATTTAATTACATTCACAAGATATTTATCCTTTGGGATCCCCACTCCCCTTAAGTTAAAGTTCAAATGTCTAGCTGAGATTCAAAAACATAAATTAAAGGTGTTACATGACCCCTACGAAAATAAACACCTTCCTCGGTGTTATTATTCAACTACTAGAGTTCATTTTGCAAACAAAAATGGATATTTTTCCATCATTTCAGCTTCTCTTTCCCAGGTAGCTTCTTCAGCAGTAAAGTGCTTCCACTGCACCTTTACTCTTGCTACTGTTCTGCTTCTCAATTTAATTTCTTCCCGCTCCAATATTTCAAGCAGTTCTGGTAGAAACTCCCCTTCTGGTTCCACCTGTACAACATTCCAATCAACTATGTGAGAAGCATCATGCACATATATTTTTAACAATGAAACATGAAATACATCATGAACTCTAACATGGGGTGGTAAGGCCAGTTTGTAAGCCACTAGTCCCACCACTGTCTTCAAAGGACCACGTATCTGACCAGTTTTGCCGCCAGCTTGCGGCCATAGAGTGTACTTCTGCCCCAGGTCTAATATGCAAATACACGTGATCCCCCACTGGCATTCTGAGCCCTCTTTCTTATCAGCATAGTTTTCTGAGTAGTCTTGTGTTGTCTTGATGTTTTTGTCTGTTTAACAATTCTTTCCACTCCTTGCATGAAACATGCAATCCCAACATTAGTTTATCTTATGGCTGGCTCCAGCTCAAAGGAGTACGACATTTTCTTCCATACAGTGCCTCAAACGGACTCATCTTGATAGAAGATTGGTAGCTATTATTATAGGAAAATTCAGCTAAATGCAAGTAATCTTCCCACTTTTATGGCCTATCTATCACATACATTCTCAGCATGCCTTCCAAAATTTGATTAGTCCTCTCTGTCTGCCCATTGGTCTGAGGGTAAATGGGCCACTAAAATTAAATTTAGGTCTTATACCTCCAAATAGCCCTTTCCAAAAGCGGTATAGCTGAGAATCTCGGTGAAACAATTACTTTAAGACCCCATGTAGTCTTATATTTCTTTCGAGAATACATTAGCTACAGGCGGTCCAAAGTAATTTCCTGCATTATAAAATGGGCAAATTTTGTTAAAGTGTCTACTACCACCATCACTGAATCATGTTGGTATTTGGTTCTGGGTAATCCTATTATGAAGTCCATGGAGACTGTGTCTCATTTCTATTCTGCAATCGGCAAAGGGTTTAAAAGACCAGCAGGATGCTGATGCTCAACTTTGACTAGTTGACATTCCATGCATCTAGTTAAATATTCTGCTACATCTTTCTTCATTCCTGGCCAAAACAACTTCTTTTTCAAAGATGTTAACATTTTCTTATATCCTGGATGTCCTGCATATGGTTGTTTGTGATATTCATCTAAAATCTCTCTTTTCAAGGACTCTACATTGGGAATATACAATCTGTTTTTGTAGCAGATCAACCCTTTTTTGTTTTGAGTATAATCAGTCTTCTCCTTCTTTAGTAGTTTCACCAATAATGTTTCATAACTTAAATCTTGGTTTGCTACCTTTTTCACTAATTCCTCTAAGTCAAACTGGGCACTACTTCCAATGCTGTTTATATTTTGACAAGCATTTCTGCTTAAGGCATCAGCAACTTTATTTTCTTTCCCCTTGATATGTTTTATGTACATATCAAATTCACTTAGAAAAGACAACCATCTGGCTTGTCTAGCATTCAAATAAGTTTGGGAAAAGAAATACTTGAGACTAATATGATCAGTCATCAACGTAAATTTATTTCCAAGGACATAGTGTCGCCACATTTTCAAAGCATGGATAACAGCTGCTAATTCTAAATCATAGGCACTATAGTTTTGTTCATGTATCTTAATTCCCCTAGATTGGGGGCAATGGCAGATTTTCTAGATAAAAAGAACTCTCCCAACCCTCTCTACGAGGCATCAGTACATACCACAAATTCTTTATCAGGATCTGCAATTTTCAGTATAGGGGCTGTAGTGAGTTTCAGCTTCAATTGTTCAAAACTGTTTTGGCACTTTTCAGTCCACTCAAACTTGACACCTTTCCTTTGTAGGGAAGTTATGGGATATGCTATGGCAAAAAATCTCTCCACAAATCTGCGATAATAGCCTACAATTTCCATGAATGATCTCACTGCTGAAACATCAGTTGGTACATGCCATTCTTTAATAGCTTTTATCTTTTCAGGGTCAACAGCCAGCCCTTGTTCAGAACTAATGTGACCCAAGTATTGGATATTGTCTTTATAAAATTCACTTGCGGATTTGCACCTCTTGGTTTCCGCGAGTTTTGCAATATATCCTCCAAGTGTTTGTTGTGTTCTTCCTCACCCTTTTGAGTAGACTAAAATATCATCTCTGAACATAAGAAAAATTTATCAAACCACTTATTTAACACACTGTTCATCAGGCACATAAATGTGGCAGGGGCATTTGTCAAACCAAAAGGTAAGACTACAAATTCGTAAGGCCCATACCTGGTTCGAAAGGTTGTTTTGCTGATGTCTTATTCTTTAATTCTATGCTGGTGATAACCAGTCCTTAGATCAATCTTCGAAAATACTGAAGCTCCTCTCACTTGATCAAAAAGATCATCAATTCTAGGTAAAGGATATCTATTTTTAATGGTTAGCTTATTCAATTGACGATAGTCAATGCACATCCTAAAAGTTCCATCTTTCTTTTTCACGAACAGCACTGGTGCTCCCCAAGGAGACACACTCGGTCTGATATAACCTTTATCTAACATTTCTTGCAATTGCATTTTCAGTTCCATTAGTTCATCGGGGCTCATTTGATAAGGGGCTCGGGAAACAGGTACTGCTCCCGGCACCAGATTGATTTAAAAATCAATCTCTCTTTTGGGGGGAAGATGAGGAATCTCATCTGGAAAAACTTCCTTAAATTCTCTTAGTACTGGTAAAGCATTCAGCAATTTTTCTTCAGTTTTCTATTCTATTTCTTCCACGTGTACTGCATAAACTTGGTATCCTTTTCTTGCTGTTCGTTTTAATTGCAATGCTGATATTTATCTTACAGAGATAGGTTTTGGTTTTCCCTTGAGAATAAAAGGTTTCCCCTCTTCATCTACACAATGCAGGGTCTTGTCCCAACAGTTCATCATAACCTTCTTCTTTTCCAGCCAGTCCATCCCTATCAGCAAGTCATATGAACCTAAGGGAAGAATGTTCAAATTTACTTCTGTTTGAAAATCATTTAGTTTAATTGCTGTTCGGGGCAATTTATGTGTTACCTTCCTCTTGGTTCCAGTGGCCAGCTGAACCAGCCATGACTGCTGAAATTTTTCAGTTTTAAGGTTACATTTTTCTACAATTTTTGGACTAATGTAACTCAAAGAAGCACCCGGATCAATCAAAACTGTGACAGATTGGTCAGAAATCTTACCCTCTATTTCCACCATGGTAGCTTGATGTTCTGCTTGTCGATTTTCCAAGGCTGCACTAATGGTGGGTATATTTCTGGCTATGTCATTTACTGTGGTAGCTTCTCGGTCTCTCATAATCATCTGAATGTTTCGATGAGGACAATCCCTCAGAAGATGGGGTTCTCCACAGCCCCAACATTTCAAGGGTTCATTCATTTTTACTGTACCTTCCTTTTTATTGTCTCCATCTATTTGTTTTGAAGCCACTTGGGATTGAGCAGTTTTACTTTCTTTAGGTTTATTAAAAATTTTCTGCTAATGATTCCTGCCAAAATTCTTCAAATAGGCTGGTTTCTACTTCTTCCCTTTTAACTCATTCTTATTTACCCAGCTTTTCCCATGTTCAGTTTTGCCTTTGAACTGTCGGTAACATAATCTAGTTTTCCTCACTGCCTCGTCCATAGTTTTTGGGTTGTCAAACTCGATTTTCTCTTTGTACACAACAGGAAAACAATTCAGAAACCTTTGTACCTTTGCCTTTTCTTCCCTTATGTAAGGTACATATCTCAACAGATTTGTAAGCTTAGTAACAAACTCATCAATAGTGAGTTGTCCCAGTCTAAGTTCATGAAATTCCTTGGCTTTATCATCATAGTAACATTCATTTAGATAACGGTTTTTGAACTTAACCTGGAAATATTCCCAAGTAACTATCTTTTCATCAATGGCATGCACCATTTTCGTCTCCTCCCACCACAAGGTAGCCTTACCTTGTAGCTGGTATACAGCTAATATGGCCTTCAGATTGCTTTCATATTCATAGACCTGGAAATACTTAATCATGTTCAGCAACCAAGCTTCCGCATCTTCCTCCTTCTCCCCATCATAGGAGGGAGGTTTGATCTTTTGGAATTCCCCCTGTAATTCCCTTTTCTGCTTATACTGATGCCTAACAGCATCATCATCCTCAGACTCATCAGTCTTCCTCTTTCCGGAACCTTCGCCTTCTTGGCTGTTCCGTGAAGTTAGCTCTCTGATGAGCTTTTCTTGCTCCTTACTGGCTAATGACAACCTGTCATTCTCGCTTCTCAACTCATCCATTTCTCGTTGCAGCCTGTGCAACATAGCCATCACCGGAGCGTTGGGATCTAGTGTACTAGACTCATCACGCAGATCCACATAAATTTCTTCACCTTCTGCCATTCCAGCACCACTGTACATTACACAACACAGATCAGTGAAATTTAAATTTTTTCCAAAATACTCATTTATACAGGGAACACACAGCAACAGTGAGCACCATGTCAACAGCCCAATTTTTTATAACTTGGGCACTGATACCATTTGTCACACCTCCATTACACCTCCAATTTTTTTTTTTTTTTGGGCATTCTAAATATCAGAATTAATCTCAACAAGGTATGTCATACACTAATTTCTATTGGGACCTGGTTCGAATCATATTTCTGCCTCAATATGATTTAGTTTATATAATTACACCCCTCCATTTAATAAATTTAATTTAATACATTACAATTAATAAATAGGATCTTATATTATTGGCTGAGTGGATTTGCACCACTAACCCACTTACCATAAAGGTTATCCTTGTATGATTTATATATCACATGTGTATTGATATTCCTGCCTTCGTTGATGTTAATCTAACTATTAGGCTTATTGTGGGGTTCGAATATCATATTCACATCAATTATTGTAACCAATATACTCTATCATTAGAATTCCTTTATATTTGGTCCAATGTTTATAACTGTTGATTTGATTGATTTCGATGATCTCATATCTACGTATACGTTGAACGTATGGATATTTAATAAACTGGGAACCATGAATTTCTCACCAGGTGTGAGTCACGTCCTCACTCGTTTATTGTATATGTCGTGCACTTTGAAATGCATGTGAATGTAGACGTATAAGTTTCTTTTTTCTAAGTACAACGTCTTTGCAAGTTAGGTTTACTTTGGTGTGGGAATTGATATATTTTACCTGTATCCATGTCATCACGTGTAAATTTTTTTGAATCTGAAATGAAGTTCATTCCCTTCTCGTGAGTGCGTTATGGATCCAACTTGTCATGGGTCATGGCCACGCCATACGATTCTGAAATCTAAGCATTCAATACTACATGAGCATAGCTGCTGTGGCTTCCTTTGCTAGCTGGTAAATTTAATGTTGACTGACCGGTTTAATTGCACCTCTCATCCCTTCGATCCGTGGCCTCTCCATGGATATTTTTCCATCTGGACAACTGAGATTTCAATGGTACCATTAGGGTTTCGAATTTCGATTTTGGTATATCTTGTGCGCTTAATTTTTTCAACTGTTCTTTCTGCCTTCATTTGGTTTTCTCCTTGTTAATGGTGGTGCCGAGCCTCTGTGCACTAAAGACGCAGGACTTCATACCCTCCAGGCGTGTATTAGTCCATCAATACATCACATTGTAGGTAATTTCTTGTAAGCATTAGTTGCGTTAACTTTAGACTCTATTATTGATTTTTGGGCATCGTAATACCTGTACATGGAAGTAATTTGCCTGAGTTTTATTTATGCCCTTCTGTGTTTTGCGTCTGCTTACTATCATAGAGAATAGAATTGGATTCTCTTACCCATATACCTTTAGTAATTTCTTTATATTGTGTATAATTTGGTTTCTTTGCCACCCTCATGATTTAATTTGGTGAATGACTAACGAGGTGCAATATCAACATGCCTGCATTTCTGAATAGGCATAATCCTACTTGTCTTTTTGCCTTGGAGAGATGGTGGCTTGATTTCACGTGTACGCTATCCGGCTAGGTAAAAATTGATTTGGATTTTCTATCAGTAGAGATATTTTTTCAAATTCCTCTATTTCCTTCTGGTGTTTGATTTTTACGTTCTAGATCTACTTCTGTGGCAAACTCTGTTGGAACAAGGAACGACCTCCTTAGTTAGGTATTGATTTATTTCTCTACATAAGTTTACTTTCATTTTCACTAGAATTCCTTTTATTAATTTCCTAAATGAATTTACACTGCCCTGTATGTATGCAGGTATGGTAGATGCTATGTAGACTTCGTTCTTGGCCAGCTCTGGACTAAACATGTCATTTGGCACTGATTTCCATGACTCATGGTTTTTCAGGTAAGTATACTCATGGATGGAGGGGAGCTATCCTCTCATAGCATTGTTCTGCCCTGCTTATTTAAAAATCATTAACTTTCTTACGATTTTAACCAGTGTCCCTTGAAGTCCTAGACTTGGTCAGAGACTGAGTATTAATTATTTTCAGTCACTTTTTAGTGTTCATTGATTTGTTTAAATCCTGGAAAGAGAACATGACTTTTTTGTTTCAAGACTCTGGCCCGAGAGGGCTCAGTTCCTTTTTAATTGTTGTATATAGAAGGTGTTTATTTCTGTGTCCTTATAATTTTTGTTTCCCATAATAATTTCAAAGAACTACAGATTATTAATTTTTGGATGTCCTCATGCTGCCTCGCCTGAAATTATTTGTTGAGTGTGAGCTAATATGGTTTAAGGACAATGAATTATTCGTTATTAATTTTGTTTACCATAGTAGTGACTGTGACTTATATAAGTCTCTTTATAGCCAGTTTTTGTTTTTTGTACAGTGACTCATGGCTATCTTGTTATATATATATTTTGTATAATTCTTACAAGAGACTCTCAGGAATTTTGAGAAGTTATGTTTCCATTGGAAACTTTGTATGCATAGGGAATTTTTTTCCTGTAGCTAGATATTTCTAAATACGTTTGCTATTTAATTGTTAGTAGAGAACAGTCTCACTACACCCATGTTTAGACTGAATTTCTTTATTGATACATGCATGTATACATATTTTTATGCATGAATTTTGTGTACCCATTTTCCAATATACATATCTATTTAACCATGTATGAGATACAGATACTATTTTATTTATAGTTTTCATACACTTCTAGCTTTTCATATTATGAAATTCCTATTTCTATGTGAAACAATTATACACTACTAAATCTTTCCACTCTTCCATTCAATCCTTATTAAAGGGAATAGAAATTATTTTAAATGTTGAAATGCTCAGCTGTTGAAATTTTCTCTCATAAATCTTTGCTCTTCGCTTAGTAAGTATTTAAATGAATACTTATGTACTCTGTATGCTTACAGTGTGGGCTAAATGTATCCCATTTCCCATAAAAGCAGATTAAAGTTACAAATTTGTGAATTATTAGGTACTATAAATCCCCAGATCTTAACTTATATATTGATTTAGAGATTATGGAGGATTCCTCCTCATTGTTCTAATTCCTACAACTAGGCGGACTTGAGAAGGTTAATTATTTCTTAAATCTGTAAATGTATGGAACAACCTTCAAAATTCAGAAAAACAATATAACGAACTATAATTGGTTCCATCACAATTAAATATTCAACTATTATCATTTTCTGTAATCATACCACTTCGGAAATTGATCAGGAGTAGTTTAAAGTTAAATTATCTGTAGAGGAATATGTATCCTCAGATTTAAACCGACCTCGGTTTAGAGTTTCTGTTGGATTCTACTCTACAAATTTATTTTCTACAACTATATAGAATTAAGAAGGTGAATTCCTTATGGTTAACTCTGTTAAATGTAGCATTTATAATTCTAATATACAATCAACTTTTATATGTAGCCAATTCATACTATATGAAGTAAACACATCAATAAATTTAAATACATACCACTCATGTAGTCGACCAACCTCCCAACCTTAGAGTCCTTCTCTCTCCCAGAACTCACCCCCGAGCTGAGATCATCTCCTAACACAGATCAACCTCTAATATATTTAGGAGCAGCTTATTTAAGCTATTGTTCCCCAAAGCATGTTTCTAATTCTGCGTCAAGAATATCAGGATGCTTTTCTTCCTGTTTGCCTAGGCTTCCCATTTTAGGGATTCTTTAAAGCTGTTTTATGCTTTTCCCAACTTTTCCAGCTTTTTACCTCTTTCCAACTATTTTCCTCATCATTGGGGAATTTATATTTTTCCTCAAAAATCCAAATTATAAATAATTTCTTTCAAGGATTTTTGAAAGATTGTGGGGAAATATTTGCCTCATCCATCCTCATGGATTTAGCAAGTGATCTCATAAATCTCATTTTGGTCAATCTGCACCACATCATTTTATTCATTTACTCAATTAAATATTTAATTACATTCACAAAATATTTATCCTTTGCAGTCCACTCCCCTTAGGATTAAAGTTCAAATGTCTAGCTTTGAAATTCAAACACATAAATTGGGGGTGTTACAAATGGGGTAGGGCGTAGTGTTGTATACTTCATATTCTTCTTCTTCATTCTCCAAAAACAAAGGTTATTCATAGTCAATGGAAGGTCGGGCAGGAGAATATAATACCAACTATTTGGACAAGGGCCCATTCTTTATATTCATGTTTCCAACCCTACAACTAATATAAGAATCCATAGTGGCTAACCAAGGTCTTACTAAAATGAGAGGATATCCATTAAACTTCCTTTTTTTGTTGTAGGACCAGGAAATCATAAGGGTACTCCAAAGAGTCGATTGAAACTATAACATCCTCAACAACTCCTTCCGGAGCTACTATGAACTAGTTTGCAAGCATCAAAACCATTGTGGTTTTCCTCAAAGTCCATTGGAGGTTAATTTTAAACATAGTTTTCTTTGTCATTAAATTGATTTCAGCCTTGAGATAAATTAGGTTATTGGGGACTATGACACCATATATGTATACATCCACAACCTGACTACCAGGGTGTAGGTACTTCCCGAAGATCACCCTTCCAAAAATTAATATGGAGAACTGTCCTCCTACATAAATGGTGGGGGTACCTTTATTATTTCTCCCAGGTTTATTAAATAACTTTTCCTTGATGAGCCATTGTAAATAGGAACATCCTTAATTTCCTAGAGAATGGATATTTTCACACACAAATGTTTCAGTTCTCCGAGTAGTTTAGTCTCCTCTGGGGTGTACTGACTATAGTGGATCAGGCACTCCAGAAAAGGAGGTTGTTGGATCTAAGTGTTAATCTCTTCCTTTTCCTCCTCAACCTTTGTAGGTGGACATGGAGGATGATTTTCCAAGATTACTCTTCCCGACTTGAGATTTATCTCATGTATCTCCACAATATAAGTTGGATAGGATTTCTCTCCATTGTAAACCTAATTTCTTGCTGTTTGGGTTAGGATTGGGCTATGGAGGCATCTGAGGCAACTTGGGTGATTTGAGGTTGAGGTTGGGGTGGAGGCAGTAAGGTAGGTGGTTGATTATGTTGGGGCCTCCACCCTTGTGATGGGTTGCTCCACTGAGGTGGTTTAGGAACATACTATTGGAATTTTTGGTTCATAGGCTCGGGGTGATATGGAGGGTTGTAAGGCCAAGTACGAGGTGTAGGCCATGATGAAGGAGTAGAAATGTACCAATATTGTATAGGGACATTCTAATTGGTATGATAATATTAGTAAGGTTCACCTTTCATACCCTTTCGATATGACCAAGGCCCTTGAGGCATTCTCTGATTTATGAAATAGATTTTCTCTGGTCCCACTTCCCCACCCTGATATACAACTTTGCACCCAAGTAAGGAGGGACACTTATCTATGGCATGATTCTCTTCAAAAACTAAGGAAGCCTATATGAAATTTAGTGGACATTCATTCCGAGGGTGTTTTCTAGTACATATAGGAAAGGAGATAGCCACGGCCCTTTATATTTCCTATTGTTTCCTGTTGATATACATTGTGTCCATTTGCAGTGAAATAGTGTGCATAATCTCACTTTTTAAGCCCTCCAACATATTTTCAATCTCATTTTTGATGGAGGTGGAAGAGTAATGTGTGTTCTTCATGATTTGGTTAGATCTACCTTTCTTCTTAGTTTCCCTAGATTGATTCTTAAAGACATTTTTGATGTCCTCATAAGGAAATTGGTAGATATATCCTCATGATAACATATTAACTTTTTCAATCACCTCCTCCATTATCCCTTAGATAAGTATTAGTTTAAGTGATCTAGGGTCAAGGGTGAAACTATCTCTTTTTTAGTTTAGTTGGAATGTTTCTTCATAATCCTCTAACGATTCATCAATTCGTAGAGTCATTCTAGATATTTTGTCATTTTTTTCCTTAGATCTATAGTAGTCCATGTATTTGTTGTTAAAGGACTCTTGCATCTATATAGAGATAGTGATGCTTTTCCCAGGAAAACCCATGAACCCACACAAGGCCACATCCTTGAGGGGGAATGGAAACAATTTCAACTTTTCGCCATCTGAAGAATATTCATAGCTACTGGAGAAAAAATAAAAATTGAGCATGACAGTGTCAGGATCCTTATAGGTTAGTCCATGGAAATGTTGAAGGGCTAAGGGACTGATGTTCCTCATCCTATTTTCCCCATATATTTCTGTAATCAAAAAGTCTCCTTAGGTCCTAGTCTCAATCATGGCTTGAATTAGCAAAGAAGGTTCCTTAGGTAAAGTAATTTCTCCTTCTTCTCCAATATGTTCTTAAAAATTTTCAAGAGACTCACCTATGGTGTGTTCATCCTCAAAGTCATTGAAGAAGAGTGAAGGTTGATTGTGTGGGGATGTGGGGGTTTTTGGTAAAAACTTTCCTTGTTTATCCCTACTCCTATGAGGCATGAAAGTCAAACTATTTTTTTATTTTTCAATACATTGGAACCAAATGTAAAATAAAAGACAAAAATAATGCTAAAATAGAATGAAAGCATCTACTTAGACACCTCCCTAGCAATGGTGACAAAAATTG
This sequence comes from Pinus albicaulis, assembly GCA_034641835.2. Classification (NCBI taxonomy): domain Eukaryota; kingdom Viridiplantae; phylum Streptophyta; class Pinopsida; order Pinales; family Pinaceae; genus Pinus; species Pinus albicaulis. The sequence goes on from CM076582.1 coordinate 940,717,150, forward strand.
GTGAGCCCTGGTATTGCACAAAGAGTGTTGCAACTCCAAGAGGCTACTCTATTTTACTTTTATCAACCTGTCGTTCATAAAAACTTGGAGGTTACAATCATATATACATAGTAGATGCATTCCACTCATGACATCCTCTTCGTAGTCTAATGAAGGGGTTCTACCACTAGGGCTACTTATAGGGGAAGAAGTTTGTCACACTTATAAAATAAACCTAAGATTGTAAATAACTCAATACCATTACTCTATCAGTAAGAAATAAAATAGTCTAAAGCATAAGGACACACCTAGCTATATACAAGAAAGGAAATCTAGAATTACACTAAAGCAAGAAAGAGAGTTAAACTAAGTCACATTCATATAGTAAATTGTTAAATTAAAATTGCGGAAAGGGAGATGTACCTAATCACACATTGATGGGCCAAATGGCTAATTAACCTCTAAATACTTCATGCTTGACTACTATGCTTTAAAAATGCATCTATTCATGAGCTAACTATGCTTATAAATACTATTTTTTGCAACAAAAGAAAAATGTGTTGAGGTGGATTAAGAAGGTCGTGGACTCATGGATTCAGATTTGAAGGTGTCTTGCATGTTGTGTCAGGTCTAGGTGAGGTGACAGATGGTTTCTGGCCCAAAGTAGTGGATGACTAGTGCTGCTACAAGATCTCCTACAAGGTTTTCTCTATTGCTACATGATGTCCTCAAATGCTATAGGAAAAATGTTGAGGGTTTTTTGAGGCTAGAAATGATCAGGAAAGGGTTAGGAAATGTGGGATAAAGGTGGACTTAGGTGGATTTAAATTTTTCATCGCCTAGCTCGAAAATTCTTTTGAAGGCCGTCTTGCCCCTCCAATGTAGCTCTGACTGTTGTGGTCAAGATCTCAAAAAACTAGGCTAATGGTGATTTTCTTGAAAGTAGGTTGATGGAGGGTGGAAACTAAAGTTAGGGATGTTGGTGGATTTATCCTCTGATTCTCTACTCAAACCCGTAAGAAAAATACCCATTAATGAAATTAACATGGAGAAATATATGATGAAAATGCTGGAAAAGATGAGTTGAATTTAATAAGAAAAAATACACATGAATTTTAGTTAGAAACCTAACTCAACATTCATAACATGTTCATGATAAATATATAAACCTTTCTATCCTTTTGAAGAAATCATAAAATGAAAGCGATTTTGGGTGTTTGTGAAGATCTAGCCTCCTTAATCTCCAATGGAAGAGGTGAGAGACAGAAGATTTGACACATATGTTTGGAGTTTTATATGCTACTATACCATGATCTACAATATCCTAACAACAAAAACATGAAATGGAAGTAAACTAAACAGAGAAAAATGAAATTTAAGAAAACTAACTACAACACATGAAATAAACTATTTACAATGGCATGGAAGTAAACATAAATACACAAGAGAGACTCATGCCAATGGATTGGTCCCTAACCCACAAGCTCAACTCTCTAAAACTAAATCAATCAAGGATAAATTGAATACTCATTTTATTGCAGAAACAATCTCATTACATAGCCATGAAAGTCACAAAAGTCTATTACAATAGGTAAGAGTCTCCTAGCTATCTCTAAAATTAAAATCCAAATGATCTCTTTCTCTTCCCTATTTAATCTAAAGGGTAGATACCAAAAACTCCCTAAAAGGTAGATGATTTCTCCCATTTGAATGAAAGAGAAGTGAATCTTTGGTTCACTTGGTCTTCCACTTGCTTGGCTGCCTTTTATTTCGAGTTGTTGAAGGGAATGCCGAGGATCCTTTACCTTGCTTTAGGATTTAAGGAGGTGGTAAAACCCCCTATAATGTCTCCTTGTTTTATACTCTGATATTTCATTGTACAATATTCAACAAAAATGGCATATCTTCGTGATTATCCTGCCTTTAAACCATATTAGGCATTCAAAGATTAAGAAGCCTTAATCACCATCTACACTAAGAAACATATGACCATAATTTTATTAAATGTGATAAAGAGAGACTAATAACGCTAATAAGGTGAGAATTAACCCCTCCACATAGACCTAATGATGGTACTCATCACTAGCATATAGAGCCAAAATTTGTAGAGTATATAAAGCGGAAATTTTTTCCAATGAAAATATTTTTCAAAAATCCTAATAGAACTAATAGCCTAATACTCCATATCCATACCTATAGGTGGAATCTCATCACTAGAATTAACATGGCGAACAACTGCAAAAATATTTCCAGACTCAATCAGATCATTGCAGTCTTGCATGACTAGGTACCAAAACCCATACATTTTTTTATTATTTCAATAAAAAATATCTGTTAGAAAACATAGGTCAGTCATCATGTCATATAACAAGAAATACAATTCATTGTAGGTGCACATAATAACTACACCATGGGTTGTTCAAAATGGAAGATAACTAGGAAATTTTCTATTTATATCTGTAGAAATTTATTCCAACAACTTCCATCCCAATCCTCAATCACCTTCAAAGTAGTCAATTCTTCGTTCAAAACATGGTTAACTGAATTGGAAATTTTCTACTTCTTCAATTGACCATACAAAAGTGGAGCCATTATTGACAATGTATACCAACTGATTTCTGTATATTTCTGATGACATACATCGTCCGTTAGTGATTGGAACAAATGAAAAACCCCATTCATTTTTTATGATATTGAAGCAATATATTGTATACCCATCATGTGGATAATCTGCATACTCTTTGTATACATATAGCCAAAACAGATTAGCTTTATAAACACTCCATTCTTAGGGGTGAAATGCCACCAAATGGAATTCGATCTCTTCTCTAAACTCAATCAAAACTATTGCAAACATAGTATTTAGACTGCATTCTATCATACTTATGTTTGAGAACAACCGAGTCATACCTTTTGTTTGTTATATTTTCCAACAATGAAAATAATTCTCAGCCTCCAATTTGTATATGCCATATCTTTTTAAACGCCTTTGTAAATGGATTAATTAAATAATAGTTTTGTGAATGGTAGAATTTTTTCTGTAAGGATAAAGTCACCAATGATGTAAGGATAAAGTCACCATTGATCCAACAGTATACTATACTCTATATATTTAATATATGAATCACAAACAAAACTAAGATATGTGCCCATTCTTATTTTGGTATTCAACAACAAGATAATTGCCTTGATTGTTGATGAAAGGAACCATAAATCCAAATTCCTTCATGGAGACATGATTTCCAAGTGATAAGAAAGAATTGTTTCGCAAAAAAAATTTCCATTTCTTAAAAACCATGTAAAATTTATCACAAATGATAAAGGGTGCCAAATAAATACAATTTTAATAATTTCAAATGGAAGACAACTCCAAATGGCTCTATCCATGATCATACAATAAAATCGCCTAACCAAAAGAAAAAAGAAAAAAGAAAAAACACATGAAATCAAGGAAACAATTTTCAAATAAAATTAAACACAAATAAGATTAAAAAACATATATAATTTCCAAATTACACAAATATAAACAAAGATAAAAATATTATAAAATTAATGTTTGTGAAATGTTGGTCATATTTATAAACATGATAAATATTAAAATGATTACAACATTACAATAATGTTTATAATGTTTATCTATTGATTCATTCAAATCTAATAAATGCATTTACTACAACCTATTTAATGAATATAGATCCAAATTTATGTAATGAAATATAAAATATTTTTATTGCATAGAAATATATCTAATGCATTAAACCTAAAATATAATATAAATCTACCTATTACATAAATTACAAATCTAACTATTGAAAATAAATTACTTTATTCAATAGATTGCAACCAATTTTATGCATTAAATAAAAGTCATATTGAAATCTATAAAATGAAATATAAACTATTAAACTTATTGAAATCTATAAAATGAAATTTAAACTATTAATGTTCAACTAAATTAAAATCTATACATATTTAATAAAGGTAAATTGTAATATAAACTTATTCAATTAAGATCAATTGAAATCAATTGGAATCTAGACTTATTCAATTGAGAGAAATTGAGATTAGTTGATATCAATATAAATATACTCTTTTGCAAGGGAATAGCTCCCGAGAAATGGGAAACCCATTCGAGAGGCTCCTACACTCCTGGGAGCTTTGGAACGGTGTGGAAACTTATCATTTTCATAGGATATGTGACCAGAGCTCGGGCACGTTACGTTTCAAAATTGTTGACTACTATGATGATTGATGTTCCAGTGAAAAAAAAAATTCCTTTCTGTAGTAAGTTTTACCTAAAATAAATTTCTCTTCTGTAAATTTGTCCCAAAATCCAGCCAAAAAATATTCCCTTCTCCAACTTACGCACAAAAAAAAAATCTTTTTCCTGCCAAACTCACTCACAATATTGCATAAAGTTTGTCAGTATACCTTCATTCACTCCATCACTGTAATTGTTAACTTGTTTAAGAGCGCATAGTTGCTCGCTGTAGCCTTGTATTCATTTTAAAATACTGCCAGATTGAGTCGTTCTCTACGGCCACTAACCTCAGTGATTTTCCAAATATTCTTTGTTTTTTTCTAGACATTTAATATCAAATAGATAAGGCTTTAATAGTGAAGTCTTTAATAGTTAAGGCTTTAACTTTTCAAGGATTTCTTCTTTTTTGTCCTTCCTATTTGTGAGCTCTTCTACTATTTCATTTTTTAGTCTCATTTTATGTGATACCTAAACTATGGTTTATTGCTTTCCTTAGTTGAAATTCCTCTTGCCATTAGTATGTTAGTTCCATTTACCTTGAGATTCAGAGAAACTCTCTAAACTAGTTCTTATAAAGATATTTATATTTTTTCATAATAAGAAATTATGCTTTTTTTCTTTGTAAAAAATCATATTAAAGTAGTAAATTCATTGATGATGTATCAAACCCATCTACTACATTACAACCTTCCAATTAATTTGGTTTTTTATATAACTTGTATGAGCTACATTTTATCAACTTTCCATTTATATTTTTAGATATGTTGGATGGTTTTATTAATTGGATAAGCAGAATGATAAATAGGCAACTTTCATATGAAATGAAATTGAATCTGTTCACTACCAAAGAAATACTAATAGTTGTCTCTTTCTCAAGTATAACTCAGATAACAAAGATTTATATATGTTTTATTCTCAAGTATAATTTAGATAACAAACCCCACTATCGTGTTAATCTATCCTTACAAATGTTTTATTTCCTATTCACTTTTGAATTTCGTTTTAATTCATTTTCAATTTTATGATATATTACATTTTTAGATTTTAAGAATTTCAACTTTTAATATTTTAATAATTATTCAAAAATATTTATATACCATGTTATGATTTTTTTTGGCTATGTTTTGGTTCATGGATAAACATTTACTAGTGTGTTTTTTTAGTATTAGTTAATTATTTTATTATTATTATTATTTTGTGAGAATTTTACAATACCATTATAGCTAAGGTTTTAATTATTTAAAATATGTTTTTAATAGATAAATAAACTCAATATTCTAGAAATTTTTTGTAAAATATGTCAAGCACAACTTTTATAATTTTAAAATCTTTTCACAAATTTTTTTAGTATAAAATTAGCTTCGAAAATATAGTTTACGCATTTTCTTTTTAAAATGTTTTCACAAATTTTTTTAATATAAAATTAGCTTCAAAAATATAGTTTACGTATTTTCTTTTACGAGTATAGCTTTTAATAGTTATTTTTAGTTAATAATTAATAATTTTAAAAAATATAGTTTTTGCATGTTCTTTTAAAGGTATTGCTAGCTTTTAATGGTTATTGTTAATAATTTTCAGCAACAAAGTAGACACATCTCCATGTGAAATCAAGACTTGTTTTAGTGCAAACTTTATTTTGCTAAGTTGGAATTTTAGAGTTGCATCTAAAATAATATTTATGAAAAAATCCATTAGCCATGTTGGCACACATACAAGCAAATGTAATGTGTTGTTGTGTTTCTGATTTATCTTCTTCATATATATCTTGAATTGTGTAATGGTGTTACTCTTTTGTAGAGAGAAAGAATTTTATTTAACAAGAATTTAAGCTTAGGGAATTTTTAAATACTTAATCTAAAAGGAATTTAATGTTAGAGAATTTTGCAATACTTAATCCAAAGAAATAGGATATGTAACACGATAGAAGGCATAAAAGCTTCATGCAAGTAAAGCATAGATCAGTGTAAAGAATCCCTAAAGCATAGATTTCTGTAAAGAATATATGTTATATAATTAAAATTTAAAATTATAGAATTTTACAACACATAATTCAAAGTATAAAATATGTGAAAGGTAGGAGCTGAGACTTAAACCATGAGTTCATGGGATCTCTATTTATATTCGATTAAACTCGAATAAAATAAAATATTTGATATAGGTATACATTATATTATATTTGATTAAACTCGGATAGAATAAAATATTTGATATAGGTATACATTATAAAGCTATACATTTTCTTATAGGTTTTGTTTTGAAGTTGCTAAGCGTTTAGCCAATTTTCATTATAAATTTGAAAATGGGACAATATTAGTGGAAAATTTTAGTTCAGTTTATTGTTTTTTATTTTTTCACATTATAAGAAGATAAATCTTCTTTATGTTATACATTTTGTTGATAGGAAATAGTTTTTGGAGAATATGGTTGTTTTTTTTAATATGGAAAATTTGATGGATTTACTTTAATTTATTTTATTATTTTTTAGTTATTAAAATTTTTAACATAAATATGATTACATTTAATAATAATCATCAGTTTAGTAATTATAATTTTAGTTTTCCTTTAGAGAATATCTAGAATTATATTTTCTTAAAATATCTTAAACGAATTCCAAAATTCGTGCTTTATGAAATTTCTATGTTTTTAGATAAAGTCCTTAATCATTTAATTTATCCTTTATGAGATTTCTACATTTTTACGGTAAAGTACTTAAGAATTTTAAATGTATTTAAATGTATTTGAATTCTTGGTCAAGTTAGGTAAGAATATTAGTGATAATAACATGGATGCATTTTCCTTTAATTAGCATTTGAACAAAATTATTGATGTATAAATTTGAAAGTCCTAATGTTTTATTGACAATAAAAATTATTAAAAATTGTAATTTTAGTTTTGTTTTAGAGAACATCTAGAATTATATTTTCTTAAAATATCTTAAAATAAAGCCAAAATTCATGCCTTATAAGATTTCTACTTTTTTAATATTAGTGATGGTAACATTGTACCTTTTCCTTGAACTAGCATCTAACAAGATGTTTAAAATTCAAAGTCCTAATGTTTTATGAACAATAAAAATTATTAAAAAATATAATTTTAGTTTTGTTTCATAGAACATCTAGAATTATATTTTGTTGAAATATCTTAAATGAAGGACAAAAGTCATGCCTTATGAGATTTATGAGTTTTTTATGTTTTAGGGTAAAATACTTAATAATTTTAAATTTATTTGAATTCCTGGTAAGTTATATAAGAATATTAGTGATGGCAACATGGATATATTTTCCTTTAATTAGTATAAAATTCAAATTCCTAATGTTTCATTGACAATAAAAATTATTGAAAATTATAATAATAATTTTATTTTCTAGAATATCTAGAATTATATTTTCTTAAAAAAATTTAAAATTATTTGAATTCTTCGTCAACTTAGAGAAGAATATTAGTGATGGTAACATGGATATCCTTTCCTTTAACTTGCATATGAAGAAAAAAAATTGATGTATAAAATTCAAAATCCTAATGTTTTATGGACCAAAAAAAATATTAAAAATTATAATTTTGTTTTAGAGAACAACTATAATTATATTTTCTTTAACACTATATTTTTCTCATAATGTGTTACAATGCACTACAAAAATTTTATTGTATAGATTGTTGATAGGTGTGTTCTTAAGCACACTTTCATTTGCATTTACATTTTTCTATACAATTGCATATTTTTTTTTATTTGTCATTATACATTTTTCTTATAATATGATTTTTTTGTGTCTCTTGTATTAATCAGGGAAATCATGGAGAGTGGTAGGTCAATACCGGAAAATGGATATGAAAATGCTTCTCTTCATTCAATTCCAAGTGGTCAAGTCCAAAAAAGCACAAACCCCAAGAAACCCTTGTTAAAATTTGTGAAGAAAATTATTAGAGAGAAGAAGTGGTGGTTGTGAAGAATGGATGTGCACATTGTGTAACTACGTGTTTGAAGGATGTCACACTAGGGTGTGGCATCATATTCTATCCATATATGGTGATGGAGTAAAGGGTTGTACATGTACTATTGAGAAAAGGATTGAATTGACAAAGCTTCATATGGATTTCCTAGGAACTAATGTAATGAACCTGGACAATGATTGTAAATTTAAAGTACCTAGATATCCTTCCCATTAGATAGAAGATTCGATTAATCAAAATGCATCAAAATAATTTGAGCATGTGCGGGGTTCTACTTCCGGTAGTTTTCTCAAGAACAAATTTCAAAATATACAATGTAGTACATAGGGATGAGTCTGATGATGGTATTACTGATTTTTTTAATGGAAAATTGAATTTTATTTAGTACTTCACATTCTCCACATTACAAAGAAATTGTGAAAAAAATCATAACTGCTGGCCTAGGATATGCACCTCCAAATTACAACAAAATGAGGAAATCATTGTTAGAAAAAGGGGTGAAAAGAATGCAGGGGCTTATGGGCCCTCTTAAACAATATTGAATTTTCAATAGTTATTCATGATTGGACAAGCATTAAACAAAGGCCATTGTTGAATATTATTGTTACATCTCCATCTCAGCCCTACCATTTAAGATCAATTGATTATAGTGGGAAACTAAAGGATGATACCTTCATGTTTAAATTATTGAAAGAAGGAATTGATGAGGTTGGTCGTTCAAGTGTAGTACACATAATCAAAGATGCAACCCCTGTTTCCAAAGCAGTGGGTTTGATGGTTCAAAGCCGATATAGACATATCTTTCGGACTTCTTGTTGTGTACATGCCTTGAATAATGTCCTTAAGGATATTGGAAAAATATATTGGATTCCCAAACTCATTTTATATGCAAGAGATTCACAAATGTACATTTGACACCACCATGCCTCTTTAGCAATCTATAGGATGTATTCAAGGAAGAGGTTTTTGAAAATTGCAAAAACAAGATATGTTACATTCTTCATTCTTCTTCAATGTATGGTTGAGGTGCATGCATCATTACAAGCCATTTTTTTTTCCCAAGAGTGAAATCCATGGTCTGAATCTAAATTACTGTAGGCAAAAAAGATAAGAGAGGAGTTTCTCAATGATGATTGGTGGTGTGATTGTAAATATGTTGTTTCTTTGACATTTCCAATTCTAGAGTTGATTATGTATACAGATTATGATTCCCCCACCCATGGAGAAGTTTATGAATGTATTAATACCACAGTAGGTAAGATAAGGCACATCATTTGGGACAGAAACTCCTCTTTGGAGTTATTCAATCAAATTCATAATATAATAGGGAAGAGATGGATCAAACTCAATACCATTCTTCACATGGCTACTTATGACCTTAATCCAAAGTGGTATATGGAGATACGAAATAGATTTCTACCCATTGATGATGAAGAAGTGAAATAAGGCTTTCTTGATGCCATAAGAAAAATCTATACACCTAATGAAGAAAATTTAATGTGGAAACAATTTATTGATTTTGCTACATTAAACCCTTCCACATTCTCTCAATGTGAAAGGGTGCACATTGACATTTATGCACAATTGAATCCCATTGGATGGTGGAGAATGTATTGGGGGGAATCCCAAGAGCTTCAAAATCTTGACTCACACTTGATATTTTAGTTTTCTAGCTCATCGGCAGCTAAAAGGAATTGGTCCACTTACAGTTTAATGCACTCTATTAAGAGGAATGGGATTACCTCTAAGAGAGGAAATAAACTCGTTTAAATGAATAGTAGTATTCAATTTCGCTCAAGGAAGCTACTTGTGTACTTAGAGGGCCCAAAAACAAGATGGGATGTTAATGCTGAGGATGCTTCTCAGATTGATGATGATGAGGATAATCCTTCACAAGATACAGGTTTAGTTGGCATACCTTTGGGTAGCATTGCAGTTTATCATCATATTGATGATGGTGATAATGAAATTGGAGTTCCTAGCAAGGCTCAAGATTATATGGGTAATCCTGATGCTGAAGAATGCACTTTAATGTTATGTTTTGGTCTTTGAGCATTTTTGGACCATGTATTACTTTGCTACTTTGAAAATTTGCAATTTTTTACTATGTATTACATTGGGCATGGTAGCATTATGGATGTTAATATGATTTATTTGATTTTCACCATGTTTCACAAATTCAAATGTGTCTCCTGAATCATTTATCTTTCAAATTTTTAGTTTTGAATTTGATATACATACAATGAATTAAAATTTTAAATTGATTTTAATATTTGAATATTTTAATTCAATATTAATTTTTATTATTATATAAATTATGTAATTAAAAAAAAAAAAAAATTATTATGTAATATTACCGCTCCCAATTAACCATTTCCTATAAATTTTGGGAAAACCTCTAGCCATTCGGTAGACCCATACGCAAGATCCTAACCTTCCCACGTTCAATAAACTCATGCAACATAGGAAATTTATTATCAAATTTATTAATTTATTCATATGTATTATAATATCTATTGAAATCAATTGATTATTCATTAATGTTGAGATCTATAAAAATAACTTAAGTAAATAATGAGGGTTGGGATCAATTGAAATATAAAATTATGAACACAAACGTTAACCCTAAATTGGATATAGAGCATAAAATTTATTCTAGTCATTAAAATACAAACTATTAATTTTATTTAGTAAAATCTATTTTATTCAATAAAATAAAATGTATTATATTTATTAAAATAAAATCTATTGATATTTAGGATACGAACTTATTGAGATCTATAAAATTAATAGAAACTACTAAATTTTAGATCATTTGAAATACAATATTATTTAATAAATTATTGGCTTTCTTCAATAAATTTATAATCTAAACTACTAATGTTGAGATCAATTGCAATGTAAAGTATCAATGTTGAGATCAATTAATGAAATATATAATATAATTATTACATAAAAATATATCCAATGCATAAAACCCAAAATATAATAAAAATATAGCTATTTACTGATTTTTATTTTTATTTTTTAATTTAATAGATTGCAACCAATTTTATGCATTAAATAAAACACATATTTAAATCGATAAAATGAAATATAAACTATTAAAATTATTGAAATCTATAAAATGAAATTTAGAATATTAATGTTCCTGCAATTAAATATAAAATTATTCAATAAATATTATTTGAAATATAAATCATTGGAATCTAAACTCATTTAATTGAGAGAAATTTAAATTGGTTGATATAAATCTATTATCAAATTTATTAATCTATTGATATATCCTATAATATCTATTGAAATCAATTGAATAGTTCTTAAATGTTGAGATATATAAAAATAATTTAAGTAAATAATGAACATTGAAATAAATTGAAATCTAAAATTATGAATATAAACTTAAACTATAAAATGGATTAAGTGCATAAAATTTATTATAGTTATTAAAATACAAACTATTTATTTTTTTAAATTAAATTAAATTTATTCTATGGATTAAAATAAAATCTATTGATATTTAAATTTATGGATATAAGCTTATTCAAATATATAAAATTAATGTAAAGTGTTTATTTTGACATCATTTGGAATCTAATCCTATTTAATAATGTATTGCCTTTGTTCAATAAACTTATTGAATTATATAAAATAAATCTAAAGTGTCTTTGATATCAAGTGAAATGTAAAGTATCAATGTTGAGATCAATTGAAATATAAACTTATTCAATAAATTCTTGATTTTATTTAATAAACTTATTGCGATCTATAAAATTAATATTAATATAAATTATTAAAATCTATAAAACTAATGTTGAGATAAATTGAAACTTGCAAAGTTAATGTAATGTATTGAGATGAATTCAAATCAATCAAAGCATAAAATTATATGACTTGTAAGTATATCTATTGAAATCTATGATCAAATCTATTAATCTATTGATATCTGTTATAATATCTATTACAATGTATTATAAATTTCAAAATTATATGTATTGAAATTTAATATTATCAAAGAAATGGAATAATTTTGTATTGTTATGATGTTTAAAATTAATTTAAGTCATTAAAATATAAACTATTAATTTTATTTAATATTTTTTTAATTCTATTGATTTAAATAAAATATATTGATAAGAATTATATGGCTTCGAAGTAGATATATTGAAATGTATTAATCTTTAAAATCAATTGACTTGGAAGTATAGCTATTCAAGTAGATGTATATGACTTGATAATAGAGGTATTGAAATAGATATATAGGACTTGGAAGTATATCTATTGAAATGTATTAATCTATTGAAAGACCAATTGAAATCTTTAAAATTAATGTTGTTGTCACTTGAAATGTCTCTATATTAAGTTGTAGAAGGTAAATTCATTAGATGTTTGATGTTAAACAAATACTACAGTCTTTAAATTATGGAGTAAGTGAATTCTTAAAAGTATCCTGTGATGTTAAAAATATTTTATCATTTTTTATTTGTTATATTTTAATTTTTAATTAATTGTTAATTTTTGGTAGAGTTAGTAAATAAACGAATTAAATATAAATAAACAAATTTAAAATACATAAATAATTGTTAAGCATTATAAAATAATATTTTTTTCTTTTTGTTTCTACTTTATGGTGAATTATAATGTTTATAATTCTAATTTTTAACTGTTACAAAATAATATAAACTATCGAGATGAATTGAGAGCTATAAAATTGATGATCTCTATTGAGATAAATTGAGAGCTATAAGATTGATGTTTAGATCAATTGAGATGTAACATACCTATTTTATTCAATAAAGTTATTCAAATTTATAAAATGAAATCTAAACTTAGTGAATTGATATAGTTTCTTTTAATTAATAAATATATATACTTGTTCCTTTTAATTTACATATATAAGACTTTAATAGACACGTGGTAATTACTAGTTAGAGAGGAAGATTATCTATAAAGAAAGATTTTGAAGAAATTAATATATATATATATATATATATATATATATATATATATATATATATATATATTCTCTTAATTATTTATATTTAATAAAATTTTATTTCATAAAGTAGTATAAAAAAAAATGTCATTGGAAGCTCAATTCTAGAAACATCCTGCAATGGATGAATTTTCTACAATCCAATAATTTTGTAATTTTGAGATCTATAAATTAATTTAATTAAATCATTAAAATCTAAACTATTGATTTTATTCAATAAAAAATTTAATTCTATTGATTTAAATAAAATATATTGAGATATAGACTTCTGAATATAAACTTTAATCATATAATAATTTTATAACTTGAAAGTAGATCTATTGAAATGTATTAATCTATTGAAATATCAATTGAGGTATTTAAAACTAATGTTAATATCAATTGAAATTTTGCTCTATATTAAATTGTAGAAAGTAAATTTGTTAGATGTTTGATCTTATATAGCTCTTATAATTATGGAATTATGGAGCAGATAAATTGTGTTATGTTAAAAAGATATCTTCATCTTGTTCTTTATTATATTTTAATTCTTCAATTAATTATTTAAAAATAAATTCAACAAATTGAGAGATGTTTCAAGTTTCAATTGATAAACAAAGGATGTTGTGGAGGTTTATGGTTTCTTGAGAAGTTTTAATTTAATATACAAGTTTGACCAAGTTTAGAGTTCATTACTTATTTCCAAAATTGTAGTGAGGTTTAAAATACAAACTATTCTAGTCATTAAAATACAAATGGATAAAATAAAATTTATTCTATTGATTAAAATAAAATATATTGATATGTAAATTTATCAATATAAACTTATTGACATCTATAAAATTAATGTAAGCTATTAATTTTGAAATCATTTGAAATTTAATCTTATTTAATAAAGTATTGACTATAGTTGAATAAACTTATTGAATTCTATAAAATAAAATCTAAACTATTAATGTTGAGATAAATTGAAATGTAAAGTATAAATTTTGAAATTAAATCTAAAATCATTCAATAAATTGTTGATTTTATGAAATAAACTTATTGAGATTCATAAAATTAATGTAAATTATTGAGATCTATCCTATTGATTTTATTCAATCAATTTATTGAAATCTATAAATTGAAATGTGAACTATTAATGTTAGCATCAATTGAAATATATAAAATTAATATAACGTATTGAGATCAATTCAAATCAATCTAGTCCTTAAAATTACATGACTTGGAAGTTTATATATTGAAATGTATTATCAAATCTAGTAATCTATTGATATCTATTATGATATCTATTGAAATATATTGTCAAATTTAAAGTATATCTATTGAAATTTAATCAATCTAGTGCATTAAATTATATCACTTAGAAGTATATTTATTGAAATCTGTTATCAAAACTATTAATGTATTGATATATATTATGATATCTATTGAAATATATTATCAAATTCAAATTACATCTATTGAAATTTAATCTTATCAAGTAGATTGAATAATTTTGTAATGTTGAGATCTATAAAGTTAATTTAAATAAATCATTAAAATTTAATATATTAGTTTTATTAAATAAAAAAAAATTAGTTTTATTGAATTAAATAAAATATATTGAAATCTAAATTTATGCATATAAATTTACACCATAGAAAAATTATATATTGAAATGTATTAATCTTTAAAATCAAATGACTCGGAAGAAAATTTATTGAAATATATATATGACTTGGAAGTGGATCTATTAAAATATATTAATCTATTGATTTAATATATTAATCTATTGATTGATCAATTAAAATCTATTGATTGATCAATTAAGATTTTTAAAATTAATGTTAAGATGAATTGAAATGTTTCTCTATGTTAAATTGTTAAAAGTAATTTACTACATGGCTGATGTGAAACATATATTAAAATATACTTTGTGGGATGTATGATGTAAAAAATAAATTTTTTTTTTCTTATATTTTAATTTTTTAATTAACTTTTAGTCAATAAAGATCCAAAATAAAAAACTACTAAATCTGAAAACTTGCTACGCGGGTGAAATATGTCATTCAATGCACTTTGAAATATGCCATTCAATGATACAGTGCAGAGAATAAATATGAGCCCGCAGAAAAACACATGTGGATGTGTGGCAGCGAGAAAAGGTTTAAGGGCATGATGTTTACTAATTTTTTAAAATATTTTTACTGAACATTTTACTATTTCTTTTAATACTTTTCTATAAGATAAATGCACAATAACTTTGTCAAGTAATTCCATACATATTTGGCTGGTAGGCTAAAGAAGAGGATTTATATTGCTTCTAAGTATTATGTTTTCATATTGCTTCTAAATATTCTGATGTGTTATGTTTTCATATTGTCTGAACATTATCTTCTTCATATTCATTCTTACATAGTCATTTTTACATTGTTCTTCATTTATGATATTTCAATGCGGGATAGTTGATTGTCTTAAAAAAACAAAGGAAGATGACATGCACGAGGTACATAACGAAAATCTGATGAATACTTGTTAATGCATCTACGAAAGGTACATCTAAATATTCAAAAGAAAATTCGACTAAATCTGAAAACTTGGCTACGCAGGTGAAATATGCCCTTCAATGATGTAATGTAGAGAATAAATATTAGCCTCCAAGGACACACTTGTGGATGAGTGGCAACAAGCAACTGTTTAACGGCGTCATGCTTACTAATAGTTTTTAATATTTTTATGTAAGATATGCCATTCAATGATACAGTGCACAGAATAAATATGAGCCCGCAACTAAACACGTGTGGATGTATGGCAGCCAGCAAAGGTTTAAGGGCATCATGTTTACTAATTTTTTTTAATATTTTCTGTAGTACATCAGCCTATGTCAAAATCATTTCAAAGGTTACTTGAACATCACTATGTAAGACATTTAAAGTAAAAATGGCTTAAAAAAGAAAATTACTAGAGTTCGTTATTTTTCTACCGTTTCTGTACATTTAAAAGAAAACCAATATAACCCTAAATAAAGCCTCTATTTAGCCAGATTAAATTTCCACTAAATAAAACCCTAGGGGGTACCATTAATCTATGTAATGCACATAACCATAAAAAATAAACGTATTTATGAGATCTAGCTCAAAGCGATAATGAATGAGTTCAGCGATAATGAACGACTTCATCTACCTTATCGTCCACAAAAGCACGCTCAAAAGTCGCATTGGCTATAGATATTTGGGTGCGTCTGTGTCCCTAGTAAATAAATTTAATTTTGACATTTAGCATCCTGATATTTAACATGCTGAGATTGGAAATCCTTACAGTTACTTTTTAATAAAAAATTTAGTTTTAAGTTCAATTTTGAGGCTGAAACAATAGCCCGAATTTGCATCCTAAACTACTTATTAAATGAAAGAATGAATCATAACTTGGATGAAACTGTATATCAAATTGAAACTTCTAAAAAAAATATAACTTGGATGAAACTGTATATCAAATTGAAACTTCTCAAAAACTCATAAATCAACGTAACAAACTTTGTTTATCAAATGAAATTGGCAACATTTCACAATTGGTTGGATTTCATTTTAAATAAGTGTTAGTGTCTTTTCTATTGAATTGTTTTGTGGAATTTTAACAATATCCATTTCAATTTAACAAAAAAATATTAAATAAAACATAAGACTATAGATTAAAAATATATATAGAACATGGGTTGTATTAAATAAAACATAAGACTATAGATTAAAAATATATATAGAACATGGGTTGCTTTTATTAGTAGGGTTCATTTACTATTTCGCTAACACACCTCCAATGGCATCCCTCCATCACACCTTATCATTTTAATTGTAAGTTGCATATTTATCATGTAACCTAAAATGATAAATCCTTCTCGTTGATATGGAAAACACCTTTTAATTATTAAAATAGTATGACAAGGATATACTCTTTTTAATGTAATTATTTAATTCAAAATACTAAGATGATTTAATTTTGTTAAAATAATTTTAAATCAGTTGCAGTTGCAGTAATATATCATAAGGGTTCTCGTCCTTATAATTTAATATTTATTAACATAAATGCATAATATAATAATTTAATATTTATTAAATATTAATAATAGTTAAGACAAAAACACCATTATATATATATATATATATATATATATATTTTAAACAATTATTAAAATACTAAATCATTTTTACTATTTTCAAATGATATGGATTAATAAGGCTAAGAAAACATAACTCATTGGTGTCTTGTTCTCTTTTTATATGTTTGAGATAATGCCTCATTTGTGATGTATACTAAGGATTGGGGATTGGTTTGGTTTGTTGGAGGATATTGAGAGATTCTCTCCACCTCTCTCCCCAAGAATGCAATAAGTTGGATCTCACTCCAACTATATATATTTGATGTGTCTGTATTTATTGTAATATAGAAACTAATTTTTTGTCTGTATCTCTGCTCTCATAATTTCTAATTTGGTATGTAGAAGATTATTTTTTTTGTTAGAGATTGCTGTAAATTTCTGTGCAGGTTGATTTGTTACGGTTGTTGTTAAGTGGCGATTTGGACGACTAAGGAGATCCGCATTTGCTTGATCTGTGCATGGAACTGTTGCTTCGAAGTTCCCTGAGTCGGCTAGGGGATCTATCCATCAAAGAAGTGCCTGCTGCCCAAACAAAGCGAAATCTCTAAGAGCAAACAATGAAACAGGATGTTGCAAATATAATTGCTCCATATTTTCAAAAAGTAATTACTCGATGGCCCTTTTTTGTGTTCCTTGGAGGTGAAATGTTTTGTCTTCTTGCCAGCAACAGCTGCCATTTGCTTTCATGCCACTCAAAACTACTTTCCTATATCATGTTGCGATTTGGTTATGATAGAATCGCTGTACTGATAGCAAATTCATTTTATCCTCCAGTTTATTACACATTTATGTGCAATCCATTCATCAGGAACATGTATTTGGGTATCATCACTTCTGGGGGAGTTGCTACGATGCTAGCATCCATGTTGTCTATTTTTCAACATCCAAAATTTTGCATGTTCAGGGCATCATTATTTTTTTGGAATGGGAGTTTCCGGTATTACGGCCATTCTCCATAAGGTGGTACTTTATAAGGATGATCCAGTGGTGCTCTACAATAGTACATATGAAGTTTCCGTGGGTGTATTCTATGGCCTTGGAGCTGTGGTGTATGCAACAAGGATTCTGGAATGATGGAAGCCTGGAAAATTTGATATTACTGGTCACAACCACCAACTTTTTCATGTACTCGTAGTTGCTGGTGCCTACACACACTACAAAGCTGGCCTTTTATATCTTGAATGGCGTGATGCAAAGGGATTCTAAGTCCTATTCAATCATCATTATTAAAAGTACATATGTATGACACGAATTGTGGGTCAAAGATAGCGTGTAGCCACTTTAGCTAGAATTCGGTGCCATCCACGCTTTTATACTTTGGAAATGACAATAGAAAACACGTAATTATTGTTGGGACGTGCTTCTTGTTCACCGCTGCCACTGCCACCGTTGACAACATTCGAGGCCAAGGACAATTCGTTTTTGCCACATGAAATGTTCAAAGTTTCTTCATTATTGGAGTTGACCCAACTGCGTTGTTGGTCAACTATATGTAATAAGAGGGTAGATATATGGATATTTCCTACCTTGTGTTCGATTGAAGCTGCAAATTTATTTGCAAAAGACGGAGGCTGCAATTGTTGAAAAATCAAATTGTCGGGAGGAAGGTGCTATACTACCAGAGAAATTAAAGATTCTTGTGCATTTGTTAGATATATATTATGTGACATTTGTTGTGAGATTTGTGTACTGCAAAACCAATTTATTGAATAGATGTACACAATTTGAAATAATGGTTCTCGACGTTCTTTGTTGCCGAAAGAATGTATCGCTAATTTGATTGTGAGAGTCTGTTATATGTTGTAGATTCTTGTTGTACTTCAGTGCTCAAAGATCGAAAATTATAGGTTATTTTTTATGAGTTTGTAAGTGTGTAAAGTTCACTTTGTAGGATTGATCGCTGATCATATTCTGTACCTAGAATATTTTCCTATAGACTGTTGAAATTTATTCTTCAGGGTTATTTCACAGATGGAAATATTTCCATAGGGTAGTTCAGTGTCGAGACTCTTCTTCAGGGTTGTCATGAATATTTGATCTTACAAATTCAGCATTGATGGTTAGAAGCACGTGTACTTTAAATGGGTTGAAAGGTAAGATCGAAGATGTGAAGAAATAAAGAGCGGAATCCAGAAGACCACGGAGTGGGTAGCGTTGCTGATGAAGACCAGCGAGACAAAAACAAATACAAATTTTGTAATTGTGATCTCAGTATTGTAAGTTTTCTATAATGTAGGCATTAAGGGGGGGTGTTTGAGATAATGCCTCATTTATGATGTATACTAAGGATTAGGGATTGGTTTGGTTTGTTGGAGGATGTTGAGAGATTCTCTCAACCTCTCTCTCCAAGAATGGAATAAGTTGGATCTCACTCGAACTATATATATTTGAGGTATCTCTCTTTATTGTAATATACAAACTGATTTTTTGTGTGTATCTCTGCTCTCATAATTTCTAATATTATATAGCAATAAAACATAATAAATTCTATATCACTTTTTTTCAATGAATCATTTATCTCTTGAGAATGTAAACAATCATGAGTTTCAAGTTTTAATGTTACATTATAAAATCAATTATGAATGACAGTGAACATGTGGCTCGAACATGTGGCTAGAGTACACATTTCATAGCTTTATGGCGCTTCTAATAGTGGAGATATGTTTCAAAATAAGCATTAACATGTGGTTAGAGTACATGTTTCATAACTTTATGGCCCTTCTAATAGTGGAGACATGTTTCAAAATAGGCGTTACACTTTTCACAACCGAAATATTCGAGCATCTTGTATTTTGAACCATCTAATTGAAATTTGTGATTAACAAAATGATTAAACTAGAAAATTCCAATAATGAGTAATTACCTTGGTTCCTCTAAAATATTATATATATCAAAGTAATTATTAAATTATGATATTTTTTATTTATAATAATTTTTATTTTATTTATAAATATAAAAAGTTTCTTTTCAATTTTTCTCACTTAACATCTTATATATTTATATTTAATAAAAAAAATAGTATTATTAAATTATATTTGTATTAGATAACATAAATTCCAAGAATCCAATTAATCTGAATAGATTCTTTATATAATAATAACAATCATTTCCAATATATAACTCATAAATCATATTTTTAGATGAAATTAAAAAAATATTTAAATAAAATTTATAAATAATAAAAAAATAAAAGGTAAATGAAAAAATCATATATACATAAATTTGGATTTTATGTAAACTGTTAATCTATTTGGGTTCCTATATAGCATGAGTCATGGTTTCTTTCCATCCATATAGAGAATCCATATATCATTGGAATCAGAAATAGAGAATGGAAAATGCTACGAGGTGAAATATTGCATCACGCACATGTTATGTAACTCCATGTATAGACACTTGAGGAAACACCATAGGCAAAATAGTGTATAAAAAGTAAATGGAATAATACATTTGATTTAACAGCCATAGAGCAGCGCATTTACTTTTTCATTAAAATATTATTAATTTAATGAAATTAGTTTTCATGGGTTCCGTAAGGTGAAACTACCTAAGAGTAACCATATTTTATTTTACGAAGGAAAGGAGCCGTATCGGTATTTTACCTCTGAAAACTGTTGCTATTAGGAACCAGCTAAACTATTTCTTGGAAAATTTCCCTTTTATTTCTCGGATCTGGCAATGAATCTTGGTGGGAGGAAGACTAATAATAGTTTTGTGAGATTTTGGAGAACTGTTCAACGATTAAAGAATATTTTCTGTTAGGTTTTATGAAGCTTCGTTTCTGGTGGACGCTGTGACCACATTTGATCAAGTAAACGTTCATTGATACCTGTGTTCACAAGAGCCTTCGACCAAGTTTCTATTTTGGGAAGTTTCTCTTTTTCACCACAGTTGTATTGGAGCTACCGCAGTTTCAGATAGGTTCCAAGGTTGCTAATGAGAGTCGACTGCCAAGATAAGTAATTAGGCTGGTTAAAAAGAAAATTTAGCATTTTCATCTGTGAATAAAATAGTAGAAATTAATGCTATTTTCTTAGAAGTAAAAATGGATACTACTTTTGTGTTGGTTTTTTTGTGGAAAAAAAAGATGCATGTGTTTTTATAAATCGATCACATAACTCCCTTCGAAAATATATACATATATATTCATGCAGTAAATAGTGAGTCGACTGCCAAGATAAGTAATTATGCTTGTTAAAAAGAAAATTTAGCATTTTCATCTGTGAATAAAATAGTAGAAATTAATGCTATTTTCTTAGAAGTAAAAATGGATACTACTTTTGTGTTGGTTTTATCGTGGAAAAAAAAAAGATGCATGTGTTTTTATAAATCGATCACGTAACTCCCTTGGAAAGTATATATATATATATATATATATATATATATATATATATATATTCATTCATGCAGTAAATAGTGAGGAAAAATATGTGTTTGTATTTCAGTGTTCATATATATGCATTAAGAATGAGTGTTATAAAGAACGATTTATTTGTAAATTTTTTAAAATTATATATATATATATATATATATATATATATAGAATTTAAGAATCAGGGTTATAAAGAATGATTGAAATATATGATATTTATGTTATTTTTTTTTAAAATGAAAATAAGTTAAAAGTCAATATGTATGGTAATTGGTAAAATATTTTCATGGGTGTTGAAAAAGAAAAGTCAATTAGATTAATATTCTTGAAGAGTTTTTATCAATATGTGTGTATATATTACCCATGTTCTTTATTTAAAGACTACAAGGATTTGAGTGCATAAAAATTGCATAGAATCATTGTGCATGAAAAGATGAAAATGCTAGACAAAAGACACTTACCTATTGCAATCAGTTGAAAAAAAAAGGTATTTCTAAAGGGTCACTTGGGGAGGAATGTCATTTATTTAAAGAGGGAAATTAAGATGGCCTACATCAATCTTAACTCTAGATCTACCAAGAGCCAAGAGGGATTATGTGTCTTGATATGAAAACCTATTTTAGGGTAAATATAATATTTTAACTAGGTGAAAATACAATAAAATTAAAAATAATAAAATAAAATAATAATAAACTATAAAAATAGTCCATGGTATTGACCCATGGTATTCATGTGGAATGTAGTTTTTTTAAAGAAGGAAATTAATATGGCCTAGACCAATATTCACTCTAGATCTACCAAGAGGGATCATATGTCTTGATATGGAAACCTCTTTTAGAGTAAAAAGAGAATTGATCCATCTGATAAATAATATAGATCATATGTCTTCTATATTATTTTTGTTACAACTATTTTATTATTCGAAAAATACATGGTTCTTGTTTGGATATATTGTTTATGTTACAATTGTTTTATTATTCATGAGAAATATTTCTTAATAAAATTAAATTAATAATGAAAATCTTTAAAATATGTGATATTTTTTAAATTTCTAAATTATTTCATAAGACATGATCTATTTTGAGCAATAATAATGAATGTTCATAATTCTCATTTCTTAAATAACACTAGATTTACCCTTAATGACTTGATTGTAATAGTTTCTAACCACATAAGAGTTTGTAATTTTTTTTGTTAATGAATATCAAATTTCTTTCGTTCAAAAAACTATATACATATCTTTAATTACCTAATTGTAGCTAAAAAATGTTATATGTTTTTTACTTTATAATCATAAACAATTTTCATATTATATGATGTCAAACTTACTCAAGTTTCTATTCTAAAATTTTAAACATAGTTTTTCACTACATAGTTTTATCTGTTATAATTTTTTTTATTTTTCAATTCTAGCCAAAAATTGTAGAGGAAAGAACTCACTCCTTACTATAGATTATAGTTTTACAAAATTGACACTATGTAATTAACAATAGAGTAAGTTGATACAAACCTAAGGGGTTTTTTTGTACACGTTTTATCATAACCTTTCCCTCTATCCAATATATATTGTAGAGTCTTCTGAAAATAGAGTATATTCTATTTTATAACCTGATGAGAGTCAAAGAAAATGGCTAAGGATTTCACAAGTTATTATTTTATAACTTGATCCACAACCAAAGAAATTGACAAGAGATGCCACAAGTTATCATTCTCAGAGTGATTTATTGATGTTCTCATTTGAAATGGATCCTATTAGATGCATAATGGCCAGAGACACTAAAAAATTCAAAATAGGTATCTCTTATGAAATCCATATTGTCTACATACCATCCAAATTTTCCATCTTATACAACAATTTCTAACAATAACCGCTCAATTTACTCTCCAATTTTTGAAATCCCCAACCATGATGGGGAGATCATATTGTTTAATCAAACCTTATTGTGGTTTTTTAAAGGGTTCATAAACAAAACAGAAAAAAAGAAAGTCAATATTGTGGTATAGTAACTGATTTTTGAATCATTGTGACAAACAAAACATCACATTAGCTCACAGAATATATCTAATGTTACAAGGTTCTAAGATGATAACAATGTTTTGAATCATGATAACTAGGTGACAACAAAAACTAAGTTGTAGCCACAAGAAAAAAATCACAACAACTCACTGAATATATTGAAGGTTGCAATGAACCCCATACATAGTGATGGACCTCATCGGAATTTTAGTTCACATAGAACACCACCCTAAAAAATTTCTATACTCTCTACCAATTTAGAATAACCTAAGATTTCTTGATTGGATTTCGAGGTGGGTGGTACAATAATTGAAGATGCTTCTTAAAGGCTAAGGGAATTTAGATACTGTACCCTTCAACCAAAGCTATGAAAAGTGAGACTTGTAGATTATAGTTATAAAAAATTCACACTATTTGATTAAGAATAAGTTACAAACATGGGGTATTTAAAAAGTAATAAGAGGGAGGTACATGACGGCCATGGTAATTAATGCGATTCTTTGTACTATTTTTATTTAAAATAGTAATTTGTATTTGTATTTTTTTTACTGAATATTGTTTATTTGTGTTGTATTATTTTTATTTAAAATAGTAATTTGATTTTTATTTTTTAAATGAATATTGTTAAATTTTTAATTGAGTAAAATGTATTAAAATGATATTCGAATTTTTAAGATATTTATTTAAAACATTCAAAGTATGGTGAGTTCTCTTTATTAATATTTACTCCAGATGTGCACAGAACGAGTCTATCTCAAGTCCCAAAGAAGATTCTTCTCTCTCTTCATATTATAGCTTGCACCTTGACACTCCTACTCTCCTCCTCCTTGAACAAATTTAAACTATGAGGCAGAAGGTGGTTGTTTCATATGGGAACATTTAGATATGATAAGAAAAATTTCATAATCTATTGTAATTTTCTCTATAAATGTGAGGGGAAATGTGCCCTAAATGTTGACAATTTCATGGTTAATGTAGTATAAGCTACATGAAAATTTACACTCTTGTATACAAGATCAAGAAATCTATGCCCAATATCCAACACTAAAGAGCAGGACATGTTCACCAATTCAACAATTTCTTTCAAATCTCTCTTAATGGTAGAGTTGTTTTCTCAATAAACTTATTTTTACTGCTCTTGAACTGATGAAAGTGATCGTTGTTGCATATAGGAGCATTTAGATCTGATAATAAAAGTGTGATATTGTGTTATAATTTTATATACATATGTGTTGGAGTTGTTTTCTCAATAAACTAGTTTTTACTGCTCTTAATAGGACCATTTAGATCTGATAAGAAAAATGTGATATTGTGTTATAATTTTTTGTACAAGTGTGTTTGAGTTGTTTTCTCAATAAAATTGTTTTTACTGCTCTTAAGTGATGAAATTCATTACTGTTGCATATAAGAGCATTATTTATATTAAGAAATGTGTGATACTCTGTTATAATTTTCTCTACAAATGTGATGAAAATTATGTCATGAATATTGGCAATTTCATGGTTAACGTAATATAAGATAAGTAAAAATTCATTTCTTCTACACAAGATCAAGAAAGCTATGTCGAGTAGCCAACATCACTAAACGAGAGGTATTCGGCAACTCCATAAATGCTACCAATTGTCTCTCGGTTTTGGAGATATTTTCTCAATCACCTTATTTTTACTACCATTCAAGTGATGAAAGCCACCTCTCCATACATTTTTTACTATCTGCACAAAGAACAAAAAGAAAAACTTCATATCATTCATTCATCGGAAGAAAATTTTGATTTTCATTCATCCAAGATGGATCGTTCTCTACAACATCTTATTTATTCTAGGCTACTCTTTCCTATGTTATTTCCTTATATGTAATTACTTTATGATATCATAACTATTATTTCAGTTTGTTTTGGAATAATATCATGTATATGCATGCAAGATTTGTATATGCATTTGTATGTGGGAAAATATAACATGTTTTATTAGCCTATCTTGGAAACGATTCTTTGGGAAAGATGATGAATTACATGCACAAAAACCATAGTAATGTGTTAATTTGTTAATTGAATACATATATATATATATATATATATATATATATATATATATATATATATATATATATATATATATATATATATATATATATATTGGTTTTGGAAATCATATCTATATACATACATAGAAACAACATTAGTTGTGTTACATTTATTTGTCTTTGCATGCACCAAAATTAATAGCTGAAGGGTTAGTTAAATGTTGATAAATTTTATGTAATTCACATACACGAAGATCATAACTAATGTATTAGTTTATTTTAAAGAAATATTTGGATAGTTGTAGCAATTTTTCTTGTAAGAATGTGTGCTTATGTGAGGGAAATATTAGTTAATGTGATATTTATTTTATAGATATCATTTGCTGGTTAATTTTTCTTGTAATAATGTGTGCTTATGCAAGGGAAATATTACATAATGTGATATATATTTTATAGATATCATTTTATGGTTACATTCTTATAACTAGCGCATACGTAGTGTTGTTAAAATAAGCATGTTGTGATATTTTTCTTTTATGTCTTGAATGTAAGTGAATGTACATGAATAGATGGAGAAGCATCACCAATATTGATTTGTGAATGGGTTGATTTATACGTTATGAATCCTGACATCGATACCTTTAGCATCAAGTTAATTTCTATTCTCCTTCGGAATATGTGAAATTTCCTTGCACCCAAATATCCTCAAATGTAGAACTGCTAGTTTAAGACCATACAAAGCTTTGAATGGAGTCTTGAAATTAAGATACCTTGTTGGACTTCTATTCTTTAAATAAATAGTAGTACTAATGGATTTTTCCCAAAAGGAATTTGAAAGGTTCTTACCTTTGATCATACTTCACACACACTCCACCAATGTATCTTTTTTCCTTTCTATAACATTGTTCTACTATGTAGTGTACGGTACTGTGAATTGTTGCACTATTCCATGATCCTTTCCCTATTTGAAGAAGTTCCCGAATATGTATTCCCCCCCTTGATATGAATGGAATATCCCCAAATACATCTGTGTTTTCTTCCCTGCCATGTTTTTGAATTCTTTGAAATACTAAAAGCTTCACTTATTTTTCGGAGGAAGTATACCCAAGTGTACCTTGTGAAATCATCAAGAAAAAATATAAAATATTAGGTGCCTCCTAAGGATATGGTCTTCATAGGTCCAAAAATATCAGAATGCACAAGTTCTAATGCATCTCCTTTTATCCTATAAGAAATAGAGGGGAATTCATCTCTATGAATTTTACCTAATGCACAACCTTCACAAGAAACACATTAATTATTTAACATCGGGAGTCATTCAACCATACTTTGTTTCTGCAGCAACAATAAACCATGATAATTGATGTGACCATACCTATCATGCCAAAGACTTTCTATTGACAAATTTGTAGATGTCAGTGCCTGATGAATTTTTTTGGTAACATCAAGCTTGTACAATCCTCCAACTCTGACTCCTGAAACAACACGTTGACAATGGTCTAGAAAATCTTTCAATATAAAATGTGATTTGAAGAATTCATCCTTCAAGTTTTGATCTCTAATTGTAGACACAAGAATCAAAATTTTCTTGATCCCGAGCACGTGCATAAAATTATGGATGCACCTTATACTTCCATATGGTAAATTCATAGGTATGTTGCCATATCCCATGATATTGTAACCACAATCATCTCCATGGCACATGTTTCCACCATTGATAATTTCCTTGAAGCCTTTGTACCATTGCTTATTGCATGTCATATGAATTTACAATCCATAGTCCACAAACCATGTCGTAGCATCATCCATTTCAGTAGTGCAACATTAGACACAAACAGATTGAGATTTCTCGGATCAAAATTCAAGGCTTCTTCTGCAAAATATCTTGGCTCTCTTTTATGTTTATGTCTAGATTCATCATTTTCCTTCTTATAATAGTCTTTGGCAAGATGTCCACTTCTACCATAATAAACACATTTTATTCCAAATGGAATACCTTGATTTGATCTCAGAAATTTCCTTGTCTGAGATGAGCTTCCACCATTGTTTGCTCCTCTTTGTTTCCCTTTGAAAAATTTCTTCTTCGCCAAAAGTGCCAAATATAGATTTTGATGCTTCAAGTTCTTGCACCTCTCTTTTTCCTGCAACATGATACATATCAATTCCTGAAATTTTGACACTTTCTCCCTTGCTGCAAGACCTGTCATGTACATTTGAAAATCCTCTCACATTTTATTTAAAGTTATTGTTACTATATCAATACTAGGTACTCGCTCTCCTATGTCTCCCAACTTATCTTTCAATTCCTTAATTCTGGAAATAAAGCCATTAACATATTTTTTCTCTTCCATTTTAATTTACGTAATCTTACTTTTCAAAAAAAGAACTTGATTTGTGTTGTTAGTCTCATATAATTCTTTCAGTGTATTCCAAGTTTGTGGAGAATTCTTATAGTCACATATATGAGGAATTATGTTATCTTTGAAAGACATTCTAAGAAGCACCTTTTCTCGCTTCTCCTAATATTGAAGTAGGTTCCACTTCATCAACCATTGTAATAGTTAAGGTGCCATAGCCTTCCAACAATATCTGCAGTTTGAATTTCCAGTTAACATAGTTTGTGCCATCTAGTTTGTTGGCTTTCTTCAGGTATGCCTTTATAAGAGGATTTTACATGCTTTCCAAATATAAAAGTACTTCCACTAGCTTCAAATGGATTTAAATGGAAACTAAAAAAATAAAATAAGTTAATGGGCCTCAAGTTAAAAACAAAACCACTTTTTCTAGTTTAAAAAATGTGAGGCCCTTTCATTAATATTCCATATATCTATCTATATATATATATATATATATATATATATATATATATAAACAACTTGTTGGCCTTCCATTTTTGTTTTGTAATAATAATAAAAATTGGCTTTAAAATGGGGTGTCCGTAACCAATGAAGGCCCAAACATGGGTGCAAGTCCACCAAGATTCTGTTGTATAGAAAGAAGCAACCTCAATCAATTAGGATAATTGCCTTCCAAGAAAAAAGCAATGACACCACATTCTCTTAACACAACAAAATTATTCCTCTTCCTTTCTTTTGAAACACTCACCAATTTCTTTAATCGTGGTCACACCATGAGCTATGCTAACATATTACAGCTTATGGCCCTTCTTTGACTAGTGAAATGTAATATTCGAAGGAGGATTAAGGCATTACACAATGAAATTTTTTGTTTATGAAGTTCCCCTTTTGTCAACGTAGCTCTGTCTTTGCGAAAGGTTGCGGTGGTCAAACTATAAAATTATTAGAGCACAAATATGGACATAGTTGAACAATAATTGCAGAAAATTGCCAAGTTGAAAAAGAAAAACAATTAGAATTTAGAACGAAATTTGGTTCATCAATATTACATTGAGAATAAATATCTAAAGAAACCGAGTTAAGCTTAGTTGTACATGCAATAACTATGGATTCTTAAATCTAATTGAAGCTAAGTGTTCTTTATGTTCTGTTAATGTGCACAAGCACCACATGTAAGCACTAGAGTTAACTAGCTAAAGCCAAGTGCACACCACATATAAACATTTGACTTAACTTGCTAAAGACAAGTGCACATTGCATGCAATATCTAGAGTTGAACTAAAGCTAATTAATGCTAACTCTGTGCATGTACAACACTCAAGTTAACTAGCTAAATACAAGTGCTCATTGCATGAAATATCTAGACTTGAACTAAAGATAATCTATGTGCATGTACACCAACACCCCCCCTTAAGCATAACTTAGGTGAGTGTGATGAAAAATGAATGAGTCCCAACAACAATGCCATTTTAGGTATCCATATACAATGCATGAAAAGAGGAAAGAGGGAAAAACCAGTGGGAAGAACCCCCCCCCCACCCCCCCCCCCCTCAAAATATAATGGAAAAATTAGAGAAAAGACAATTTCTAGGCAGTCGTGTCCTTCACCCCAAGACGATCTCGCAGAAATCGAAACTTCTGCTCAATGAATTTATTGTTGAAGATATAAGCAGTCTTCTGGGAACTAGTACGTCAATAAAGATCAATGATCCCATCATGGATCTGGAGGAATAAGCTTCATTTTGGGAAGTAGAGGTATCAAATCCCATGTTTGGATCAAGGATTAAATTTCCTTATACATGGTTGCATGCCAATATGGATTCCCTGCAACTTCATCATGCATTTGAAGATCATATTCATGTTCCCTATATGCATGCATGGGAATGTTTATCTCTATGGATGCATGCACGTGCATGTGTGGCTTTAGAGATGCCTTTTTGGATGCATGCATGACCATACATGGTGCTATAAATTCCTCCTTAGATGCATGCATGGATCTCCGACTGAGAGTGCATGCAGGGCATCACTAAATTGAGACCTTGCCACATCTGCATCATCAACATCATCAATAGTAGAGGAATCAAAGTCCTCTTCTATTATTTTGAGAGTAGTGTCTTTATCACTAGGAAAGGAAGATATTTCTTCATGTCCGATGTTTTCGTTATTGGACAAGATAAAATTCCCATCTCCAATAGGTTCATTAATAATAGAAGAATTAGAGTCTCCCTGTTCAACAATGTATTGAGGATATTTCTCCACATCATTGTAGTCTTCACCACTTTCATGAAGGCTATAATAACTCAATCTCTTTGCCTCCAAATGGTGTTCTTCTACATCATTTTCATCACCATAAAATCCTTTCAATGTAGTGCAAATTTCATGCATTGATTCAATATTTATGATCTCATAAAGAATATCATGAGACACAAATAAACATAATCTTCCATAAGCCATGTCATATCTGTTAATCAAATCTGACTTTTCATCCTCTCACAATGTTTCTGTCTCAATTTCCATGACTATTTGGTACAATCCTTTGCTCCTAAGATGAACAAAAATCGTTGACTTCCATTCATAGTAATTGTATGGAGTGAGAATAGTGGAAGTTGGGAATTCCATTCTTTCACTTTGTGGTTGTAGCAATAATTGCTACAATTATTTAATATTTTTATCTGCAAATTGAATCTTCAAACAATTTCGAATTATATGCTCTTCATACCTGCAAAAAATTATTCATGCAACTTCTCCAAACCCTTGACGCTCTGATACCATGTAAAATTATTAGAGCACAAATACGGGTCTAGTTGAAGAACAATTGCACAAACTTTCCTAGTTGAAAAAGAAAAACAATTAGAATTGAGAATGAAATTTGATTAACCAATATTAGGTTGAGAATCAATATATAAAGGAACTAAGTTAATCTTAGCTGCACATGCAATAACTATGGATAGTTAAAGCTAACTCAAGATAAGTGTGATTTATGTTCTATTAATGTGCACATGCACCACATCTAAGCACTCGAGTTAACTAACTAAAGCCAAGTGCACACCAGATGTAAGCACTTGAGTTAACTCTCTAAAGACAAGTCCACATCGCATGTAATATCTAGAGTTGAACTAAAGCTAGTTAATGCTAACTATGTGCATGTATAGCACTCGAGTTGTAATATACCTTAATTTTTATTTATTTATTTATTTATTTTTCACTTCGTCGCTTTTTGACTATATAACTTTGATATTCTATTTTTATTTATTTCTACTTCATAACATTCTGGCTATTAACCAAGCCCTTCAACATATGTATTTTTCTTACAGATGTTTACCTCATAATTATAAAAGATAAACTTTAATATTATTTTACATATTGAATTTCCAACTTTCATTCCACAAGTTGATTTACCATACTCTTTAATGTACTCTATAATACATTACCTATCCCGAATTTAAACATTATTTAAATTTCCCTTTTCTTAATTTAATTCATATGGAACCCATTTTCTTAATGACTTTATTAACTATATCGAAACATTGATTTATTCACATATGGTCCCATCAGACCTATGCATATATAATACTCTACATATATGATACATATGAATAATACCATTGCACATATGTTTATCCACTACATATATCAAAATTCAATACATGTATCATAAGGTATTGGGTTAATTGAATGCACCATTAATAATGTTAAAGAAATTCGATTATACCATCGAATTAATTCAATATGAAATTGCTTTGGAACAAATATTGGTTACGATCTGAGTGCATTTAATGGCTATCTTTTACCAAGATTCATATCAATTCATGCGTTGGAAATTTGGGCAATTTGTACAATAGACTTAACTCCATGGTTTAATTATCCTTCCAACAGAGTTTATTAACATGACTATTACACGCAACTTTTCTTTTCCCGTTGAATCCTCGGTTTCTGTTGTACTGATAACTTGGATCTTATGGACGGATTCGTATCTGTGTATTAATTCGATATGTATGAAAGTGCTCTCATCAGTCTTTCACATTTAATTTCATCGATTCTTTCGTCTTGAATCATACGATTCCAAAAAATTGTGATACTTGTAGGGTTCGATATTGTTAGGGTTTTGAACATCCATTTGATATTTAATGTGAACTCTCAATGGAGTTGTATTTCATTTGCCTCTCATTTTATCGTAACTCTTATGCTCATGCCCGAGTTCCTCTGGCTCATGCCTAATCTGCGATGAAGAAATCTCTTTATTTTTTCATAGACCAATCCATTCGGACATGAAACTCTTTCGTTAGGTAAGCATTTGATTTTTGATTTATTTCTGAAGCTCTACACATCTTTTCATGCTTTATAATCTACGTTTTGCTTGTTTATCTCTACAATTCTTATGGAATGGAACTCTGTTAATACTGTACGATTTTGTCTTGTTTTATTTGTAACCCTCTATGTTTCACACGACATCTATGGCAGAGTATATGGCATCTTCTAATCAATATTTTCCACTTTAATGGCTATTATTGTTCAGAGAAAACCCTCAAGTGAGATTTCCCTGATTTGTCTGGGTATAACGTATTTCGTTTTCATATTAGTTGGGAGTTGTAAAACCCCAATTCGTATTTTTTTTTTACTGTAGATTCACTCAACTAAGCTTATCATTTCACACTTCGTGGTTTTCTTATGGGTATTCTGTTGGTTACCGATTTCGTGGTGCAGAGGATTTTAAATTGTTGTCCCTTGATGCTAAAATGAAGTCGACTCTGACTCTGTGATGAAGTGGAGCTTTCTCATGATTTTCTTTTCGATTTTCATAGGTAATTGGTAAATACAGTCTAGTTTTATTATACAGTGAATTGAAATGATTTTCATTTTATTTCATTCACACTAACTTCATGTTTATTTGATATGTGGTGCAGGTAACTTTCCATCTCTCTTCTAGCCTTCATTATAGAAGTGATACTTTGGTTTTCGGTCTATTTATCTTCTTGGAATTTGAATCCATTCTCTCTATACACGTCGGTTTATACGCTCTTCACCGAGTATTACTAATCTGTTACAGTGGAGCTAGGAATACAATATTGTTTTTGTAATTTAAGACATTTGTTGCCTTCTTAGCCCCTTGGCTACTCTGAGGCAGATTAGATAGGTTTACTTGTTAAAATTTACCAACATAATATTCTATATATGGACTATATATTTCCATTATAATTATAGCCTTTTTATTGGCTTACAGTTTCTCAATATCAGTACTATTTCTTCTGATTTATAATTCCATTCTATATCATTTTCTAGAATTTCATATTCATATCATATGTTTAAAACTGATATATATATATATATATATATATATATATATATATATATATATATCTATATATATATATATATATATATTCTTCCTACGTATGTCTATATAAATGATGCATAGTTTCCCAGTTTTTTATATTTTTCATATCAAATTTTAAGGATTACAATTTCTACTAATGGAATTTATGTTGTGAAATGTAGAGGTTTAACTCTTGTTATAGATCCGTCCATATTCAGAAATTTATATAGGTTACTGGTAAACTTTTATGTCATCATTATTAGTTTAATTTTAATTATCTACATATTTTATGTTTCTCTATACTGAGTTTACTTAAGAATTAATTTACAGCTAAATTAATTCACCTTGTCCCTTAGGATAATATTAGAAAATTATGATATCACTTTCATTTTATTGTATTTTATCCTCTCTTACCATAAATGTTCTAAATAGAACTTATAGGGATTTAGAAGAAATATGGTGAATAAATCCATTAATAATAATGTTTCTACCTTTTTTATTTCATGGTTATCGTTATGCTGAATTCAGTAAAATGAACAATAAAGTTCCAGGTGTATAATCTCACCTACATTTCTTATCATATTTAGATAATAGTATCCATATATAATAAAAATTTTCTATTCTATTTTATAATGAATGTTCTCATGCATTTATTTCTTCAGGCTCAAATATTCCTTCAGTTTTTCCTTTATTCTAGTAGGAATTTATATTCAGATTTACATTAGTTTCTAAAGTAAAAATCTGACTAATAACTATACTCAAATCTCTATTTAATACATTAACTAACAGTATTTTAAATTCTAATTTTTTTCTATTTATCTTTCATATGTAAGATAGATAAATATTACATTCAATTCATGATAACTATATTGGTATCTGACACTTTCATTCTCTATCATTTAAATGGAATTATCCAGCTATAGGTAGAGTTTGCAAATAGCTAACATAATAGAGTTTCAGCAGATTGTTTATTTTCTACTAAGAACATTTTATACTAAAGAAGCAGATTACAGTTATTATTTAATAGTGACCTCTGGGATTAAAATGTATCTTCAGATTTAAACCCATAAGAGTTTAGATATTCTCGTACATACTTCCCAATATCTATTCCTACCACGCTACATTATTTGGGAGATTATTTCTTCTAAAATATTCTGTCAAATGTATGGAATGTAAAATCCACATTATGAAAACATAATGTACTTGCAATATCAATAAAAGGTAAATTTTTTGAATCAACATTATAACAGAAAAATTTAGATTATCTGTGCATACCACTTATTTCTATGACCAGTCCACCCAACCTTAGAATTATTTTATCTCCAGAATTCACCCCCGAGCTGAGATCCTCTCCTATAACAGACCAACCTCAATCTGTTTTGAAGCACCTTATTTAAGCTATGCTCTCCCCAAAGCCTGTTTCCGATTCTGCGTCCAGAATTTCAGGATGGTTTTATTCCTATTTTCATAGACTTCCCTTATTTACGAACTTTAAATCTTCTTTCTGCTTTTCCAGCTTTTTACCTCTTCCCAACTACATTCCTCATCATTGGGGTATTTTTTAGATTTTTCCTAAAAATATAAATTAGAAATAATTCCTTTCAAGGCTTTTTGAAAGGTTTTGGGGAAAGACTTAAATTTTTTCCATACCTCATGGATTAGGCATGTGATCTCAATTTCCCATTTGGTCATAATGCACACAACCATTTTATTTATTTTTTATTAACAATTAAAATAAAATATATCCACACAATAATTATCCATTGGGGTCCACTCCCCTTTGGACTTATGTTCCATGTCTAACTAGAAAAAGCATATAAACTAGGGGTGTTACACAAGTTAACTAGCTAAAAACAAGTGCCCATGCTAATATTCAGAATTGAACTAAAGTTGATCTATGTCCATGTACACAAACACAATTTACTTCACCATTCTCCCCCTGCAAGTGGAATATATTCATGCCATTGCATCGAAAATACCTCAGGCGAGGAAAGGAAAATCAAGATAGTTTTCTCCAACTCCGCTGGGCCACGCTGCTTCAATACACAAATTCTCTTACACCTTTCTTCTTCCACCACAAGACTTTAAAATTCTCTTGTCAACGGAAATGCAACTCTCTCTTGTTGGAATTTAATTCCAACTGCTGCACACAGCAGCAATACAACAAACATAAATGTAGATGGGAAAGGTAAAGGATAGCAGCAGGGGCAACAATCCCTAGTTCAGAACTTCACGCAACTAGTCACCTCCTACCTTAACCATTCACCCACCTCATTAAATTCTCCAACAACCACATATATTTTTGAGTTGATCACTATCAATGTTTCATGGGAGTAGCAAACCACGAGGAGCGAAGGGGAGAGCACCCACCAAAATGAGCGATGTCATCTCACCACTAGACTCACCACTTCAAAAACAAAATTAATTTGGTGGGGGGATAAGAGAGCTGGGGAGAATGTTCTCCAAGTAGCCCTGGAAAGTATGAAGTAATAAGGTTTATTTAACTTTAGCATAAATTTTATTTACGACAATGTATTATGTATTTAAATTTTAAATTTGGGTAATTCTTTATTTACCGTAGTACGTTTGTTTTTAATGTTGGCTTATGTTTTCTGAATAGTTGCAACATAATTTCTAATGTCTTGTTTTAAAGTTTGGTTATATATATATATATATATATATGGAATATTTATCATATATATATTTTGTAATGTGCCGTGAGTACAAAAAATAGAGTTTTTTTTTTGTAGTGTATTGTTTTTAAAAGCTCGAAGGCAGAAAGTGAAGTGATGGGTATTAACACAGAGAGAGAAACATAATTGAAAAACATAGAGCAGCATGTGTATTTTGTGAGCCCAAAGGTGTGTATACACAGTAGAAAAGGCTTGAAGAAGAAAACAAAGTATTTTTTTTTTTTTAATCTCCCAGTAGTGGAAGTCATCAGTTTGTAATAGGATTGTTTTATGTTTAATGAAAAGAATTTTTATGCCATCTTTTCTTTAGCATTTAGCAAGATTTTTTTAATCTCTATGTTGTGGAGGAGGATATTTATTCTTCCTGTCTGTTAGAATAATCATATTTTCCAACATGGTATCAGGTCTAATCCAGGCTCTTTGAAGGTGTCAAAGAAGCTAAAGGAAGAAGGAATATTTGTTGCAGGAGATCTCCAGTAGCATGAAGGCTCGACAGAAGATTAAGTCTAGGCATTTCTAAAAAAAAAATAGAGTTATTGTTTTTTTTGAAAGAGCAGTCCTCAGAGATAAAGTTTTGTCTTCTAAAGAAGGAAAGATAGTTTGTTTGAAAAACACAGTCAATTTTATTTCAAAGTTAAGTTAGTAAGTAATGGCTGGATCAAGCACTAGTATGAGTATTGGAAATACTTAACTTCCACAATTTAATGGGAAGAACTATGATTATTGGGCCATTACCATGAAAGCCCTGTTTGCCTCCCAGGGCTTATAAGATTTTATTGAATATGGTTTTGAAGAACCAGTTGATGAACAAGAGTTTAATGCCTTAACACAGACATAGAAGGATCTATTGAAGAGAAATAGAAAGAAGGACTCTAAAGCCCTCTTCTATCTCTATCAAGCCATACATGAGAGTGTGTTTCCAATGATAGCATAAACTAAGAGATCCAATGATGCATGGGATACTCTTAAGATAGCCTATCAAGGTATGAAGAAAGTGAAGACAGGAAAGCTACGATTGCTGAGGAGAGATTTTGAAACTCTCTATATGAAAGAGTCTGATAACATAGATTCATTCTTCACACATGTGATCGGGATGGTTAATCAGATAAGGTCTCATGGAGAGACATTTGAACAAGGAAGGATAGCGGAGAAACTATTGAGGATCCTACCCTCAAGGTTTGATGTTATTGTAACCAATATTGAAGAGACAAAATATCTCTCAAAATTCATAGTAGATGAACTTCATGCATCATTGATGACTCATGAACAGAGATTGGGAAGATCAGTAAACCCATCTCTAGAGCATGCCTTTAAGACCTAGATTCCTTTTGGAAGAGGAAGAGGTCAAGGCAAAGGAATAGGAAGAGGCAGAAGCCAAAATAGAGGAGGAATAAATAGCCCTTCACATTCACATGGAAGGAGCAATAGTTAGAATCAAAGCCAAGGCCAAAGCAACAACCAACAAGGTGGAAACCAACATGCTCATGGACAAAGGTATGAAAAATTCAATGTCCAATGTCATTATTGCAAAAAATATGGGCATTATGCCAATGAGTGTAGGAAAAGACAAAATGACATGAATAATAGGCAGAATGCTAATGTAGCAAGAGAATAAAAGAACCCAAAAAATGTGTTGTTAACATGTAGTGTAGCACAGGATAGAGAAGATGAAGTATGGATCTTAGATTCAGGATGCAGTAATCACATGACTGTAAACATAGCAATGTTTGCCAATCTTGATGAAGATGTTAAATCTGAAGTAACAACAGGAACTGATACTAAGATTTTTTTCAAGGGAAAATGCAGAGTTAGTATCTGTGCAAGGAATGGAGAGAAAAAATATGTGCCAGATGTGTACTATGTTCCTATTTTGAAATGTAATCTTTTGAGTGTTGGGCAGCTCATAAAAAAAGGTTACAATGTAGTTTTTAAAAATGATGTGTGCACAATAATGGATATACCACCAAGAAAGAAGATTATTGCTGAAATAAAAATGACCAGAAATAGAATGTTTCAACTCAAGCTCAATACAAACCTGAAGGGAAAAGGGAAGAATGTAGCAGCTGTAACTCAAGAGGTCTTTCAGAAGGAAGTGAAAGATGAGAATTGGTTATGGCACTTGAGATTTGGACATCTAAATTTCGAAGGTCTAAATTTGATGCACAGAAAAGGAATGCTAAGAGGACTACCATTGATATAGAAATTGAACAACCTATGTGAAGGTTGCATCTTGGGAAAAAAACATAGAGAAAAATTTCCATCAGGAAAGAGCATACGGGCAAAAGCACCCTTAGAAATTATCCATTCAGATTTATGTGGGCCGATGCAAATAACATTAGTTTCAGGAAGCAATTACATGCTGAACTTCATTGATGATTTCATAAGAAAAGTATGGGTTTATTTCTTGAAATATAAAAGTTAAGTATTTGAGAAATTTTGTCACTTTAAAGCTCTAGTGGAGAAACATAGAGGGCAGCATATCAAAGTCTTAAGAACTAATAGAGGAGGTGAGCACATATCAAAATAATTTCTTTGTTTTTTCAGAGAAAACGACATACAAATTTTTTTTACAAATCAGTACTCACTGTAGCAAAATGGTGTTGCTAAAAGGAATAATCGAACCATAATGGAAATGGTGAGAAGTATGCTAAAGGAAAAAAACTTGCCAAATGACTATTGGGAAGAAGCTACAAATTGTGTTGTGTATATTTTAAATATATGTCCAACAAAATTTGTAATGAACATAGTTCCAGGAGAAGCGTGGAGTGGAAAAAAACAGGGAGTCACCCACATGAGATTTTTTGGGTGTGTGGCTTATGCACACATTCCAAATTAGTTGAGAAAGAAGTTGGATAGTAAGGGGGAGAAGTGTATCTTCCTTGGATATTGTGAATATTCCAAGGGATATATATTGTATAACCCATCCATAAAGAAATTTGTTATAAGTAGAGATGTGCAATTAATTTAAGAGGAAACATGGGATGGAAGCATTGAGAAAACAATCAATGTCAAAAGTCATTTGTCTCTTGATGAAGATGAGGAAAATGTGGCTGAAAATAATACCTCATCGGAAGCACCATCTCCACCAACACAAGGACGAAAGAGGACACCTCAAGCAGGGGTAAGAACACCCTTGAGAAGAAATAAAATTGCTTCTCCAAGCACACCAAATGGAGTAGATTTGAGTGCTACTTCAAGCACAAGTACATCAAATGAAAGAGGAACAAGGTTTAGAAATTTAAATGAAATTTATGAGTAGGAGATAACGAATGAAGGTATGAATTCCTTATTTGATTTGTATTTTCCTGTTGATGATCCTATTCATTTTGAGGAAGCTATAAAAGATAGAAAATTGATAGAAGCCATGGATGAAGAAATTAATGCAATAGAGAAGAACAAAACATGGGAATTGGTAGATTTCCCAGAAGGGAAAGAAGTCATTGGACTTAAATGGCTCTACAAGACCAAAATCAATGCTGAAGGTAAAATTTAAAGGCACAAGGCCAAACTTGTTTTCAAAGGTTACAAGCAGCAACATGGAAGAGATTATGAGGAAACTTTTGCGCCAGTTGCAAGAATGGAAACAATGAGAGCAGTGTTGTCCATAGTAGCACAAAACAAATGGAAGGTTTACCAAATGGATGTAAAATAAACATTTATAAATGGAGTGTTAATGGAAGAGGTTTATGTTGAACAACATCTATGCTATGAGAAAAAGGGACAAGAGCACAAAGTTTGCATATTGAAGAAAGCTCTTTATGGGTTGAAGCAAGCACCAAGAGCATGGTACAGTAGTATAGATTCCTATCTGCTAGAGAATGGGTTTGAGAAATGTGAAGGAGAACCCACATTATAGATCAAGGAAAAAGATGGTAAGATGTTGATTGTGGTTTTATATGTTCATAATGTGATATTCATAGGTAATGATAATTACCTTATTGAAAATTTTAAAACAGTCATGAAAGATGAATTTGAGATGACTAATATGGGATTGCTGAGATACTTCATAGGAATAGAAGTAGAAAAAAATAAAAATGGTATTTTTATCTCACAAGCAAAGTATGTTAATCAAGTTTTAGAAAGATTTAATATGCAAGAATGCAAGGCAGCAATTACTCCCACAGTAATGGGATTGAAATTGAGTAAAGATGACAACATCAAGGATTTTGATCTTGGTTTGTATAAAAGCATAGTTCACAGTCTCATGTATTTGATTGCAACTAGCCAGATATTATGCATGATGTTACTTTGATTTCCATATTTATGGAGAGGCCAAAGGATGCACATTGGCAAGCAGCAAAGTGAATTTTGAGGTATGTAAAAGGAACTAAGAGGTATGGTATTTTGTACATTACTTCAGAAAATTTAGAATTAATTGGTTATACTAACAGTGATTGGGATGGAAGTATTGATGATTGGAAAAATACTTCTGGTTATGTTTTTCTTATGGGTTCACGAGCCATTTCATGGGATTCTAAGAAACAACCCATTGTAGCATTATCTACACAGGAGGCAGAGTATGTGGCAGCTACAACAACAGCGTGTCAAGCAGTGTGGATGAGAAGAATGTTGAAAAGTGTATGCCAAGAATAGGTAAAAGAGATAGTGATTTATTGTGACAATAGCTCAGCTATTGCATTGTCAAAGAATTATGTGTTTCACAAAATAACTAAACACATACATGCCAAGTTTCACTACATCAGGGAGCTAGTGAACAATGGAGAAATAATTTTGAAACATTGCAGAACAGAGGAGAAGTTTGTAGACATACTGACAAAGCCATTGGGGCAGAAAACTTTTAATTACTTGAGAAAATGTTTGGGCATGGAAGAAAGTCCAGCAGTTGAAATTAAGGGGGAGTGTTGGAATTTAATTCCAACTGCTGCACACAACAGCAGGATAGCAAACACAAACTTAGATGGGAAAGGTAAAGCATAGCAGTAGGGGTAACAATCCCCAATTCAAAACATCATGCAACCAGTCACCTCACGCCTTAACCATTCACCCACCTCATTAAATTCTCTAGCAACCACATTTGTTTTTGACTTGATCACTATCAATGTTTCGCGGAGCAGCAAACCATGAGGAGCAAAGGGGAGAGAACCCACTGGAAGAGCGATGTCATCTCACCACTGGACCCACCACTTCACAAACCAAAGCAATTCTAGGGGGGATAAGAGAGCTGGGGAGAATGTTCTCCAAGCAGCCCCAGAAAGTATGAAGGAATAAAGTTTATTTACCTTTAGCATAAATTTTATTTACGACAATGTATTATGTATTTAAATTTTAACTTTGGGTAAATCTTTATTTACCATAGTACATTTATTTTTAACGTTGGCTTATGTTTTTTGAAGAGCTGAAACCTAAGTTTTAAAGTCTTTTTTTAAAGTTTGGTTATATAGAGTTTGATATATATATACATTATAAATATGGAATATTTATAATATATATATTTTGCAATGTGTCGTGAGTATAAAAAAGAGAGTTTTTGTTGTGTAGTGTATTGTTTTTAAAATCCCAAGGTAGAAAGTGAAGTGTTGGGTATTAACACAGAGAGAAATACAGAATTGAAAAACACAGAGCAGCGTGTGTATTTTGTGAGCCCGAAGGCATGTATATACAGTAGCAGAGGCTTGAAGAAGAAAATAGAGTTTTTTTTTTTGTAATATCTTAGCAGTGGAAGTCATTAGTTTTTAATAGGATTGTTTTATGTTTAATGAAAACCATTTTTATGCCATCTCTATTATAGCATTCAGAAATTTTTTTCTATTTTAGCATTCAGAAAGTTTTTTTTAATCTCTGTGTTATGGAGCAGAATATTTATTCTCTCTGTCTGTTGGGAATAATCATAAATTCCAACATCTCTAGACTTTGATGGCCTTTCTCTATTAGATACGATCATGCATGATGGCTGACACTACCACCCTCGATGCGAAAAATTCGATCCAAGCTTCTTGCATGAACCATGGATTGTTTCTGGTCCCCACGGGAATGCTCCTCGCCACACGCATGACTCAGATTCACAGAAAAAAAAAAAAAAAAAAAACTCCTCTTCTAAATACATCTCCACAACATTGAAGACGGGTGCCTCAACTTAATTCTCACTCCACCGAATTACTGCCACTTCACAATATGACTTGCACGCTCCATCAAATTACTGAGATCCTTCCAATCATTAACATATCTACATGCCACAATAAAATAGTAGCCACTCACCACACCATCACTTGCACTGTTGAGACCCGAGCTTCGTTCCTAGTAGACACACCACGATGAACACAACAACAATCTGCCGCTAGAAACTGATCTTCATATTTCATGTATCGGGCAATATTGACCTACTATGTGCTATCACAATCCGCTTGACTCTCATACGAACTAGAAACAACTACAAATAATGGAAGACAAAATTTGAATGGAAATGGTAGTCCTCTAGTGAGGATTCCATGAGGGTGTCGTGCTGAATACTTCATTGA
Organism: Pinus albicaulis; assembly: GCA_034641835.2. NCBI lineage: Eukaryota > Viridiplantae > Streptophyta > Pinopsida > Pinales > Pinaceae > Pinus > Pinus albicaulis. Next base: position 940,759,699 of record CM076582.1, read on the forward strand.
ATAATTAGTAATCAAAACTAGCTAAATTATAACATCAATTATAACATTAAAGTGAGTTAGTTGTTTTTAAGTGTGATTTTTTGGAAAGTTTTCCAACTTATTTTCGGATTTAATTTTGTAAAATCTAAAAGGAATTCATTAAAATCATAAGTTTAACACTTGAAATGTTCACAATCAAAATGTAGCGGAGATTTTTCTTGAATCCAAACATGCACTCAAAAAAATCAGTTTAAACAACACAAATCAATATTTGACTACAGGAAATCACACTTAAAACTAATCCATTTTAAATTACAATTATTGTTTTTAAATATAAAAATAATTAATATATAAACTAAAAACATTAAAGAGTCTTTTTTATCCTCATTGTAATATTAATATGGACATTCTTAATTTGTAAATAGAATTTATTACAATATTATAACGTATGAATACTATATCTCTAAAGAATTAAAACACTAATTTATATTACATTTTTTATGATTAATAAATTTGATAAAACTTAACTATATTGAAAATAAATCTCATCATATGATTGACTTTTATATATTATTATAAATATTAATAATTAAATTAGTTTGTTCAAAATGTTAACCAAATCTTAATAAAGTGATTAATCAGAAAAACATTTATCTACATTATGAATCACAAAAATGTTAGATTTAACTTTCAAATCTATAAATATTAATAAAATATCATAAAACTTTAGAAATACTTAAAATCTCAGGCATATCAACATTAATTCTCCATAAAATTGAGAATTAATGAAATTAGAAAAAGGACACACTAGGAAGACTGCAAATTTATGTTGGATCTGGGACTTGATATTTTGTTTGTCTTTTGATTAGAAGGTAGGATTCTATTAGTTGTCTAATAATATTTGATAGATTTATCTTTTGTTCTGTTTTTGAGATATTTTATTGCAAGTAGATAAAAGTGAAAAATATATACTATAAAATGATGTAATATTTTATTTTGGTCAAGAAATAGAGCAGAAAAGATGAAACAAAGGAGTAACAAAAAATTATGTCGAGTCACAAAGAAATTAGAAGATAAATATAAACATGTACTATCATTTTTTGTAGTGAAAGTATAATTCTCGATGAAATTTCTGCGAGTCATAGGATCGACCACGATGAAATTGTTGCGAGTCCTAGGATCGACCAACCTTTAGTCATTCATCACACTTTCCCATTATTGCAGAGTGAATCTATGCGAATTATGTTCCACCAGTACAATAACACTCTCGATCAGTTACTCAGAGGCTTTATTCCTGTGAATCTCTGAACCTATCCAAGATTGTAATTTGCATTTTTTTTGAAGAACCAGTTATTGCAAATATCAGACATTGTACAACAATATCACAACTATTTATTATGTATTCATTGTTTCACTTAATTGTGGATGCATGTCATGTTTACACATGGAACATGCAAATCTACTTTGAAACAATGTTATTTTTAACCCATTTCTCAAAAAGTATTCTAGCCATATATATAACTTTTAAATAAGATAAAGATATATTAATTATGTTTTAATTTTAAACTATATATTTAGTTGAATATTAATATTATCTCATCCATATATATATCTACCAGTCTCTAAACTATGAAATCACTCTCTTTTAATTTTATTTTAATTTTTAATACATATATATAACTCACTTCATAGATTGTGAATACTATAATCAATTAAAAGTAGTGTTTCCCTCCTATGGATGTATCGTTAGTGAATAGATCATTAGGAGCACCTCCATAATGTGTAGGCTTTGCATAAGCTTAGCATAGTTGAAAAAATGAAAGGTCATAACTTCAAAACTGAAATATCTCATCACCTGGGATGAAAAATACATTTCATGCTAAATTAGTGATATAAAAAATTTAAAAAATATATATGAAAATTAATTTGTCAATACTTCCAATGCAAGATATTAAAGTTCTTCAAGATTAAATTTGGGGTTTGTCACAAAGTTTATTCATTCATAACAAGCTTTAATTGTAATGCCATGAGTCTTTTATCTTGATCAATTTATTTGTGTTGGAATTTATGATAATTCTAGAACAAATACTGAGAGAATAATACTCTCCTTCAAACACAGAGAATTTTTCTTTTTTTTCTTACTGCTGGACAGAGATGGCAGAAAAACTCTTTCTATTCCAAAACATAAACAGTATTAAAAAAAAATGTTCTTCCTCTTGTGAGGGATTTACAAAATGTGAATAAGGCTACTACAGATGCAGTGCTCTCAAAAGACTAAAAATTCTCTCTCTATCACTCAAAAAACGCACATACAGTGCTCTCTCATATTTATTGTGTTTCTATGCTTTCTCTACGTGCGGGCTTTTTACTATACAACGATTCTCACTATTACGTTATTTTTCAAGCCTACGGAATTTTTCACCTTTTAAATGGTGCGGCATTATAAAACATAAAAATGAAACATAAACAAAATAAATGAAAAATACATTTCCAGAACCTAAAACTTTAATCTAAATTCAAAATTCAATAAACTGTGGGCCCGGACTTTGTATCAGTGCATCGCATTGGCGATAAACTTCGGCAGAAACACATATGCGGTAGGTATATGGTTGTGATGCGATTGCGATGGTGGTAGGGACCACATCGCATCGCAACTCATACCTCGGAACATAAAATATGGTGGAGGACTTTGGAATGTGGCACATGCGATATGCAATATCGCATTGCATGAAATATATTGGCAGTAACACATTTTGGAGGAGCCATAAACTTTGAGCCTTTGCGATGTGCGATGTGCAATATCGCACCATCACATCACATCAGATGCTTCATATCAACAAGACACTAAAACAAAAAATATTTGTGATTGCGATGAAGTGGTGGAGACCACTATGACTTGGCCCTTTCATAAAGTTAAAAGGACTTTGTGCGTTTAAACAAAAATTTGGTTGGTGAGGGATTTTACGCCTGATAAGATGGTTCTTCAATAAAACTTGCTGTTGCATGGCTTGGACCATGAATTCTTCAATTATCCTCTACAAATTCAGTTACGACCCATAAAAATTTAATTCCATCTCTGCAATGGTGGCTGCGCCCCATAAACAGAAATCTTCCTTACAGTTTTCTCCATTTCTCTCTTAAATGCATAGAAATGTACACTTAATCTTCTGCTACCCCTGTTTGTACTCCATTTCTACCTGCACAGGGTTTGCAGGTGACTTTAATATTTTCAACACTCCCCCTTAAAGTCAGCTTCTAGGTTATGAGTCATACCTAGGCATTTTCTTAAATATTCAAAACTCTTTTGCCCCAATGGCTTTGTCAAAATGTCTACAAATTGCTCCTCTGTTCTACAATGCTGTAAAACAATTTCTCCATTGTTCACCAATTCTGTGATGTAGTGAGACTTGGCATCTATGTGCTTTGTTATTTTATGAAACACATAATTCTTTGACAATGCAATAGCTGAGCTATTGTCACAATAAATCACTATCCCTTTTACCTGTTCTTGACATAAATTACTCAACATTCTTCTCGTCCATACTGTTTTATATGTTGTTGCTGTAGCTGCCACATACTCTTCCTCTGCTGTAGATAAAGCTACAATAGGTTGTTTCTTAGAAGCCCATGAAATGGCTCCTGAACCCATATGAAAAACATAACCAGAAGTAGTTTTCCGGTCATCAATACTTCCAGCCCAATCACAGTCAGTATAACCAATTAATTCAGAATTTTTTGAAGTAGTATACAAAATATCATACTTTTTAGTTCCTTTCACATACCTTAGAATTCTTTTTGCTGCTTTCCAATGTGCTTCTTTTTGCCTCCCCATAAATCTAGAAATCAAACTAACAACACGCATAATATCCGGCCTAGTTGCAGTCAAATACATGAGGCTGCCAACTATGTTCTTATACAAACTTGGATCGAAATCCTTGCTGTTGTCATATTTACTCAATTTCAATCCCATTACTATGGGAGTAATTGCTGCCTTGCAATCCTGCATATTATATCTTGCCAAAATTTCATTTACATATTTTTCTTGAGAGATAAAAATTTTATTTTCATTTTTCTCTACCTTTATTCCTAAGAAGTATCTCAACAATCTCATATCAGTGATTTCAAATTCATCTTTCATGACTGTTTTAAAATTCTCAATGAGGTAATCATCATTACCTGTGAATATCACATCATCAACATATAAAACAACAATGAGCATCTTACCATCTTATTTTTTGATGTATAATGTGGGTTCTCCTTCACATTTTTCAAACCCATTCTCTAGTAGATAGGAATCTATCCTACTGTACCATGTTCTTGGTGCTTGCTTCAGCCCATAAAGAAATTTCTTCAATATGCATACTTTTTGCTCTTGGCCCTTTTTCTCATAGCTTAGAGGTTGTTCAACATAAACCTCTTCCATTAAAAATCCATTTAGGAATGCTGATTTTACATCCATTTTTTAAACATTCCATTTGTTTTGTGCTGCTATGGATAGCACTGCTCTCACTGTTTCCATTCTTACAACTGGTGCAAAATTTTCTTCATAATATCTTCCATGTTGTTGCTTGTATCCTTTGACAAGTAGTCTGGCCTTGTGCCTTTCAATTTTACCTTCAACATTTCCTTTGGTCTTGTACACCCATTTTACTCCAATGACTTCTTTACCTTCTGGGATATCAACCAACTCCCATGTTTTGTTTTTCTCTATTACATGTATTACTTCATCCATTGATTCTATCCATTTTCTATGTTTTATAGCTTCTTCAAAATGAATAGGATCATCAACATGACAATATAAAGAAAATAAGGAGTTCATATCTTCATTTTTTGTCTCTTGCTCCCTTTTTCATTTGGTGTACTTGTGCTTGAAGTAGCACTCAAATCTGCTCGATTTGGTCTGCTTGGAGAAGCACTCTCATTTCTTCTCAAGGGTGTTCTTACTCCTGCTTGAGGCGTCCCTTGTTGTCCTTGTGTTGGTTGAGGTATTGGTTACAATGATGGATGTGTTTTAGCCATCTCATCCTCATTTTTGTCATGAGACAAACAACTCTTTACATTGACTATTTTCTCAATGCTTCCATCACATGCTTCATTTTTAATGAATTGCACATCTCTTCTTATAACAAATTTCTTTCTGGATGGGTTATACAATCTATATCCCTTGGATTCTTCTTTGTATACAAGGAATACACATTTCTCCCCCTTACAATCCAACTTCTTTCTCAGCTGATCTAGAATGTGTGCATAAGCCACACACACAAAAAATATCATGTGGGTGACTCCCTATTTTCTGCCACTCCACGCTTCTTCTAGAACTCTGTTCATTAAAGCTTTTGTTGGGCATCTATTTTAAACATACACATCATAATTTTTTGCTTCTGCCCAATACTCATTTGGAAAATGTTTTTCCTTTAGCATACTTTTCACCATTTCCAAGATGGTTTGATTCTTCCTTTCAGCAATACCATTTTGCTGCGGTGTGTACCTTGTTGCGAACTATTTATGTATGCCATTTTCTCTGCAAAAACGCAGAAATTATTTTGAGATGTACTCACCTACTCTAGCAGTCCTTAGGACTTTCATATGCTACCCACTTTGTTTCTCTACTAGAGCTTTAAAGTGGATTTTTTTTTCAAACACTTCACTTTTATATTTTAAGAAATACACCCATAATTTTCTTGTGAAATCATCAATGAAGGTCAACATGTAGTTGCTTCCCGATATTGATGATGTTTGCATCGGCCCACATAAATCTGAATGGATAATTTCTAAGGGTGTTTTTTCCCTTATGCTCTTTCCTGATGGAAAGTTTTCTCTATGTTGTTTTCCCAGGATGCAGCCTTCACATAGGCTGTCCAGTTTCTCAATCAATGGTAGTCCTCTTACCATTCATTTTCTGTGCAACAAATTTAGTCCTTTGAAATTGAAATGTCCAAATCTCAAATGCCATAACCAGTTCTCATATTTCTCTTCCTTCTTAAAGACCTCTTGAGTTACAACTGCTACATTCTTTCTCTTTCCTTTCAAGTCTGTATTAAGCTTGAGTGGAAACATTCTATTTCTGGTGATTTTCACTTCTCCAATAACCTTCTTGCTTGGAGGTATATCCATTATTGTGCACACATCATTTTTAAAGAATACATTGTAACCTTTGTTAATGAGCTACCCAACGCTCAAAAGGTTACATTTCAAGCGGCCCAGGAACATACTATACATATGGCACAAATTTATGCTCACCATTTCTTGCACGGATACTTAGTCTTCCTTTTCCGTTGACAAAAACTTTAGTATCAGTTCTTTTTGTTACTTCAGATTTAATATCTTCATCAAGATTGGAAAACATTGCTATGTTTCCAGTCATGCAATTACTGTAGCCTAAATCTAAGAACCATACATCATTCTGTCTATCTTGTGCTACATTACATGTTAATAGCACATTCTTTGGGTTTTTCTCTTCTTTTGCTACATTTTCATTTTTCCTATTATTCATATCATTTTGATTTTTCCTACACTCATTGGCACAATGCCCATATTTTTTGCAATAATGACATTGGACATTGGATTTGTCATACCTTTTTCCATGAGCATGTTAGTGTCCACCTTACTAGTTGTTTCTTTGGCTTTGGTTGTGATTCTGACTGCTGCTCCTTCCATAAGTATGTGAATGGATGTTTCTTCCTCCTCTGTTTTGGTTTCTACTTCTTCCTCTTCCTTTTCCTTGACCGCTTCCTCTTCCAAAAGGCATATGGGTCTTGAAGGCATGCTCCAAAGATGGGTTTACTCTCTGTTCATGAGTCATCAGTGATTTATGAAGTTCATCTACTATGAACTTTGAGAAATCCTTTGTCTCTTTAATGGTGGTTAAAATAACATCAAACCTTGAGGGTAGGCTCCTTAATAGTTTCTCCACTATCCTTATTTCTTCAAGTGTCTCTCCATGAGACGTTATCTGGTTAAAAATCCCTATCACATATGTCAAGAATGAGTCTATGTTGTCGGACTCTTTCATATAGAGAGTTTCAAAATCTCTCCTCAACAATTGTAGCTTTGTTGTCTTCACTTTCTCCATACCTTGATAGGTTGTCTTAAGATTATCCCATGCATCCTTAGATCTTTTAGCTACTGCTATCCTTGAAAACACACTCTCATGTACTACTTGATAGAGATAGAAGAGGGCGTTAGAGTCCTTCTTCTTATTTCTCTTCAATAAATCCTTATCTGCCTGTGTTAAGGCATTAAAGGCTAGCTCATCAACTGGTTCATCAAAATCATCTTCAACAAACTCCCAGAAATCCTAAGAGGCAAACAGGTCTCTCATGGTAATGACCCAATAATCATATTTTTTCCCATTAAATTGTGGAAGCTAAGTATTTCCAATACTTATACTGGTACTTGGTCCAGCCATTGTTTATAAACTAAAATAAACTTGACTGTGTTTTTCTATTAAACTGTCTTTCCTTCTTTAAAAGGAAAACTCTTTCTCTGAGGACTGCGCACTTATTTTAAACAAAACAAAAACTCTGATTTTTTGAGAAATACCTCGACTTTAACTTCTGCTAAGCCTTGATGCTGCTGGAGAACTGCTGCAACAAATTTCCTTCTTCCTTTAGCTTATTTTACACCTTCAAAGAGCCTGGATAAGCTCCGATACCATGCTGGAATTTCTGATAATTTTAGAACAAATACTGAGAGAATAATACTCTCCTTCAAACATAGAGAATAATTTTTTTTTCACTTACTGCTGGACAGAGATGGCAGAAAAATTATTTCTATTCCAAAAAATAAACAGTATTACAAAAAGAACGTTCTTCCTCTTCTGAGGGATTTACAAAATGTGAATAAGACTGCTACAGACACAGTGCTCTCAAAAGACCAAAAATTCTCTCTGTCACTCAAAAAACACACATATAGTGCTCTCTGGTCTTTACTATGTTTCTCTCCTTTCTCTTCGTGCAAGGTTTTTGGTACACAACAATACTCACTATTACACTATTTTTTAATCCTACAAGATCTTTCACCTTTTATATGGTGCAACGTTATAAAACATAAAAATGAAACATAAACAAAATAAATGAAAAATACATTTCCAGAATATAAAAATTTAATCTAAATTCAAAATTCAATAAGCTGTGGGCCCAAACTTTATATCGGCACATCGCATCGGTGATAAACTTCAACGGAAACACATATGCGATAGGCGGATGGCTGTGATGTGATTGCGATGGTGGTAGGGACCACATCGCATCACGACTCATACTTTGAAACATAAAACATGGCGAAGGAATTCGGAATGTGGCACATGCGATCTGCAATATTGCATCACATGAAATATATCGACGGTAACACATTTTGGAGGAGGCATAAACTTTGATCCTTTGCAATGAGCAATGTGCGATATCGCACCATCTCATCGCATTGGATGATTCATATCAACAAGACACTAAAACAAAAGATATTTGCGATTGCGATGAAGTGGTGGGGACCACTATGACTTGGCCCTTTCATAAACTTTAAAGGACTTTGCGTGTTTAAACAAAATTTGGTTGGTGAGGGCTTTTATGCCCGATAAGACGGTTCTTCAATAAAACCTATTTTTGTGTGTTTTGGACCACGAATTATTCAATTCTACTCTACAAATTTGGCTGCGGCCCATAACAATTTAATTTCATCTCTGCAATGGTGGTTGCGCCCCATAAACAGAAACCTTCCTTACAGTTTTCTCCATTTCTCTCTTAAATGCACAGAAATGTACACTTAACCTTCTACTACCCCTGTTTGTACTCTATTTCTACCTGCACGGGGTTTGTAGGTGACTTTAATAATTTCAACAAATCGCGTGTCATTATTGAAGTAAACAAATAGCAACACTATGTTACAAGATTGTCTCGTTACATAGTTACATGTTTTTTTTTCAAGAGAGAAAAAATGTTGTTTCAATATATTAAAAGAGTCCATATATCAAAATACATTAACCTCTTGACTCATTCAAAACAGAAAGATCAAGATAAAAGAGTCAAGTTTTAACATGTTCAGAAAGTATTTAGTTACCACAGTCTAGCCAACTCCCAAAAGAGTTCCATCTAGAATATTACATGTTATTACAAGATCATGTATTCAGAAGTATAGATTAGCACAATATAAATGATCTGACACTAGCTATCGGCGATTATAGAAGGTTGCATGTATTACATTGTTCCTATAGGCATATGATCCACATTAATAAACAAAAACAAAAGTGGAAAGATAAAATGAAAACCATATTGTTATGCTTCACCACAGAGAAAGAAAAAGGAATTCAATATGATGAAAACCGTGTGACAGGCGCACTTGATAAAGGTCCCTAGCAAATCAAGGTCGTACGATGTTCATCCAGTGTATAGGCACCCTTGATATAATGCCTCCCGTGCAATTGCATAGTCCATAATACACAGAGGGTAAGAGAAAGAGGCCACCTGTGTTGAGTTTTTGAAATATAGAATCATCGAGACTAGTCTTGGATAATTTATCAGCCTTCATATTAAGTTCTTTGTATATATGATTCATAGTATATTTTTTGAATTTGGATAATATGTGCATAGTATGATCAATCCATCCTTTAAAAATGTCCTAGTGAGGTAGATTTTCCTGATATATCTTCTATAATAATCTTCGAATCTCTATATATATATTGATACATGGTATTGGCAGATGAAAAGAAACCATGATCTCGCTTGATAAAGCCAATAGATTGACCTTGTTATTAGTACCATGACCATTGTTCCAATATATATGATACCTTTCCACGTAAGATACTTTTATCCATGCTCCACATCCACATATGCCATTATTTTGTCTACCATCAAAATAAATCGCACATAGATCAATTCTATGAGGTCTACTGCGAACCGAAAGGTCGATAAACTTCGTAATTTTTGGGGATATACCCCTAGCCAACCCAAAATGAATGAGTGTATCCAAGCAATGTCGAGGGAGCCATCTTGAAATATCGCACACCTCATAGTTCCCAGCAAACATAATAAGAGAGAGACATATAACCTCCAGCATTTGCAGCTCAAAATAAAATTTTGTTCATAATTAATAGGACGGAAGTGTGGGTCATTAGAAAGAGGCAGGAATAAACTCCATACCCTTTGTGCCACATTACATTCAATGAACAAATGGTCAATTATTTCTTCATGATTTTTACACAGTATACATCTACGAGGTCCCAGAATACCGCTTTTTTTAATATTCTCCCAAGATAGAATCTTGCCTTGCCTAAAAAACTAGGAAATGGCCACCCCATATTTAGCTCTATTTTAATGTCCTCGTATAGTTCATGGGCTATGATATTATTCCCCTTTAAAGATCCATCCAAAGTTATCCTGTCCCCCTCTTGGTTTTATGATAACCCCGCATTCTATAATGATTCATTGAATCTCTTCCAACTGTCCCTACTCCCTATCATTGTTCTGAATACCAATAATAGATGATGATTTCCAAAACAGAGCTCCCAACTCCAAGTGAGATATAATGTCAGCCAAGTAGATATATCCCCTTTGGGTATGCCTGTATATAACATCCCCGTCAATATTCTCCTCAAACTGTAAACCCATAATCCTGACACTTCCAATAGGAATGCGTTGCCCATTACCGAATTTACAGATCAATCTATGGCTAATGGTATCCTTTATCTTATATAAGCTACGCCAGATCTGAGATGCACATTGAGGAGCTTCAAAAGTGTGTATTTCTCTTAAGCGGGTAGGAGTGGTTTTGATAGGGGAGAGAAACAATTTCTATAACTATGTGACATTTCGAGTTCTTCTGCACCTCTATTATTCCCCATGGAAGAATGACTTACTCCTTGTACATTAGTATTACATATGTCACACGCTTTTCTAGACAAAATGTAGTGATTCTTGAATTTTCTGCAGAGACTGAGTCTATTGAAACTAGAATATAAGGCAATATTTTTATTAGTTTTGTAGTTACGAAACCTGATAAGTTTAAACAAAGTAATTGGCAATTCCTTAGAAATACCCACTTGGGTAAGTCTATGAAAATTTGGCTTTGGTTATGGAGTTTCCAAATGATCGGTAATAAACATATTTTGAGGCACCCACAATAACGCATTCGCATGGAACTAGAAGCAACGATATTGCAATAGCTTGGAGAGGAACCGAAATGACGCTAGAATGGATAGAGAATGCCAGACACATTTTAGTTCCTGCCCGATTATCGGAGCCGGATTATCGACTACTACTCGTTTCAATGACAACAGCGTCCAAGCGGAGGAGCGATTTTAATCAGTTACATTTCTCATGTAGATAATTCAAAATCTGCAAGAGGTACTATTATTTCAGAAATTCTAAGACTAGTGGATGAGTACAAGTAAGAAAGTTTGAGCGTACATTTAACTGACATAGCTTAGGAGCTGCTCTCGTAACCTTAAGCTCCTATGACGTTAAGAGAAACCTTAACGCAAATTTATCGGGACATCCTATACCTCTGACTGTATTTGCATTCGCGAGCCCACGCGTTGGAATATAGCATTTGCGATGCGGCTGGAGGAGGTCGGAGTGAAAGTGTTGTGGTTGGTGAAAAAGAATGATATTGTTCCCAAAGTTCATGGACTTGTTGTCAACGAGAACTATTAGACATGGTTGAATCGAATGTTGGAATTGTTTCCCTCACATGGTCATGGAAATTGTTTGAAAATTACTCCCAAGTATAACTCACAGTGTAAGCATAACTGAAATACACAAATAAATCAGGCAAACTGAATTTTTTTTTGGAGGTTGCAGATTTTGTTTTGAGGCTCAAGGACAAGAACGTAACTTAAAATTATGAACATAATACAAACTCCCCATTCCTAAACACATGAGATAATTATAAACAAAAAAACATTTAATGCGCACTTCCTGAATCGTGACTACTCCACAATTGATATTAAACTGCTCAAATTCTACAAATTCAGAAAATTGTCCATTTTTTTTTTTGTACAAGCGCCCATCTTAAAGCTTTGAAATGACATGAATTAATATATTACAAATGTATGTTTGAATGTATTTTTTAAACATTCCTTTTTCTTGCGGAAGCTAATAGAGAAAATGGAGTGATTTTTGGTGGACACTACTGGGTTTTACTATGAGACTGCTCAAAAACAACCAATGATGTGTAATGTTACTTGTGAGTTAGCTAAACCCCCCACATCTCATGTGAATTGTAGTTGTTGTATGTGAAATCATAATCAAAAGTATATTAGTTGTGAATTGTAGTTCGTTTATTTCAAATCATAATCGAAAGTATATTAGTTAGGTTTTTCATCTTGAAATTTCACATCTAGTTTTTACTGTGCTATCACTTTACTTTGCCCTGTCTTTACTTTGCCCTGTCTTTGCCATAATTTTTTTAGATTTTTTCAACTATTTTTTGTCCCGAAGCTAAATTGTATGAGGCATTGCGATGTTGCCTTAAGGAGGCTCCTCTGCCTCAACTTTCACATGATTTTAGAGCCAAGTTCAAGAATTTATCACACATGATATTAGAGCCCAGTTCAAACAGTTTATCACAACAAGTACATTTTCCAAGAGAGCAAGATTTATTGCAAAGAATTAGCACGAGAGTGGAAGGTTGTCTTTGAAAGCATTTTTTTGAGCATATTTAAGATTAGGGAGAAAAAAATTTAACAGTCAAAGATGGAACCATCAATCAAAATCTTGATTTATCCTCAAATACCTCAATTTAATGGAAACATTTATGACTATTGGGTTATTACAATGAATTATTTGTTTTATTCTCAAGACATATTGGATTTGGTGGAAAATGGGTTCTAATAACCAGTAGATGCAGCAACATACAATGCTTGGACACAAGAAGAAAATGATAAGGATTTTTTGAGGGACAATACGACGAGGGATTCAAAATAAATTTTCTACATCTTTCAAGAAGTGCATGTGAGCATATTTGCAAAGATTGCAGCAACAACAAAGACCATGCAAGCATGAGATATTCTCAAGACAACAATACATGACAAAGGGAAAGACAAAAAAGCTACAAATGTTAATAAGAAACTTTGAAACAATTGGTATGAAATAGTATGAGAATATAGATTCATTTTTCACACAAGTAACTTGGGTGGTTACTCAAATGATGTCTCATGGTGAGACACTTGAAGGCAGAGGATAGTTGAAATTTTTTTAAGAAGTTTACCAACAAGATTTGACCCTATGGTTGCAACTATAGAAGAGACAAAGGATATCTCACAATTTGAATAGATTGGCTTGATCTATCACTAATTTCTCATGAACATAGATTGAATAGAACATCAAAAAATTTAATGGAGCATGCCTTGAAGACAAGAGTCTGAATTGGTCAAGGTAGACGCATAGGAAGAACAAATTCTGGAGGAAGATAAAGAAGCTTGCACAGAGGTGGAAGAAGCAACCCTGCAAATCTTAATGGAAAAGAGACCACTCAACATCCAAGTAAATGTCCAAGCCAAAATCAAGCACAAGGTCAGAGGTATGAGAAATCTCAAGTTCAATGTCATTATTGTAAGAAATATGGACATGATGCTAATGGATGTAGAAAAAAAGAAATGATCATAGCAACAAACCAAATGCAAATTTCAAAAAAAGAAAAGAAGAACAAAGATAGTATATTTTTAGCTTGTAATGTAGCAGAAGAGAAGAAAAATGATGTATAGTCTCTAGATTCAAGATTTAGAAATGACATGACAGGGAACATAGAAATGGTTTTCGATCTAGATAAAAGTGTGAAATATGAAGTGACATTAGGGGTTGATAACAAAGTCTTCATCCTAGGAAAAGCAGAAGTTCACATTCTAACAAAGAAGGGGGAGAAGAAGTATATTTCAAATGTCTTTGATTTCCATGTTTGAAGCACAATCTCATAAGAATTGGATAACTCATGCAAAAGGGCTACGAAGTCTTCTTCAAAAATGGCGAATGCACAATATTGGATAAATATCCAATAAAAAAGTCAAAAAAAAAGTGCAAATGACAAGAAATAGAATGTTTCCCCTTAGAATAAAACCTGATTTGAAGGAAGATGGTGTGGAACCATAACTTTCCAGGAATTCACAAGAACATGAAGGAAAAGTTGCGGTTGTCACACAGACAAACTTTCAAGTATACTTTAAGCATGAAAACTGGTTATGGAATTTTAGATTTTAGAATCTAAACTTTTGAGGTTTAAATTTGTTGTATAAGAAGGGCATGGTGAAGGAATTTCCACTCATAGAAAAAAAATACAACCTATGTGAAGGATGCATCTTGGGAAAATAACATAAAGAGTCATTTCCAGGAGGAAATTTAATAAGGGAAATGGAACCTTTGGAGATTTTCCATTCAGATTTATTTGGACCAATATAGACACCATCAATTGGTGGCAACTATTATTTCTTGACACTCATAGATGACTACATAAGTAAGACATGTGTCTACTTTATAAAATATAAAAGTGAACTGTTTAATCACTTCCGTGAGTACAAATATCCTTTTGAGAAGAAATGTGGGCACTACATCAATTTTTGAAGATTGAGGGAGGTGCATAATATATCTCAAATGACTTCCTATGATTCTATAGGGAGCATGAAATTCACAATAAATTTACAACAAGGTATACACTTCAGCCAATTGGTGTCATAAAAAGGAAAAAAGAGACCATTATGGAAATGACTAGTATGTTGAAGGAAGATAATTTTCCAAATGACTATTGGGTTGAAGCTATTACATGTGAAACACATATTGTAAATAGGTGTTTAATTAAAAATGTCAAGAACTTGGTTCTTTAATAAGCATGGAGTGGAAGGAAGCATAGTGTTACTCACATGAGAGTGTTTGGGTATGTGGTATATGCACATCTTAGATGAATTTAGGAAGAAGTTTGACAATGAGGGAGATAAGTGTAGATTTTTCGGTTATAGTGATGAATCCCAACAAGCTCTACATCCATTAGCGAAGAAGGTCATAATCAATAGAGATGTGGAATTCATAGAAGAAGAAACATGGGATGGATGTTTGGGTAAGAAATTAGATGTGAAAGAAAGTTTACCACAAGAAGAAAAGGAGGAAATGACCGCAATAGGTAATTTGTTATTGGTGACTCCCCCTACACACATTCAAGCACAACAAAGTAGTCATCAAGTGACACCATCAACAAGTAATAGGAAATTTTCATGTAACCAATAAAATAATACTCCATATGCATGGTAGAGACATGTTGTTTTCCTCTTCTTCAAGCGCAAGATAAAATCACATGTCTAGTCCATCTTCAACAAGTGTCAGAAAACAAAAAAAATCAAATTTAAGTGAAACTCATGAGAAAAATGAAGCTAATAGAAACATAGGTTTGAATTCATTATTTTCATTATTTTTTCATGTATATGGCCCAATATATTTCAAATATGGAGTAAAATAAGAGAAATGGGTTGCAACAATGGATGACGAAATGGAGCCAATAGAAAAGAATGACACGGGATTTAGTGAACATTCTTAAAGGGAAAGAAGTCATCAGTGTCAAATGAGTCTATAAGATGAGGATAAATGATAAAGGAAATATTGAAAGGCATAAATAAAGGCTAGTTGTCAAAGGATACAAGTAGAAACATGTAAGATATTACGTAAAAAAAGGCATGAGAATGGAGAGAGTGCAAGAAATGTTGTAAATTTTAGCACAACATTGATGGAAGGTTTATCAAATGGACATGAAGAAATCCTTTTTAAATGGAGTGTTGAAAGAGGTAGTATATGTGGTGCAACCACCTAGTTATGAGGTGCAAATCCCAGAAGACAATGTTTATAGATTGAAGAAATCTCTTTATGTGTTGAAGCAAGCACTTTGTGCATGGTACAATAGGATAGGTGCCTACTTGATGGAAAATGGCTTTGAAAATGTGATGGTGAGCCTAATATCTACATAAAATATAGTAACAACAAGATTCTTATTGTTTTTTTATATTTAAATGATTTTATTTTCACTCAAAGTGATGATCTCCTTAGTGTTGATCTCAAAGAAGTCATGAAAAGTAAGTTTGAAATGAAGAAATTTAGGATGTTAAGATACTTTTTAGGCATACAAGTCAAGAAAAAATATAATGGAATTTATTATTTCTCAATAAAAAGTGTGTTTCATACATTTTGAAGAGGTTTAATATGCAAAACAACAATCTTGCACCAATTCCAATTGTTGCGAGGTTGAAATTGAACAAAGAAGATTGCGACAATGATGTCAATCTAACACTATACAAAATTATGGTTGGAAGCTTCAAGTATTTGATAACAGCTAGGTTGGATATAATGTATGCAATTAGTTGAGTGTCAAGATTGATGGATACACCAAAAAATACACATTGGAAGGAAGCCAAAATAATTCTAAGGTATGCTAATGGAACAAAGGAGTATAGTATTTTATACATTGCATTAAGTGATTTTAGGCTAGTTGGATACACTAACACTGACTGGGAGGGAAGTATCAATGAAATAAAGAGAAGTCCATTTTACATTTTTCATATAGGTTTAGGATCCATTTCATGGGCATCCAAGAAGCAATCAATAGTGTCACTATCGATAGAAGAAGCTTAATATGTCGCAAAAACAACAAAAACATGTCAAGCAGTTTGGATGAGAAGAATGATGACAAATTTATGACATGAAAAAGAATGACTGAAAATTATTTACTACAATAACAATTCCATAATTGTGCTTTCAAAGAATCATGCTTTTCATAAAAGGAGCACATATATTTACAATAAATATCATTTTATTAGAGAACTAATTAATAATGGAGAAATTGTTTTGGAGCACTATAGGTCACATGAATAATTCACACACATCTTCACAAAGCCATGGGAAAGAGAAAGTATTTTCCATTTGAGATATTGTTTGGGTAGATTGAATACCAGTTGTTTTGATTAGGGCAAGTGTTGAAAATTTACTCCCAACCATTGCATTAATGACTGAAAAAGAAATCACAAATTAAGTACACAAGTAAATCAAAAAATTTTATTTTTATTACAGGTCATTACAGAACTTTTGAGATCTTAAATGGGTCTCCTAAGAAAAATGTACAACCAAAATAAACCTTATTAAGAACCAATAGGATTCAAGATGATGATGTCAATGATGGGGGATGATTCAGTATTTGTGGGGTAAAAAAATAAAATTATTAAAAAATAATAAAATAATAAAACTACTTTTTAAACTTGTATTTACAACTTATCTCCATAAAGTTTTACTCAAATTTCGAGTGGGATTAGTTGTTGGATGCAAAATTTAATTCCTCATCCAAGGATTACCCATGTTTTTCATGTATTTCACATTTTTCTTGTAGCATGGTCCATCGAAATTATGCAACATGGGTACTTCTTGGATGAGGAATCAATTTTTGCATCGAATGAGTGTTCCCACTCGAAATTTGAGTAAACCGATAGGGAGATAAGTTGAAAATACGAGTTGAAAAATTAATTTTTCCTTCTTTCCCTCTAAAATTTGATGATGTAATCTAATATTGTTTTATTATTTCTACTATTATTTTATAATTTCCTTAGTAGGACCATTTTATACCTCAAAATTCCCCTATTGTGTAGATGTTGTTTTTAAACTCGAGGAATAGAACATAAATGAACTTTATGAACAAACTAAAAACTCCCTATTCTGCAACACATTAGATAATTAAGAAAAAAGAAGAATTTAATGTATAGTTGGTTAATTGTATCTTTCATACTTTTCCTCCACAGATAGTGTTAGTACTACGCAACTTATGCAAATTCATAAAATTATCCTTTTTGTACAAGTGTCCATCCTATGTTTTAATACTTTTGCATGTCATCAACTAATATATTGAAAATGTATGTTTGAATGTATTTGTTAAGAAGTCATTTTTCAATTATGGAATTAAGATTGAGAAGTTAAGAGATGAAATCGTTGAGTAATTTTTGGTAGGCACATAAAACAATTAGTTGTTGGTTTTACTGTGAGTTACTGCACAACAACTAGTGAAGTGTAAATCTCCATAGTAATTCTTAATTTTAATTTGTGAAGCAGTGGAGACCTCCATATCTCATGCGAATTTATTTTATTGTATTTGAAGTCATAATCAAAAGTATATTTTCTGCATTTTCATCTTTCCCATCTAATTTAGAATGTATACTCACTCTATTTTTTCCCTATTCTCATTGTGCGTAAAATTTTATGAGATTTTTAACTTTGTTTTTTTGGCCAAATTAAATTGTGTAAATTAACCTCTATAGTGTTGTATCATTAATGACTATGTCGGGGAAAGTAAATCTTTCAAATATTCAGCAAAGAGTGACCCCACTCGATTTTTTTGTAGCTTATTGATTGAAGACCCTAGCATTTCGCTTTTCGTGGAAACAGTAGCACCAATACTAGAAAAAATGTCAAATTATTAACTCTGGAGAATAACAAGAATTAGTAATATCATTGATTTAGTGCTTTGAAACCCCCATGAACTAGTAATATCATTGACTAATTTTTTTCCAACTTTATTATCACCATGGACTCTTTTTTAGAAAACCAAAAAATCTTCACAAAATATGGCTATATAATAAGTCTTGTTAGGTCACTCTATTAACATGTGTACAAATATTTCTAACAAAATGGTTTTTATTTATGTCCTCATGTAAGTGCTAAGGATAAATGTCGAGGTGTGTTGGTAATAAATATAGTTAGTTGGTTGTATCATAATCAAACACAATTTTTTTCATTCTATTAGCTTCCTTAAAAAGGATTCTTGAATGTGTATTTACAGGTTGCAAATTGTATGGCATGCATGTATCGAGGAGTTTATATTTATATATGTGCATTGGGGGACTAATGTGATATTTTATATAATATTTGGTTCAATAAAATTTTGAATCATAATTCACATCTATCGTAATAGCAATTAATATTAAGAAAAATAAGTGACTTGGTCTATTTTTTTAAATTTATAAAGAAAAGTATTTCAAAAATATCATAATTTGAATTATTCCAAAAAAAACACAAAAACATATGTAATAAATCTTAAATATTATAATAAATATTTAAATATGATATTTTTTTTTCTTCTATTTAAATTTTTAATTTTATGGTTTACATAATACTTCATAATATTGTAGTAGTCAATTTATATTTAATTAATATGTTATATATATATATATATTTCATTATAATATATATAAGTTATGTGAGCTTTCAGACGATTAGGAAGTCTAGCATGTGGCTTGAATAGCCATGATCGAGGGGTATCTAAGGTTGTTAAGTAATGTGAGTCTGGCCTCATCAAAATTAGTCCTTAGAATTCTTGGATGTTTTCCCATGGAGTTTCAAACCAATGAGCTATTCTCAAGAGAATAATAACAAGAATTTGAAAAACAATTTTCATATGAATAATGTGCATAACAAGAAAAGTAACCGTGTTATTTTCTGGAAAATAATTGCATGATTCTTGTGCATAAAATGATGAGAATCCATGCAAGGATAATTTTAGGGGCGAATTTTAGCCCAAAGGCGAATTTTAAGGGATTTTCAATTTTAATAGGGCGAATTTTTTACATAAAACCCATTTTGTATAGTTTAATAAAGTTAGCCCAATAAATATTTTAAAAATAATTAATTATTAAGTAGTAGCCCACCAAAAAAAAGGGCGCATAACATGGAAAAATGAAATTCGCCCCGATTTTTTTTCTTATGGAGCAAATTTCCATGGCATTCGCCTGGATTTATAGGGTCCAAATGAGAAGTTACAGTGATTCACCCCAATTTTTTCAATGGTTAGGAGAGGTGGCTGGTCGCTGGACATAGATCTTCTTGCTGGCTGAGCAAGGCCGACCCTCTCTGGTCCGTTCGTTGTTAGGGCCTTCCCATAGTTGGCCGCAGATTTTACTGCTGAGGGATCGAGAATTTGTTTATGCTCTCAAACTATAGGGCCAAGTCTGGAGCTTAGCAACTGTGAAACACAGACCTTTGCGGCCTCATCCCACCGCCTTGCAAGTTGCATAGTTCGAGGGTAATGAGACGAGTGGCTCCATTCGTTGAAATGGCCGTAGATTTTACTGCTGGGGTGTTGTTTCAGTTATACTCAGCTCATCAATGCCCCTGGCTGGGAGCTGAGGTCGTAAAACCGGGGATATCTCAGGCGATTTGTCAGCGAGATCGGCACTGGAAGAGATTCAAAGAATTTTCCTGGCAGACCATGCACAACAATGGCGAGTTTCCTCTCTCAGTTTCAGAGCATCAAGAGAACATCTGAACGGCTCACTGTTGCCATTGAAGATGTAAATGATCTATGGCCTACAGTCAAAGATGGATTTGAGGCTCGTGTGCCTTTTCAGAAAGCTTGTCTTAACAACAAAGCCCGTAATCCTGTTTATGTGGAGAAAATGCCTGTAGAATTCATATTAACAACAGATGCTCGTCTTCGCAACCATTTTCCACAAGAGCAGTCTGTGTTTTGGTTTCTACATCCTTATGCAACTGTAGTTCTTGTTACTTGTGAGGATTTTGACGAGTACAAGACGATACTAAAGCCACACTTAAAGCTGATAGTCCAAAATGATGATCGTGAGTGGTTTATTGTGTTTGTATCAAAAGCATATGTGAACAATGATCAAGCAGGGAAATTGACAAGAAGGATATACAATAAACTCGAAGTTGACTTTAGCTCCAAAAATCGAGAGAGATGTTGCAAATTAGATATGTATGTAGCTGATGCAGCTTTTTGGGAAGACATAGAAGCTAAGATTGTAGACTGTATCAGAAATACGTTGGATAAACGTGTTCAATTTTATGAAGAAGAACTTCGTAAACTTGGTGAACACCATTTCATGCCAGTATGGAATTTTTGCAATTTTTTCATTCTCAAGGAGAGCTCGGCATTCATGTTTCAGATGTCTCACCTCCATGATGACGCGTTGCATGAATATGATGAATTGGAACTTTTCTATTTGGAAATGGTGCGAATATAAAGCAGAAGGAGTTTGGTGCAGTGGATCAGGGTGATGATCAAGCTGCATTGTTGGAGCCAGGGCGCAAATCTTTGAGCCAAATTGCACAAGATGACACATTTAGAGAATTTGATTTCCGATTATATCTTTTTTCTCGCCAATTGCAGCTTTTATTTAAATTGAATCGTCCAATAGAGGTTGCTTCTCGGGGTCATGTGTTCATTATCTCATTCTCAAAGACACTGTCACAGCATGAGCGCAACTTACCTTTTTTTTTAGGGAGATATGGGCAATTACTGCTTGTTTATCTTTGATCAAGGCGACCATGGACCACTTCGACCCTCAGTTAGTGACATCTGATACAGAGAAGGAATTCTGTCATCTTCTGGGTGATCTGTATTCTCTTAGCCGAATTAAGTTGATGAGGTTGGCTGACTTGATAGGATATGGGGTCAACATTGAAAGAAGTCCATGTAATAGTGCAGCTTTGAGCATGCTACCCAGGCCCAAACCTGCAGTCTGGCCATCAATCCCCCCTATCTCAGAAGCAATGGTGCTTGTAAAAGAGAAGGTTATTGAGTAGAAGCCTAGGCCTTTTGGAATTCTGAGGAAGATTTTACCATTAGGACCTACAATGCTGCATCGCGAGGCAAATCGAAGAAGAGCCTCACTGTCTGCTAGGAATGTGTTAGAACTTTTAGAGAGTCGTCATGTATTGAAGGAGAGCCAAGCTACAGATGGTGCTTTCCTGATGTCACCTCCCAACACAATAGCTACAAGTTCAATGCATCGAACTAATTCAGTATCTACAATCACAAACAGCTCAAGTCCATCACTTGCCTTATTTGATTGGCCTCTAAAGATTTCTAAAATACAAGTTGCAGCAGAGTATGCCTTACATAATACAATTACTGATGAAACTTTATGAAAAGCTCTGTCATCTATTGAGGAATTTGAGAAACTCTATTTGGATTTGACAAAGGGTGCTGTTGAGAATTATCATCGGTCTTGGTGGAGAGTTGTGCTCGATGGTGAAGTGGCAGCTATGTTTTACAGGCAAGGGAGTTTTGACTCAGCTGCAAAACTATATGAAAAGGTTTGTGCTCTGTATGCAGGTGAAGAGTGGCAGTCATTACTAGCAGAGGTGCTTCCTAATTTAGCTGACTACCAAAAATAACTTGAAGACCAAGTTGGATATCTTACATCTTGTGTGAGATTGCTATCATTAGAAATGGGCTTACTGCTAAAGACAGAACGACAGGCCTTGCAATCAGAGGTGGTCAGACTTGCTCATAGTGAAATGAAAAATCCTGTATCACTTGATGTGTCATCCTTAATCACCTTCTCTGGAAAGTCAGGACCACCACTTGATTTATGTGAGGGTGATCCAAGCAATCTCCCAGTAACAATCTGGAGTGGCTTCCCTGATGAAATTTTCCTAGAATCATTAAGCCTCACTCTGATAGCAACATTCAGTGCAGATGAAGGTGTTAAGGTTGTAAAATGATCGAAATTTCCTTTGCTAAAGCCAGGAGAAAATGATATTATGATGTCCTTACCTCCTCACCGGGCAAGATCTTATGTGTTAGGGGTTCTAACTGGTCAGATAGGTCAGTTGAGATTTAGGTCACATGCTTTCTCAAAGGGTGGTCCTCCAGATAGTGATGATTTTATGAGTTTTGAGAGAACACTGAAGCCTGTTTTGAAGGTCTCCAAGCCAAGGGCATTGGTTGACATCACTGCAGCTGTTTCATCTGGATTGCTGATGGGGGAACTCAAATCGTTGGGACTGGTTGTCAGGCCCATTGACTACTCTCTTAAAGGTGCTCTTTTACACATCGATACAGGTCCTGGTTTACAAATTGAGACTTCTCACAATATTGAGTTGGAGACCTGTGCTAAAGCATATCACAGTTTTTCTGAAAGCAGTTTCTCCCCAACTTCAGACTCTGTTAGTTCACATGATATCTGTTTCTCTGGTAAAAGCAACAGGATTGATATGGAGGCAACCGTTGCTCAAGATATTGAAGAATTGCAAATAAGAGATGGAAAGTTGGCTCTTCCAGATTGGGCAAGCAACATAACCACAGTCTTATGGTTACCAATTCAGGCAATTGATGATCTATCAGATAGAATGATTTATGCAGGTAGGCAGGCTTCTCTTTCACCATCACCCATAAGTGTTACAACTGTTGTGGCACATTATAGGAGTCTTTCCTCACAAGGACAACCAGAAGTTTCCCAAAAGTGTACCATTGTGGATGGAATGAGGACTCTTGCTTTGAAGTTGGAATATGGAGCATCTCATAGTCGAATGTTTGAAAGAAATCTTGCAGTGCATTTTGCAGATCCTCTCCATGTAAATACATGTATGGTGACAAAGAGCAGCGATGGCACTTTGCTTTTGCAGGTAACATTGTTTTCCCTAGTTAAGGCAGCCGTAGTAATTTATGATGCTTGGTTGGACCTTCAATTTGGGTTTGTTCATGTCGGAAGGAACAATGGGCATCCAAATCCATCAACTGTACTGCCTCTTGCAGTTTCTCCATCCTCTAGAGGGGCTCTACTTTTTACAGTGTGCTTAGCTAGTGCACTTGAAGGTAAAACACATGTCTCAAGTAACGAAAACCATGGATGTGATTTCTCCAAAATGCATAGTACTTTGAACATTCGATATGGAATATCTAGTGATCAGGTTGTTGGAGCACATACTCCCATGAAGGTCAGCTCCGAAGTGTCTAATGGTGGGTTTCAGAAAGATGGTAACTTGTTTTACAGGAGTGCTCTTGTTCTACAAACGCCTTTCCTTTAGCCATTGCTAGCAGTGGGTGCACTACCATTATCATCAGATTGTTTAAGAGTGGGGCAACTGGTTAACATGAGATGGCGGGTAGAAAGGTTGAAGTGTTGTCAATATAACGCATTAACTAAGAAGGAGGAAGCCGAAGTTCATTATGAGGTTGAGGTGAATCCAGAGAATTGGATGATGGCAGGGAGGAAAAGGGGCCATGTGTTATTTCCTACTTCTGTGGGATCACGAATAGTATTGTTATATTCTATAGTATTATGTTTTGGGTAACACTTGCTTTTCTGTGCTACTCTCTTAAAAAGTGCTATACTGCCTTTATTAATAGAACTGCGTTACTTTTCTATGGTGCAGTGCTATACTTAAGTTCTCTCCAAGTTTTTGGTTTAGATATATATATATATATATATATATATATACACAATGTTATGCATTGCATTATGATCAGCAGGTGCTTTAACAAATTATGATATTTAGGACTGTGATTGAGTTTGTTGTGCATGGTTATTTTGTTCTTTATTTTAACAAGAGATTTGCATTATTTTGTATTGTTGTGCAGTAGTAGCTTTTAGTTGTCCTTGCTGATATTCAAATGTGGATTAATAATTCTGATATGGATCTTGTCTTCAACATTGCAACATTACTATCTTGTGTATGGAAAAATGCTTATCAGTGGATTAGATTTGTTATGTGGTTATTTGGTTGATTTTTAATAGCAATAGTATTCAAGCAAAGGATGAGGTATGCTTGGATTCCCCTTCAGGACATTATGGATGATTCCATTCGAGTTTCTGACGCTTGAGGTATTAGCTGATTATTTGTAGTAATTCTGATATGGATTGTAGTCTTCAACATTGCACCAGACTAGCTTGTGTATAAAAAAATGGTTCAACATTGCACCAGACTAGCATGTGTATAGAAAAATGGTGGTGAGGTTAATTTTGATAACCCCCCCTCAATGGTGGTGAGCTTAAGTTTGTGCTAGTCTGGTATTAGTCAGTTACAGATAAAGCTCTGTCTACGCCGAGAAACAACTAAATTTGTTGTTTAGTTGTTTGCGTGTCGATACATTGCAATGGATTTAGGGATCCAGGACTGTGAATCTGCCATTCTTTCAAAGGAAACCTTGCTCTCTATAAATATACTCATCGAGTTTTTCTTAGTTTTTGGTAAATTTGGGTGCTCTAGTGTTTTCTACATTGTGAAATCTATTGATTGGTGCAATTAATGTGTAATGTTACTAATGTATGGTTGTTCCTTTATACTACATCCGGTCGTTGATCATACCTTACAACACAAACATTTGTACTTCACTCATTTCACTAGTAGGTCTGAGAATGTTGGTGCAAATTTAGGACATAGTTTTTAGTTTAGTAGGCCAAAAGGGTTGCACTTTACCATAGAACATGATTAGGTTTAAATAGTTTAGACAATAAAACTTGATTCAATAAATGATTATTTAGTTTAACATAGTTTTTTACTTCCAAGTTTAAACCGAAATATAGGAAACATCTCTTTGGCATGTCCCAAAATATAAATATGTAGCTACAACATGAATTCCTATGTTGATAGGAAAAGCTTAACGGTGGTATTGTTTGGAATGGATGTAAGGAAGAGCTCAACTAGCTATATTCATTCTGCATATGTTGTGATGTCTCTTGCTATAAACTTGGTACAACATGAAATAGTTAAAAGGATCTGTATGTCTTTACCTTGTTGACTATAATTAACATAAAATCTGTCACATCATTTTTTAAGGTATTACGTCCAGTAAAATGATAAATCTGATGGCGATTTGTAGACCCCAATGACTCCAACAAAGAGTTTTTTGATCATTTCTAATAAAAATGCAACCTCTACCATAGTTTGTCGTTCTTCAGGTGATTCTCTTGTGCATCCCAATCCCAATGCCACGATTTTATTCACACAGTTTTGAGTATCTCATATTGCTCTAGTGCGTCAATATTTTCATCCCTCAATAGGTTGCTATCCGTCACTTCCCCCATTTTTATCGTGAAAAAGCCATGGTCACCCTCTTAGGTAGGTTCCGTCCCCTCTACAAACATCACCCTTTGTTGACACAGTTTTGCCAAATCCATATTCTGTATTTAGGCCAACTAGTCATCAAATTTTGATTGAGGCAACTTAGCAATACTTATATAATCTGTTTTGCTCAATTTTGTGAAGTTCCAAACATGGGGCAACATAGCCAATGGATCCTTTTAGACAAAGTGTGGAAGTGATTGAGTCCATCAAGTCTTGACAGACAAGTTAATTATGCAATGCCAAAATCAGATAAATGTGTTGTCATATTGCTATCGAAAATGATATTGCTGGGCTTTATATCAGAATGCACCACTTGAACAAAAAATTTTCGATATTGCTGGGCTTTATATCATAATGCACCACTTGAACAAAACAATAGTGATGAAGATATTTTGTGATATGTGTTGTCTATGCATATCTGTACTCTGGCTTAAGTTCAATGCATACACATCTATCTTAGCACTCTACTCTCCAACGGGATACAATTGATTTTCCAAGCTTCCATTTGACATTAGTTGGAGGACCAAAGCTTTGAAGTGAGGGTTTGAGTAACTTGTAACTCTAATAATATTTTGGTGCCTAATTCTCCTAACCACATTGCATTCTGTTTTGAAACTCTTGTAAGTTTCTTCATTTTGCAACTTGAGAACCTTGACCGCGACATCTGTGCCATTGTGTAAATTCCTTTATAAACTGATCCAAAACTCCCAACTCTTTATCAAGTTTGCCTCGTTGAATCCTTGAGTTGCTTTTGCAATATTTTCATATAAAATCACTGGTGGTCCAAATTGTAGTGAGAAAGCTCTTGGGAAACTTAAAATTTAGTTAGGTAACCAGACTCCAGAAGAATCCAGAGAGTAAACAACATATAAAAAGGTGCTGCCAGCTTCAATTGGTACAATCACATTTTAGAACTGATTGATTTCTTTCTTTCAAAGTAGTAGTAGGGGGACATAGAGGCAAAGCATATTTGCTGTCCACAAAGGCCAGGATTCCCCATAAATGAATTGAAAGTAACATTCACAAAAATCCTTAGATTGGGCATTTTCCCCTAAAATTCTTGAAAGAAAGGCTCAGAGAGTGAAGCATTTAAAATCACAAAAATCCCTTCTCCGGGGATCCTTAAATTGTTGAAAGAAAGGCTCAGAGGGTGAAGCATGTCTAAGTTTTTGAGATCTATCCTACAATTTTTTGAATTCACCCAACGAATATGAAAATTAGACCTTGAAATGTATTATGAGAGAGATTGAGTTTAACTAGTCCTGTGTGGCTTCCGAGTGCATATGGCATGATACCAATCAACTGGTTGAAAGTAAGTACTATCAATAGTTTGAATGACATGTATCTTATCTAGAGTGACATGTATCTTGCTCAAGAGACGTTCTCCATTAAAAAACTCTCATTCACAAAATGTGATCTTTCAACATGAAAAATGAATGATCTCTCACAAAAATGGCATAAATGGATTTTCACACATACGTGGCATAATTGGTCTTCTTGAATACGCTAATCAGATTCAATTCATACTCATCATTAGTGAGATCATCTCGAAATCCTGATTTTAATGGCTCTAAACACAACCACTTTCTATGAAATTCTGATACTAATGGCTGTGAACACAACCATTGTCTCGAAATTCTGATGCTAATGGCCGTAAACACAACCACTTTCTATGAAATTCTGATACTAATGGCTGTAAACACAAACACTTTCTATGAAATTATGATACTAATGGCTGTAAACACAATCACTTTCTATCAAAGTGTCAAGATGGCCCATTTTCATCACTGCATCATCTCGACTTTTGTGCAAGACTGAATTCACCCAACGACTATGAAATTGGACCTTGAAATGTATTATGAGAGAGATTGAGTTTAACTAGTCCTGTGTGACTTCTGAGTGCATATGGCATGATACCAATCAACTGGTTGAAAGTAATATCAATATTTTGAATGACATGTCTCTCTAAAGAGTGATATGATGTCCCTCTCCAAACCCTTATCTAGAGTGACATGTCTCTTTCTCTCTTTTTCTCAAGAGACGTTCTTCAATAAAAAAACTCTCATTCACAAAATGTTCTCTTTCAACTTGAAAAACGAATGATCTCTCACAAAAGTGGCATAAATGGATTTTCACACATAAGTGGCATAAATGGTGTTCTTGAATCTGTTGATGAGATTCAAGTCATACACATCATCATCATGATCGTCTCGAAATTCAGATTCAAGTCATATTCATCATCATCATCACGATCGTCTCGAAATTTTAATACTAATGGCTGTAAACACAATCACTTTTTGTCAAAGTGTCAACATGGCCCACTTTCATCACTGCATCATCTCGACTTTTGTGCAACGACTAAAATGATGAATTCCCTGCAAAGGTTCAAATCTCAATGTCCTATTGCAACATACAAGAATTTCCTACAAAGTTTCAAATCTCATTGTCCTATTGCAACATACAAATATCACAAACACTTGGAACATACATTCATCCTTTTGTCAAAACAAAAATAATCAAAGTGGCCAAAAGCATCAATATGCCTCCAAATATGGCGATAGCTTGAAAATTGGTTGGTCAAATGACAAAACTAGCTACGCGTTCCTTGTGAAAAATCATGAAATTTGAATATAAAGTTGACTATGTTTTGAAATTGTTAAATATGTGCCTCTATGGAATCTAGAGGATTCTTTGCGGATTTTTTCCTCAAGGTTCCATTGCTCAACGTTTTGCCTATGGAATATTCATTGCTCAAATCAAATAACTGTCTACGCTATCAAATTCTTGGCAAAAATTCGGTTCACATGAGTATAAACTTACATATTTCTGACCATGAAACCTTGGGCATAGGCTCATGGGAATATGTTATGCAATCAGCTCACAAAACAATAGAAATAACATATCAACAACTTAGAAAATATCCTCTTAACAATATAGTAAAATAATTTTCTTATTATAGATTTTTCTTGGAAAAGAATTATTGAGAGTTGGGTGCAAATGCACAATGTTGTGTAGCATTAGTGTGATAAATATGGGATAGTGAAAAGCATAGTTTTGAAGATTAGTCTAAGTTGACTCGTACCTAATCAACTCAGTCAAGTTGATTGTTGGTTGAACGGTTAATTGTTGGTTCAATGGACAGAAGATCTTGCAGGCATAGATACCAAAGGGCAAAATGGAGCCCATCATGGGGTACTCTTTGTAATTCTTCACCACTGCTACCTTCCATGCTTCCTCAAAATCCTCTCCAACCTCAATATTAGTGCTAGTAGTAGCATGAGAAACAACACTACGGTTAGCAGAACTAGAAGAACGTGTTTTCCAAACTACACGAGAACTACTTCCCTCACAAGTCACCATGTGCCATGCTTGGTCTCGATGTTTCTCTTCCTTCTAATCCTGGTTCAACTACCATATCTTCATTGGAACCAACACCTCGAACTCCACTAGACAACGATTCACCATTTTGTAGTAGTGATTCGCTATTTGTACTAGTGATTCGCCATGATTTTACAAGATAATATAATCTCGTGAGAGATTTGCCTAAAAATTATATATACATATTATATTATTAATAAAATTGCCTTCCATTTTTCCTATGTATCATGGGGATTCGCCTATTTATTATATATATAAATTTAGGGGGTTCTTAAAATTATCCCTGAATCCATGCAATTGTATTGAAAAAAATACTTCATATGAATATTTTTCATAAAAAGATAAGTATCCCTTATATTTACTAAAAAATATTTCATATGAATACTATGCATAAAAATATATAAATCTAGATTATTTTTCTTGAAATTAATGCATATGAATCTTTTGCATAAAATATAAGAATACATTTTATGTTTCTAAAAATACTACATGGTCCTCTGTGTGGAAAGGTGGAATAATTCTATTAATTGGTATTGTTCCTCTGTGTTATTTTCTTGGAAAAAAATTTGGATACTTATGTCAAACGAGGATAGGTTAATTGCTGGATTCTTATATCAAATGAGGATATTTCTTGTATGAATGAAGATAAGTTAGTTATAAAAGATTTCATATATTATTGTGAAAGAAGATAAGTTAACTATATGAATTTCTTGCAAAATATTCCATGGTTCATGTAGAGAGAAAAGTTAATTATAATATTTTGATTGAAAATATTTCAAAGACAAATTAATTATGTTCTTATTCATATAAAGATAATTAACTATGGTGATATATTCAATAGATGAGGTTTTGTTATTACATGCACATTCTTTATTCTCATGCAAGTTAACATAAATGTGGTTGGTATTCAGATGCAAATAAAAGTCATGATTATATGCATGCTCTTCATTCAAATGCATATTGCAAGTGATTTCTATATAATTAAATGTGGCATTTTCTTGGAATAAGGATTAATAAGAGAGATTTTATGCATTTAATTAATGCATATGAATAGGCATATTTGATATTCTGTATGTATTCTATTTAATGCATGTCTGATTTGGATAAGAAAATATATTTATAGAACTATATGCATGTATTTAAAGTATATATGCATGTATTTAAAGTATATGAAATATGAATAAGAATGTAGGTTTTATAAGTTTACCCATTTATTTAAATGTAAATTAAATAGATGTTCTTTTTCTGTGCATTTATTATTGCATTGGAAATATGAAAAATTAGACTTACATTTGTAATTATGTGCAATTGTGTAACGCATTAGAATAAAAACAATAAAATTTTGGTTCTATTTTCTATTATTAATGAATGATATTACATTGGTAAAAAGAATAATTCTTTTTGACTTGAAGATGAATGTAAAAGTAAAAGAGTAAGGATGATTTTTAATGTTATTATGCATGTGAAAGAAAGTGAAACATGAAAATACGTACAGCACATAGAAGAATATTTGTGATAATCAGTAGATATTTATTATTTTGATTTTGATAAAGGGATATTTTACCTAATTATGATGTTAGAGTTGTCCACGATAGAAATTGTAGCAAAGAAGCATGAGTTATGCAAAAAATGGAATAATAGTTTCTAATTTATCCCTTTCACAAAATTTGGAAGATGGATGATAACTAACATTATGGCAAGAAATGAGGTCATTATGCTTGATTATCGATTCTTGCATAGTGAGGGATCGTCAACGTAATTTATAAGGGATAACATACTCTAAAAATTAACCACTCCACAAATATACCATACTAAATAAATGTGGGGTTAATTGTTTGAAAAATAAGACATCATGTTGAATGTATTGACCTCCAGTTAAATATGTATGAGTTTAATATTATGTTTATTTTTAGAATTTTAACAATATATGAGGGATGAACTCATTTTCTCTCATTCACTGAGGGGTGAACTCTGTAATGAAATGTTTAATAAAATTAGTGTTTGCTGATTTTTCCCTTTAGGGTTTCCATGGTATATCGATGTCCATTTATGTGTTTTCCTATTCTATTATCGTGATCATGTTGCTACTTTCCATGAAATTGAAACTTACATCACTCAATGTGTTATTAACATGACAACTTAAATGAAAAATGTTAATGATGCAAAGTTGTAGCAGAAATAATAATGATAACAAGTTGCATTAATATTATTTTAGTTATTCCATTAATTTAGTTATTGTTGTTTATTGTATCATTAAGGATCATTTAAATATGTGATAAGTTATTCATGGGATTCTATACGTCACTAAAACTTGATTAAAAAAAATTAATCCATTGTATTTTTGGATGAGGTATACTGAGGGATGTTACAAGTGGTATAAGGTAAAACCTTACAGCACTAAAACCTTCTTAGGTTATATAATAAAGAGAAGTATTACTATGATTTTATCTAATATAAACTCATGTATGCCACTAAGAAAATTATATGACAATGTATATAGTAGACTACATATAATTTTAGATGCATTGTAGTGTTAATGACTTCATTAAAGAATGACAGTGTTAATGACTACTTTGAAGAATAATTCTACTCATTTCATTCCAGTATTTACATGGAAAAAATGTAATTATTAATCACAATGCATTATTTATAGCTAAATGATGGTAGAATTAGAATACTGACATTGTAAATTTTTATAGTGTGGATTACCTACCAACTTGTGCTTGCATACTTAAATGATAAGGTTTAATGGTACATAAAATGAAAAGTGCTTAAAGTTGTAGTACATTGCTTATAAGAAAATAAATAATGTATGTATTAATTTTCAATAATGAAATAATGTAGAGAGGTAGGTGTTGTCCTTAAAGTGGATAATAGCATGTTTAAAAAGACATCAAAAGAACCCCCTTGAATGTTGAGAATAAAAAATGAGTCAAGTGGTAGTTACTGAATATAATGACTGATGGTTGATTGTGACTTGTCATGGAATTATGTTGAATTTTGATTGAGTTTATGATAGTTGGTATCATTCAATATTTAGTATATTGCATTACCTCCTATGACTTAACATTTCATGGAATCATTTTTGCTAATTTCAATACTAACAAATTTTATGCAATCTGTCGACAAATTATTTAACTTATATTCGATGTTTTATTGCAATATTCATCATTGAGTTTTTGATTTAATATTATTGTTAAAATATATAAACAATGTGATAGTTGTATTTCAATTTCACGTTATTGGTCGAATGGCTAGAGTACGTTGTTGATTTTTGGTTCGATTGGATTGTTACCATGTTTATTATCGTCACTCAAGTACTAATGGTGAATTAGCGTTCTTGTATGCGTAAATAATTGTATAGAATTTTATGTGTACTAAGATAGGATGAAAGAAACTATGATGAATAAAAAGTTTTTATTGGTTTAGCAATGATTGTAAGTTCTCAAATGTTATAAATAATTTGCATGACGATAATAATAACGTACTTAAAAATTTATTGATTTAGTAAAAATACATTCTTATGTAAATAAGAATCAAAATGAAAAGGGTGTGTCATTCCATATGAACATGCATAAATTGTAACTATTTTGATAAGGAAAAAAAAATTACTATGCATATTCTATAAAGTTAGTAATAAAACTAGTAGTATCTAGATGTTATTAATTACATTCTTTGTTGAAAATTTACGCATAAAAATATAGTTTTACAACTTGAAAATTCAATGATGGTGTTAGTCAATATAGATCTTGCAACTAAGTCACTTAGAAATCCATATTGTATTTGTGAAAATTTTGGGTGATACTACATATTAAAGCTAATCTGTTGGACCCAATATGTTGTAGAATTGTAGTGTCTTCATTATCATACTCAATAATATCTTAATGAAATTTTTAATTTTTAAACATTATTGTTTTCATTGAGTAGAAAAGTCTTTGTGATTGACTTGAATTTAGTAACGTTGCAAAATTTCTATTGCTTATACACATATGTATAAAATTAAATTAAATTTTGAATGAATTATAACTATGGTTAATGTCAATGATTGGATTAGAATGATTATATCTTTTATAAGTTTCCATTCCCTTGATTTTTTTTTTGGAAAACATATTTGTAGAAAAAAATATTTTTGAGTTTCATGGATCTAGTGTATTGAAGGTGTATCCTTCTTTTATATTATTACTCTTAATGAATGGATATTTAAGTGAAATATTTATAGGATTAGTACCAAACATTTATGCATGTGAAAAGTAAAATGCATCTTGAGTATATTTAATAAGATATTTTCTAAATAACGTGATTTTGTGAAGAGAATGATTTTATGAAGTACAATTGTGACTAATGTTTCTAGTATTTTTAAGTAGGGATATCTTAATGGCATCACAATGAAGTCATTAAAATTCGAGAAACACAAAGCTTAACAATGAATGAAAGTTAAAATATCTTGATGTGATATACAACTAAAAATGTGAAGGTATAACATTTATTCTACATAAAATATATAGTGATGTTTTATCTAAAATGCGTGTTATTATTATGTGGTAAATTTGAAAATGACACAAAATTTAACATAATATGATAGTAATGATTCCTATTAATTGTTGGATTTCATGAGACACCTTGATTGAAGGAAAAAACTATGAGGACCCTCGGGAAGGGCCTAGATACTTTCAAGGAATGATGACCTAGTAGAAATCGTAAGTAATGATTGGAAAAAAATTCAGGAAAACATTTGATGATACTCGAGTTGAGTTGTGACTTTTATTTTCAGAATGAAAGTTGACAAAATAACATCGTAGAATGGTAAATATATTTGGAAATTACCTTTGTATCTTCTAATATGGCATGTATATGAAATGAAAAAAAAAGTGAAATGTAAATATTCTTGATGACAATGAAAATATTTATTTTATTTGTAAAAATAAAGTGTTTTATTTACTATTAATTTTGGGAATATTAAGGATCCAACACATGAGATATCAGACCCATAAATATCACTAGACAATGGAAATCATTTATGGTCCATGAAGGTATAGGAAACATTATCCATTTTTTCCAAAGATATGACCCTAGCTAGCCGATCTGACTAGAAAAGAGCTAACATGAACGAATATCAATTTCATGGGTGGAATACAACCAAAATGTAACATGAATAAAGATAAAACAATACAAGAAAATAATGTGTGATATAAAAGAGGTCTGAACTTAAAAGTGCCAATTGGAGATGCATACCAGACCTATACCCAGATCTACCATGATGTTGCTTGAGTTGAGGAGGTGTAAAAATGTGAAATATTTTTTATTATTTTCCTGAAAGGATTGGAAGCTAGGGTTGAGGGATGAACTACTAGAAGTGTAGTTTGAGGACAAACTGTATTATATTTCCAGTATTGTGGATGTCTTTACCAAGTGACTAAGATAATGTGGATTTTGTGTAGTTATAGTTATTTTGGTGAATTATGTGATTAGAGAATTGTATGCTCATTGAGTAATTGAAGAGGTATAATGGTAAATTATTACTAGTTAAAAATATTTTGATTATCATCTGGCTAAAAATGTCATGATAAAAATAAAGTGATTATGATTGAGAAATTCTAACTGGATTTGTGGTTAATACACCATGGGGTGCTTATAATGGAGATTTGTAAACCACCCAAGGTACTTGTTGTCATATTAATAAACTACTTTTAGAGTTGTTTCCATAGTTATTAAACCACTTATAATTAAAGTGTTACATTATCTCGCCACAATTTCTAAAAGCATTGGAATGTAAGAATAAGTTTCATAAATATTTTTTTTTTGTTTCTTACAAAACTAAATAATGGCTAAAATAATGAAATTAAAAACTAAATATTTTGTTCGTGTAAATTTTTATAATTATTAATACAACATTGCAAATTCCCACTAGAATAGTCGGTTGACGATGGGCCTCATTGAGAAGGTGACCCAAGATCAAAACTCATGGGCTAAAAAATTGAGTCATATAAGGGCTGGTGTGGCCTAGGATAGGTGTGATACTTAGGTGACTTTGAAGGCCGATATACTTTTGGGTCGCGACTCCTCAAGCCACAAGTCAAGCCTGGAGGATCATGTACAACTTGAAAAAAAATTAACAATATTTTTCCACTTACGGAATTTATTGAAATTGAAATATTTCATTTTGAAGGGAAAGGATCGCCTTTTAGTTGTTTTAGTTAAATAAATATCATGACTAGAGATAAACATTGTGATTGAAATATTATCTAAGAAACATATTGCGAGAGAAAAAAAAAATTTAAATGAAAATCAAAACTCAAGTTGGAGATAAAGGCTAGGGAAAATATAATGATCTCAAAAGAAATAATAGGTGAACATCAAGAAAAATATTATGTTTAAGGGGCTGGGGTGGGAGAGTGTAATATCCCTAGGACTATCCATTAACACCTAGAATTCATGAAAACATTATTAATTTTGTGTGATGTGAAGGGTTTCCAGCAGGATTTTGTTACAAAACAATTATATGGACCCTAGGAATCTCTCCAAACCTGATAAATTGTTATTTAGATTACCACTATTCAATTTTGAAGGAATGCATCGTGTAACATTATGCATTGTTGTGGAAGAATTCCTCTTTGTTGGCCTAGATTTGGAGATGGGCCTTATGTCTCCAATGGAAGGTGTGACATTTCAAAAGATAGTGATAGGATTGAGTAATTGATCTCCCTAAGAGTTTGATATTTGACAATGAGACAACAATTGGATTTTTCTTAGTTAAAAAATGGTAGTTCATAATCGTTAAGGAAGTTCCATGGATTATAATTTTTCCATGCATAATGTCAGGGAAAGTGGCTAAGTATATTGTTATAAATAATTTTTGTTGGAGTACCTTTATATTTTCTTCCAAACACATCGATTTAAAGCTTTTTCTTGCAGTTGGAGGTGAAGAATGGGAACATATTAAAGTAATCCATTTTTGTTTTGTTTATCAAAATTATGTAGCACACCCCTTCCCACATTTACCCACTTTTAAAATCCCTCTGGGTATACGTGAATCAGAGTTCCATTGACATGATTTGACCTCCTAATTCCACTTAAAGAAGTGAGGCCTGCAACTGAGACTTACTGACCACAAACTGGCATCATACAGGGACTAGAAATCAACCAAGAGCTCAAGAAACATCCCAAGTGGTCAATCACTATTATAGAACCTTGTTTCAATGTCCTAGAGCCCCATATTCATGAGAGATAAGGCCAAGGTGTGGTTATAAACCTCCAACCGCATGTCCAACACTGGATGAGTGCAGTTATAGCCAAAAATCTCTAGCTTAGAGGGTTTGGTACCCACATCTGAGCCAACTTTTGAGTTCAGCCTCCATACAATTTACCAAAACTCCCTGTAACTTCTCAAAATTATAAATGAAAAAATAAAAAGGCTAAACATATAAACATGAGTTAGAAAATTGACCTAGAATGACCATAACATACTAGGAATTTCATAAAACACATGGTAAACGTGTAAGCTAGAGGTCATGACTGCATATATGAGTGTAAATATTTTTTCATTATCTATGAATCATCAATAACATATAAATCCCTATCAAGTAGATGCAACAACACTTGTTATCCCATTCATTCATCAACCATTCATCAACTAATCAAAGCATAACAAAATCCATAGCTAGAAAATGTCATAGGACCATGTTTATAACCAACATATAATCATAATATTAACCATGAAAAAATAGCCATCAAAGCCACATAATAACAACTATAAATTCTCATAGAGTACAATATAAAAATATTTCTTACTAACCTATCCAAAGCCCATCCAAGTGAAGGACTTCCACGTACCAGAAAACCATAGATTGAGTTGAACCAAATATTTATTTCATCCAATCACCCATGTGCCATATTCTAAGCATGAATGTGGGATCTCATAGGATGAAAAAAGACATTAAAAAAAAATTTAATCCATAGGTTAAACCACCTCCTCTCTCAAAATATCATGATCTCATGAAAACCAGTTAACAGATCACAAAACAAAAACATGCTTAAATTCCTCAGAATTCCTTCACCATACGTTAAGGAATTTTCTTTTCTCCACCCTCCTATCGAGTACTTCCTTGAGAAAAAAATATCCGCCCCCAACCCATGGGAATTTTCTTGAGACTACCTCACATAGTTCGAAAATCTTCCGGCAATTCAAACCTCAACCAAGAAATGAATCCCATCACAACACGACTACCTAGGAAAAGTCTAGGCAAGGATAAAACCATTATCGAACATCAAAAAATCCATGTAAATGAAAAAAAATGAACCAAACAAACAAATGTGTGTACCATGAATTCACACCTCAGCTAGGAAATCACACATGCAACCTGTTACATGAAAAATCCTCACGTTGAAGTTGTTAATCCAACCCTATCCTTGCTTTCCTTGCCTTCTTCGATTTCTTTTTCCTTCCTTTGCTTTCTTTCTTTTTTTCTCTTCTTGTTTCTCTCTCTCTCCTTTAAGTATTTACAAAACAAAAATAAGAGAAGGATTGAACTAACAAAAGCTTTGAACTTATCCTCATTAGCCTTTTATCATTGAGGCCTAGATTTTCTTAATTTTCCTAAATTTTTCTCATGAAAATTTGTGCCTTTTCATATTCCATTTCTCCTATTTTCCTTTATTTCATAAAAAAAATCTGAATTAATTTCTATTTTCATTTTCCAATTCCTTTTCCATTTTCCTTAGCCATAAATAAACTGAAAGTGATTCCAACTATAGTGGTTTTCCCAACATTCTTCTCCGAATGTGTCCCATGACCATGGTATTATGATTCTTGTCTTTGTTATCCTTTATTAGATGGAATTTTAACTCGGGGCTATTACAAGCCCATCCTCCTTAGGGAAACACTATCCTTGATGTTCTATGACACCTATGACAAGAAAAAATGTTGAAAAAAATGACATATTGTGGATGGATGTTTATAAAATATCTCTATAAAAAATTTAAAATGAACAACTACTACAAACTATGACCAACATGAAAAATATGACAATCATACCACTTATTTGAGCTTGATAAAAAAACTCATTTCAGTATCTAAAACCATATACATATACACATACATATACCAAACTCATTTCCTTGACCCAAAAAATAATGAAGGATACATAGCCCACATTTGATACACCTTCTCCCATCTAGCTTCAATGGGTCCAAAGTTCTCCTGCTTCACTTTAAATTTCTTGATTTCTTGTTTCTAGAGCATGAGTTATTTCTGCTAGAAAATGGACTCATGTTCTGGCTATAATTCTTTGTTTGGATGCACATGCAATACAAACTAGGTAATCACATGACCAAAATCTTGGACATACTTCTTAAGTAATCAAATATGGAAAACATCATGGAATTTCACTATCAGAGGTAGTACAAGTCAATAGACCACTGTTCTAATCCTCTCAAGGATCTTAAAATTCTTGCAATCCTCAGGTGCCAACTTTGAACATGATCTAATCCTTAATGACCTTGTCTTGGGGTTGATGCACGAGTACACATGATCCCAAACATGAAACTCCTAAAATACCCCGTGTTAATATTTATAACTCTTATACATGTCTATCTATCTATGGATGATAAGTTGTACTAAAATACAACTCTATCTGAGAACCTACAAAAAATTCCTTCCAAAAGCTAGAAGTGGACTTGGTATTATATGTAATATGATCTTCTTAGGAACACCATGCAATCTCACTATCTCCTTGATGAAAATATGAGCTACCTCATTAGTTTAATTCGTAGAGTTAACTGCAATGAAGAAATCTACCTTATTTAACATGTCAAACACAACCATGATGGAATCATGCTGCTTTTATTTCCTTGAAAAACCTGTAATAAATTCCATGGATATGACCTCCCACTTAAATATGGAATAAAAATAGGTTGTAATAGACCACCTTGATGCTTACACTCTACTTTTACTTGTTGATAGTCCAAACATATTGCAATAAAGTCATACACCTCTTTTTCCAAGTTTGACCAGTGATATAATTTCTTAATGGTTTTCAATGTCTTATGATATCCTGGGTGACCTGAATATGGCTTGACATGAAACTCTCTCAAGAGAATTTTCTTGAGCTGACACTCATATAGTATGTAAATAATGTTCTTGAATCTAACCAAGGCATATGTCGTGAGATGATACTCCTCATCCCTGTCACCTTCACCCTACTATTGTAGCCTATTCCTCAAATGTTGATACCTATCATCATGCTAAAGTTCCCGCAATATTTTCTCGTACAATAATGTCCCATAAAAACTCATTGTTTCAATTTGATTCACCTGCACTGTATGGACAAGATAATTTTCAACCTTCTTCTCCTTTCCCTCTATGTACCTAATATTGAAATAAAACAAATTGAGAGTAGCCAACCACCAATGTTTCCCATAATTTAGATTATTTTGGTCCAATAAGTACCTCATCCCACTATGATCACTCATAAAGTAAAACCTCCTATCAAGAACATAGTGCCTCCACATCTTTAATTCAAGAATGATAACTTCTAAATCAAGGTCATGAGTCACATATTTTTTCTCGTGCTCATCCAAATTTCTTTACTCATAACACATCACCTATCCTTCATGCGTCAAGACTCCACCAAGTCCTCTATTGGTAGCATCTCTACGTACCACAAAATATTTATTTGAATCTGCAATCTTCAATATTGGATCATTTGTAATAAATTTCTTTAACAACTTAGAACTAGCCATGCACTCCTCATTCCATTCAAACTTGTTCCCTTTTCATTGAAAATATGAAATAGTATAGGAAATACTATAGAATTTCCTGATGAACAGCTTACAATAACCTGCTAGTCCCTGAATGATATAACATCATCCACATTCTTGGTTGTTTCCCACTCCATGATACCTCTGATATTTTCTAGGTCCACTACTATACCTTCTTGGGAAACAACATTTCCCAAGTAGTGAGATTTTGTTTAGAATAAAATGAACTTACTAAGTTTGGCATACAACTAATGCTCTCTTAGAAACCTTAAAACTGATGATAGATTTTTTTCATGCTCTTCCTGATCCTTAGCATATATCAATATGTCATCAATGAATACTGTCATAAAATTGTTCAAATAAGGGTGCAACACACTATTCAACAAACACATGAAATTAGTTGGATAATTAATAAGACTAAAAGGAACTACTAGAAACTCATAATTGCCATACTTGGTACGAAATGTTTTCTTGTATATTTCCTCTTATTTGATGCATACCTAATAATATTTTGATCTCAATTAGATATTTGAAAACACTAATACTCCTTTGAATTGATCCAAAAAAAAAATCAATCTATAGCAAATGGTACATGTTATTGATCATCACCTTGTTCAACTTTCTATAATCAATGCATAACCCAACATTACCATCCTTATTCTTCGCAGATAATACTAGTGCACCCCAATGTGACATACTTGGCCTTATGCATCAATTATCAAGAAATTCTATAAATTTTTAACTTTAGTTCCACTAATTATAAAGTGCTCATCCTATAAGGTACCTTTCATTTTGGTGTTGCTCCCAGGATCAACTCAGTAGAAAATTCAACATACCTATGAGGTGGTAACTCTGAAATATCTCCTTGAAATGCATGCTGAAACTACTGCAAAATCAGATACCTCTTGAAAAAATTAACATCCTCAACATCCTTACATTTGTAACTACAAATATGAACTGAAAATAATACACACCCTTTCTTACAATTGTGCTTTCCCTACATATATGGAAAAATTCTCATTAATTTAGGCTTCTTCTTATCCTACAAGATTATCTTCTCCCCATCATCATTCAATAAATCAATAGCCTTCTCATAAAAATCTACCTTATTCATATGAATCCACGACTAATCCATACCAAAAATCATATTCTACAAATTCAAAGGAAGCACATTCAAATGTGTTGATGTAGGCATACAATTCAGATCAAATGAACAAGATATCATCCAATGATGAACTATTTTTTTAGTACTTGTAACCAATTGCACCAAGCAAGAATATGTATGCACTTCTTTACTCAAGCCACACTCA
This sequence comes from Pinus albicaulis, assembly GCA_034641835.2. Classification (NCBI taxonomy): domain Eukaryota; kingdom Viridiplantae; phylum Streptophyta; class Pinopsida; order Pinales; family Pinaceae; genus Pinus; species Pinus albicaulis. Next base: position 940,800,929 of record CM076582.1, read on the forward strand.
TCCACTAGGTTAGGATTAACATAACTATAATTAGATACAATATCAATAAAAATGGAACACAAATTGATCACAAATCTTACCTTTGAGCACAATAATAGATTAGTGGTGATCTTCCTTCTTGATATCAAATGTTTCATATATTTTAGGAATAATTTTTCAAAAATAGCCAATAATATTCACCTCCTGGTCACTATAGATATTATTTCTTCCACCCTAATACAAGGAAAATCATTATTACTATTATCCTTTCCATAAATGAAACTCATCAATGATTCTCTTCCACTACCCTTATTTTTTTTCTCTCCACACTGAGATCTGTGTCCCTTCTCTGTTGTACTGAACTTCTTGTAGGGGCCCACATGCTCTTTCTCACCTTCATCTTCATGTCTTTCCTCTTTTGGATGATATCTTCCTTTGGTGTTTTCATTTCATTTCCAAACATGCTTACACTTAATATTGCGCCTTTATTTCTTATAACATTGCTTAAAATTCCCATTAACTTCATCCAGTTACCAAGGCTCATCATATTCAAGTGGATCCTTGAATTATAATGGTATTCCAATGATGAATCTCTGAACCTTTGTCTTTTAATCCTTAAGATATGACACATACCTTATCAATTCCAAAAAGTTAGTCATATACTCTTCATATGCCATAGATCCCATATTCAATTTGTACAACTTCTTACCCTTATTTTCATAGTATCTCTCGAACAAATACTTATTTCCAAAAAGTCTCTTGAATTCATGCCAACACACATACTTTGTACCAATGCCTCTAACATGTTTCACATCTTCCCACCAAATTTTTTCCTTTCCCTTAAGATTGGAAATAGCTATCTCAGCCTTCAAAGAACTTCTTCATTCTAAGAAACTAGGCTTCTGCATATTTCAATTTCTTCACCTCTCCATTAATGTAGGAGGCTTGGCTTTCTTGAACTCGTCTGGAAAATATCCCCTCTCACTCCTCCTCTAAGGATGATAATGATGATAACTGTGACGTTTATCTGAATGAGAACTAAAATATAACCTATAAACGATACCTCTCATGTTAGGTTCATCTATCCATCTTCCTCCTCTAACAATGTCATCCTATAAAACTTGTGTCCTCCATGACATTTGCTACCACATGCCCCATTTTACATGTCCTCCTATCCATAACTGATATGTGGTTGTCCCTATCACTAAAAAAATGAGAAACTTTGAAGGAGCACTACGTTGAGCTCTTCCTTCTTTTATTGTGCTCTGGAAAGTATTTCCCATGACTAAATGATCCTATCATTATCTGCCTTACAACTCCTAATTTCTCCCTTTATACTTCACAAGGTATGTGCTATGATAGGAGAGTACTCACCTCTTGGCTGCTCAGTTGCTATATAAGGAGAGTCATGTGAACTCTAATCCACCATTCTACTTGTCATCTCTGATCTTCTTCCTTCAAACATACCATGTAAAATAACCAAAAATAAACATAATCAAACATACCTTAGTGAAGTTCAGAGGAGGCTATCTTTTCTTCAAAAATCAGTTGTGATTAGCACACACCACACACACACACACAGATATATATATCGACGTAAAATTGATATAGTAACTTCATACAATGACCTCATGCATGATAACAATAACCATGACAATGCATGGATAGTAACACGCATCTATCTCATCTAGCTTAACGGTTTGATCTTATAATATCTTATACCAATTTGTAACATGCTCCCTCCCACATTTACCTATGTTTACAAGCCCTCTCAGTAAATGTGAAGCGGAGTGAAATCATGACATGACTCAACTTCTTAGTTCCAATTAAGGAAGTGGGGCCTACAACTGACACTTAATGACCACAAACTGCATCCTACTATGACTACGGATCACCAAGGAGTCGAAGAAATACCATAGGCAGTCAAACCATCAGCTAGAACCTTCTTTCACTATGATAGATCCCCAACTACATGCATGAAAAGACTATGGTTTCATTATAGACCTAAAACTGCATGAAAAACACTAACTAAGTGTGGATATAGCCCAAAAGCTCTAGCCCAGGGTGTGGTCCAAAGATCTGAGCCACCTTTATAGGTCAGCCTCCAAACCACTACCCAAAACTACTTGTAACTTATTATAATGACAAATGACATAATGAAAATGCTAAAAATACAAAATTGAGTTAGAAACATGACCTAGACTAACTATAACATACTAGGTATTTCATCAAATACATGGTAAACATGTAAGCTACAAATTATGAATTCATATCTAAGTCTAAATATTTTTTCTTTAGTTGAGAATCAGTGAGAAGGTCTAACTCCCTATAAAGTAGTTGTAACAATAGTTGTTAGCCCATGCATTCATCAACCATTCATCAATTAGTAAAATTATAACAAGACCCATATATAGAACATGTTCTGGGAACATGATTTAAACCAATATATAATTAGAATATTAACCATGAAAAAATAACCATTTAAGAAACATAATAACAACTATAAATTCTCATATATTAAAATTGAAAAATATCTCTTATTAACTTATGAAAAACCCAACGAAGTCAAGGACTTCCACGTACCACCCAACCATATATTGACCTGAACCAAATATTTATTTCTACCAATAACCCCCTTACAATATTCCAAGAATTAATGTGGTAACTCATGGGATAAACCAAGACACAACGAAAAAAGGTAATCAATAGGTTAAACCTCATCCACCCTAAAACTATCATGATCTCACCAAAACAAGTAAAGAGACTAGAAAACCAAAACAATATTGGATTCCTCAGAATTCCTTCACCATACCTTGACAAATTTTCATGTCTCCACCGTCCAATCGAGGGCTTTCCAGAGGAAAATATCTCCACACCAAACCCTTGGGAATTTTCATAAGACCATGTCACGTAGTTCCAAAATCTTCTAGCAATCGAAAGCTCAACCAAGAAATGAATTCCATTACACCATGGCTATTCAATAAATGGAAAGGCAAGGCTAAAATCACTATCAAACCCAAAAAAACACATGCCAATGAAACAAAATGAAGCAAATAAATAAAATTCATGTACCATTAATTCACACCTCAACTATTAAATCACACATGCAACCTCTTACATGCAAAATCCTCCCACTGAAGTTGTTTATTCAACATTCTTCTTGCTTTCCTTTTCCTTCTCTTGATTGTTTGGTTTCTTTCTCCTCTTGTTGCTCTCTCTCTCTCTCTCTCTCTCAATCATGAATTCGAAAAAAAAATTGAAAATAGGTTTGAATAGAAAAAAATTGTGATCTAATCCTCATAAGCCTTTCATCATTGAGGCATCTATTTTCTTCATTTTCCTTCAATTTCCCTCTCATGAAAATATGTGTCTCTTCATATTAATTTTCTCCTATTTTCATTTATTTCATAAATAAAATGGAAACTAATGTATCTCTTCTTTTCCATATTCCTTTACCAATTTCCTTATCCATAAATAAACCAAAAGTGATGCCCAATATAATGATTTTTACAACATTCAACTTGGAATATTTGTGCCATGAACTTGGTCTTATTCTTTTTTCCTTCATTATCCTTTATTACATGAACTTTTAACGTGAGGCAATTATATGTTACCAATTTAATATGCCTATGGAAACTAAGGGAGAAAAAGGAATACCTCTCAATGGAAAGATAAGTTAATTATGCATTAATCTCTTAGGAAGATTTCATGGTTGTGTGTGTAGCGAGATAGACTAATTGTGTTATTTTCTTAAAATAAAAGGTAAATTTCCATATGAATCTTGTGCATAAAAGTAAAAGTAACCATGTTATTTTTTTGAAAAAAGTTGCATGATTCTTGTGCATAAAAACATGAGAATAGATGCTACTTCATATGAATATTTTGCATAAAAGGATAAGTATCCATGATATTTTTTGAAAAATATTGCATCTTAATATTATATATAAAAATATTAAAATCCATTTTAGAATCTTGTGCATAAAAATAAGAATTTGTATCTTTTATTGAAAAGTATTCCATGTTTCTTTGTTAAGAAAGGTAGAATAATTTTGTTAATTTTCATAGTTCTTGTGCATTATTTTCTTAAAAAATATGTCGTGGATTCTTGTGGATGAAGCGAAGATAATTAGAAAATATTTCCTGGATTATTGTGAAAGAATATAAGTTAACTATATTTATTTCTTGAATAGCTTTCATGGACTCTTTTGAACAACTATTTGCTAACTATATTAATTTATTGGAAATAATTATGTGGTTATTCGTGAGTGAAATTTTGATCATGATATTTCACTAAAAATATTTCAGAGATAAGTTAACTATGTTATTATGCATATAAAGATAAATTAACTATGTTGATTTCCTGAATAGATGAGGTTTTGTAATTACTTGCACATTCTCTATTCACATGAAAGTTAACATACATTTGATTTGTATTGAAATGTAAATAAAATTCACGGTTGCATGAATTCTCTTCATTCACATGGAGATTACAAGTGATTATTATATAGTTAAACGTGGTGTTGTAGTTGGAATACGGATGAATAAGGGATATATTATGCATTTATTTAATGCGTATGAATAGGCATGCTTGATATTATTTATGCATTACATTAATTCCTATGGTATGCATAAGAAAAAATGTTTTTATAGCTATATACATGTATTAAAAATATGCTACTCATCGATAAGAACGCGTTATTTATAAGTCTATAGATTTATTTAAATGAAACATAAGTAGGTGTAATTTTAGTATGCATTTATTAATGCATTAGAAATATGAAAATTTACACTTCATTTGTAAGTATTTGCATTTGTATAATTCATATGAATTAAAAAAAAAAAATTGGTTGTATTTTTTTATTATTAGACAATGTTATTACATTGGTACAAACAAAACCAATTTCCCACTTGGAGATGCATCTAAAAATTAAAGGGTGAGGATGATTTTTAATGTTATTTTGCATGTGAGTTAAATGAAACATGAAAAGATATATAATGCCTATAATGTTATTTATGGTAATAAGTAGAGATTGAATATTTTTGTTTTGGTAATGGGATATTTTACCTAATCATGATGTTAGTGTTGTTGACCATAGCAATTGCAGGAAATAATCATTACTTATGTGGAGAATGGAATAATATTTTATAATTTATCCCTTTTGAAACAACCAAAAGATGGATGATAACTAAAATTATAATAGACAATGAGCTCATTATTCGTGCAGAGTGAGGGGTCATGAACATAGTTTATAAGGGATAACTTATTATAGGAACAAACCATGCCATGAAGATACCATGCTCAATAAATGTGGGGTAAATTGTTTGAGAAACATGACATCACGTTGAATTTATTGTCCTCCATTTATTTATGTTTGAATTTAATATTATGTTTTTTTTATAATTTTAATAATGAACAAAGGATGGACTACCTTTCCTCCATTGAGTGAGGGGTGAACTCCCTAACGAAACATTTCATAAAATAAACTTTTGTTGGTCTTCCCCTTAAGAGTTTTCAGGAAATATAGATGACCATTTTTGTCTTTTCCTATTATGTCATCGTAATGATATTTCTACTTTTCATGATGTTGAAATTTATTTCACTTAATGTGTTATTAAAAAAACTAATTAATTGAATAATTTTAATGATGAAAAATTGCACCAAAAAGCATAATGATAACAAGTTGAATTGATTTTTTTTTTTTTCCATTACTTCACTTGTTTTTGGTGACTATATTGTTAATGATCAGTTAAATATGTGATAAGTTATTAATGGGATTCTATATGTAGGTAAAATTTGATTAAAACAAAATTAATCCTATGTATTTTTTCATGAGGTTTACCAGATGTTAGAAAATGATCCACAATATCTAGGTGACAACCTAACACAACTTCCAAGTCAGTTTCTTTTTTCTTGGGCTTTACTTTCAAAAATACAAGAACTTCTACTTTTAATTCTTTTGGTAGTCTATAAATATGCATAACTCTTTTCACGATCTTGTGTTGTTTTCAAATTTTTTCTTACTTGTATAAACACATCTTGTATCTCCTTTAACATATCTAGCCCAAACACTAATCGATATTTAGGATAGTCCAAAATCAAAGGTACTTTGCATTTTCTGCCATATAGTACTTAAAAGGGACTCTTATTTAACTAATTTTGGTACCAATTATTATAAGGAAACTCAACTAGGTGAAGGTAATAAGCAAACTCAATTAGGTGAAGGTCAGATTCCCACTTTGTTGGTTTGTCCATAACATACATTCTCAACACATTCTACAATATATTATTAGTTATTTCTATTTTCCCATTATTTTGAGGGTGATAATTTGTACTCAAATATATCTTTGTCCCCATTCCTTCAAATATTATCTTTCAAAACTTTTAACTGAATTTGACATCACAATCTAAAATTACTATCTTGGCAATATTGTGATGCTTAAATATCTCATTCTTAAATATTTATACTACGCTGATAACTTTAAAATTAGACTTAACATGGATAAAATGTTCATATTTATTAATATTATCTACAAATACCATTATTAAATCATGTTGTTTCCTAGTTCTTAGCAAACCGGTAATTAAATCCATGGATATGGTTTCCAATTTCCCTTCTAGTATTAGCAAATATTGAAACAAACATGCTCGTTATTGATGGAAAGCCTTCACTTGTTGGAATTCCAAACATCTAGATACATCTTCCATTATCTCAGACTTCATATTTGGCCAATAATAATCTCTTCTTAGCATAATTATTAGACTGTTATACCCAAAGTGTCAATTTTTTTGTTTCTTTTGTAATTCATCTAACATAAATAATTTCAGTTCTTTGTCATTATACAAGTAAAGTTTTCCTTTAAACAACAAAAAAAATTTCATTATATACTAAGAAATCAATGTCATTTAACTGAATTATTCATTTTTTTGCAATTTCTTTTTGATATGTAAATTTTCTTCATCCAAATCTATTTTTTTATCATTTTAATCAAATCTATTTGCTAGGTTGTGGTTGAAAATGTGATGATTTCATGTAATTTTTTTTCTTAAGGAGTCCTCAAATTTATTTTCCTTGCCTTTAGTCTGTACAGTTTCAAAATTAACTCACTAAGAAATTCTATCCATCTACTTTCTCTACCATTTATATTTAGCTATTCAAAAATATATTTAAGGTTAACATTGTTGGTTCTTAATTGAAACTTTATCCCAATCAAATAATTTCTCCATATTTTTAAATCATGCATTATGGCTTCTAATTCCAAATCATGTGTAGCATAATTATTTTCATGATCCTTTAGCTTTATATAGTCATAATTGATTAAATGACCATCTTGAATAAAAAAACCCCAATCCTTGTTTGCAAGCATCCCTGCACACAACAAGCTCTTTATTGGTATCAACTAGTTTCAAGATGGGATTTATGGTTAACAACTGCTTCAGCTTCTTTAAATTTGTCTTAAACTTTTGGGTGAAAATGTCAAATTGGGAAACACTTTTAGTTTGTTTTCAACATAGAAATTTGTGAATTTTTATGATTTTTCAACTACAGCTGCTATAAACTCATATTTTATTTGATAATTTTGTTTCACAGTAAAAATAATATTTCTGGAGAATTGTCCTTCCTCCATACAAATACATATTTTTAATTTTTGTACGGATGTATATCTGGAGAAATTTGGTGAATATTGAATTCATGCACTACCACCAAAATATAAATATAGATCGCACTCGAACCTGGAATATTTTTGGGTAATTTTGAGATTCGATCAGTATGTTTAATCATTTAATAAAAGAGGGTAAGAAAAAAAAAATGGAAACATTCCAACACTTTCAGTGAACTATCGATTTTCATTGTAATTTGATCATCAAAAATTCATTTGACAATGTTGTTTTGAAGAGGAAATGGAGAGGAAGTAGCGAGTGAATTTTCAAATGATTTTTATTTTGATTTTAAAGTTATTTATTTTTTATTTCAGGTAATTTTTAGAAGTCTCAAAATATGAAGTGACAAAACTTAGTATAAAATTATTAGTAAATATTCTTTCTTCACAAAAATGAATAAAACTTATATTATTCAGAACTATATTTATAGTTGGAACTCATGGTACCATATTTGTCATGTAAATCTTAAATTTGGTAGGGATTCAACTCTTGTGAAGTAGATATTTCCTCAAAATCGTTGAATCTTTCCTAATTTTTCGTTGACTGAAAACTTTCGGTGGAGAAACTATTTTGGCTAATAATTGAAAAAAAACTCTTCGTTGAAAATTTCTTACAACTCTAGTACATTAACCATGTTGAGGTACTGCTACAAAAACTCTCAATAGATAAAATTTAAAACTCTCAGCCAAGATTTTGTGCAAAAAACTCTTCGTTGAAAATTTCTTACAACTCTAGTACATTAACCATGTTGAGGTACTGCTACAAAAACTCTCAATAGATAAAATTTAAAACTCTCAGCCAAGATTTTGTGCAAAGAAACATTCCCTACCCATACTCTTGGTGAATAATTTTGTGCAGGTAATCTTTCCCTTCCAGAAATATCAGCCAAGAGCTTTCTATACTTTTGTGTGAGAGTTAAGCCTTGGGAAAAATCAATGATTTTTCCAACTTATACCTTTAAACCTTTCGTTTTAAAGTTTTAAATAGAATCTAAGCTCTAGATCGAGAGTTTTGAATGTAATATAAACTCTCGCAAGAGAGATTTTAAATAGAATATAACCTATTGGCTGAGACTTTGCAAATGCAGGATTAACTCTGTTAAATTATTGGCAAAAAATTTCAAACTCTTGACCGAGAGAATATTTTGAAATTTTTTCTCAGTTGAGGGTTTGCCAAACATAGCGCAAATTCTCTCCAGACACAAAATGTTTTTACTCTTTTCTAAATCTACAACAATCCCTTATTTTGACACTAGTAGCCCCAAATGTTAGGTTTGTTCTTGATAGAAATAAAACTAGCATACAAATATCTGCAAATGTTGATCATGTTCTTCTTTAATATTAGAGTAAGCAAGAATATCATCTCTAAATACTATGAAACATTTGTCAAAAAAAATCACTGAACACACTATTCGTCAACCACATGGAATTTTTTGGTGCATTAGTGAGTCCCAATGTCAACACTACAAATTCATATATTTTAAGCGTTGTCTTATGTATCTCTTCATCCTTGATCCTTATTTGATGATATCCTAATATTAAATAAAAATTTGAAAATATTGATTCTCCTTGAACTTGATTAAACAAATTGTCAATCGAGTAGTGGATAGTTGTTTTAGTTGTTTTGAATTTTCATTTTATTCAACTGTTTATAATAATATAAAGCCTAATTATTTCATACTTGTTTTTGACAAACAAAACTAGTGGAACCTAAGGATACACACTACTCCTTATGTACTTTTTATCCAACAACTCTTGTAACTGAATATATAATTCCATTAACTTAGGAATACTCATCCTATAGGGAGCTTTGGAGATTGGAAAAACTCCAAGAATGCGATCAATAGTAAAATCTATATGTGTTTTTAGAGGAAGTCCCAATATCTCCTCATGAAAATATTTTCTAAATTGTTGTAAAATAGGATAGTCTTGTAAATACAGATTTTGTTATTTTTTCCAACTAAGTATTCAGCCTGAAAAAAAAACATTTGATAGCCTTTGTGAGCATATTTTTTCAGTTGTAAAACTGAAATATTCCTCATTGAAACAATTCTTGGAACCTACTTAACCATGCAATATTCTCCATCATCATTAAAACTCGTGAAATATTTCTCTAGAAAATTCAAAATCACTTTATGGGATTCTAACCAATCCATCCCAATTAATACATCACATGACCCTAGAGGTAAAACATTTATACTCAACTGAGTGTTCATTGCATTATAATTCAATAAAAAAAAATTGTTGATTTCTATTACTTTCCTTTCGGTTCATGTGCCTAGTTGTACTAGCTTAGTTTTTCCCTATTTTTCTTTCTTATGTTCAAGTTTTCAATTGTTGCAAGGGAAATGATCGACTTAAGGTAGATCCAAGGTCTAATAATATTGAAACTTTATGTTTATAGATTATATATTAGACTTCCACCATTGTTGGCTAGTGGTCTTCTTGTCTTCTGTCTAACGTTGCACTGATCCTTACAATGTTGCAGGCAATGTCATTAGCAATTTAAGCTTCCTACAATTTACTCACTATCCCTCTTTTGTTTGTCAGATTTTGTGGGTAGTCTCTCTACAACTGGTTTTCATTGATACCCTAACATTTAGTTAGCAATTTAAGCTTCCTACAATTTACTCACTATCCCTCTTTTGTTTGTCACATTTTGTGGGTAGTCTCTCTACAACTGGTTTTCATTGATACCCTAACATTTAGTTTTGGTCTTGCTACATCTGTAAAAAAAATGTATTCTCTCCTCCATCTCTTTGTCCAATTTTTTGTCCAAATTTATTTGGTTAGTTTACATCTATTCTATAATTTCCTTCTTCATTTCTTTGGGAATCATTTCGAAAAGTCAGTTTCTTGAACACTTTTTTCTTACTGTTGGCCTTTTCATTCTTTTTAGTGATCCATCTTTTCAAGTTGTGACCCTTCTTCTGATTTTTTCCAAAACACAATTTTTCCTTTTTTATGTTTTTTTCCATACATTTTGGGTTATCAAACTTAATTATTTCTCTAAATGCGAATGGTAAACAACTGATAAATATTTTTATTTTAGCCTTTTCTTCTTTTAAGTAGGGCACATACCATAGTAGACTCATAAACTAGTCAACGAACCCATCCATGGTAGATTGTCCCAATATTAACTCATGAAACTCTCTAAATTTTTCATCAAAGTACCCTTCAATTAGATATTTGTTTTTAAATTATTTTCTAAAAATATTCCATGACATATTTTTTCTTATGATTGTTTTAAAAACATTACATTCTTTGCATCATAATGTTTCCTTACCAGTCAACTCATAAGTTTCCAATATTTCCTTCAAATTATTTGGATAATTATAGAACTCAAAATATTTTAACATATTAAGGAACCATGCCTCTTCTTCTTCTTTAGATTCACCTTCAAAATTAGGAGGTCTAATATTCTTAAATTCTCCTTGAAAATCCAATGGAGTTCTCTTCCACTAGAAGTTATTTAATTTGTTGCGTATGTTTTGTCGCACCTATATTTTTATAATTTTATGATCTATTATTATTAACTCAATTTCTTCTTCTAATTGCCTATATATATAACCATTAATTTCTTCATATTATTGTTTACATCTAGACAACCTTACTTAATTTGTCTTTATGTCATCTAAGTCTTCCTTAATGCTACATACTACTCACAATTACTCATATTCTTTATTTTTTTTACTACTAGTTCCTCTACACTTCATTCCTTATTTAGTATTAGAATCTTCACCACATTTATGTGATCCTATGGAAGTTATTCCATTAAATTCTTTAGCCACACTTCAAGCTTCCAATATTCCATTGAAAAATTTGATAATAACACAAATAACTATTTAATTCAAGATGCTTAAAAGACCCATTGCTCGAACCTACAACTCTAATACCAATTATCACGTACCTAATTTTTGACATGAAAATTTTTATTTTTTATAATTCATATATATATATATATATAATACTAGAAGCTTCAGCTTTACTGTGATATAGTTTCTTAGATTTCCCTTCCTTAAAATATAAAAATTCTCTTTTAAAATTAAAAACCTTTCATCCTTATCTTCCATGGAGTGTTAAATGCATCCAATGAATACTAATTTTTTTATTTAGTCATTCAAATCATCCTTGGGTTATAATTTACTTACTTTTAAGATCATATGTACTTGATCATATATCATTTTTACTCATTTGTTTAACATAGAATTTTAATTTTAATTTTAATTTTAATATATATATATATATATATATATATATATATATATATATATATATATATATATATATATATATATATACTCTTTCCATTGTAAGAATTTTCTTTGACTCTTTCATTACAAATGTTTCAAATTAAATACTCTGAACTTCCACTTTACTATGTTATAGTTTCTTAGATTTTCCTTCCTTAAAATATAAAAATTCTCTTTTAAATCCTTCCATCCTTCTTTTCCATGGAATGTTCTAATGTTTCCTATTTATTAATTTACATAATCCTTAACAAGCTTGGGTTATACTTTACTTATTTTACGATGATATATACTTGAAAATATATAATATTTACCTATATATATATAATTTTATATGTTAAGGAAGGAAAATCTGAGAAACTATATCACAGTAAAGCCAAACTTCATTCTTCATAGTATTCAATTTGAAACATTTGTAATGAAAGGCTAAAGGAAAATGAAAATTCAAATTCTTACAATAGGAAGTATATATATATATATATATATATATATATATATATATATATATATATATATATATATATATATATATATATATATATATATATATTTACCTATATATATATATATATATATATATATATATATATATATATATACTTCCTATTGTAAGAATTTGAATTTTCATTTTCCTTTAGCCTTTCATTACAAATGTTTCAAATTGAATACTATGAAGAATGAAGTTTGGCTTTACTGTGATATAGTTTCTCAGATTTTCCTTCCTTAACATATAAAATTTCTCTTTTAAAATTAAAATCCTTCCATCATTATCTTCCTTGGAGTGTTCTATCCATCAAATGAATACTAATATTTTCCATCTCATCCTTCTTAACAGAGTTAGGTTATAATTTACTTTTTTTGGGTTGGATTATATATAATCGATTAAACCCTTTGTTTAAGTTTCTTATTGACCATATAAAAATAAAATGAGTCTATTAAGATTTAGTCATTCACATTCTCCTTAATAGGGTTGGGTTATAATTTACTTACTTTTACTATATACTCGATCCATTAACTCCTTGTTTAAGTTTCTTATTGACCATAGAATTAGTTTATTAATGAGAAATATCCATTAAGCCTTTGTTTTAATTTTCTTATTGACCATATAAAATTAGAATGAGTCTATTAACCATAACCAAACATATGGTCTATAATCCCTCCTTTTTTTACTTATGTCTTCTTGTTCTCACTACATTTGTTTTTGTTTTGTTTATGTCCTCTTATTCTCATTACACACTCATATTTCGATCATATATATATATATATATATATATATATATATATATATATATATATATATTCATTCACATCTTCCTTAATAAAGTTAGGTTATATAATATTAACAAAAAATTGGATAATACGAATTTTCTTAGAAAAAACCCTAGGAAAGCTTTTCACCACGTCGACCTCCATGACCTAGGATTTGCTAGTTCTGGCATTGGTTACCCTAGGCAGACCTCCTCCCCTAGACCGATAGATCATTACTTCTCACCTGGATAGCTTCAAGCTAACCGATGACTGACTCCAGCGGGGCTGTGGCTGCTCCCCCGCTCACAAGCTAACCTCTGACGGGGGCGGTGGAAAGGGATGATACCATCAATCAGCACAACTCTGGCCCATATGAAGAAAATACAGGGGTGACACCCACAGCACAGATGAAAAATACATAAGAAGCATTAGCAACAAATACTAAATCCGCAACATGCATACCGAAGAACTCTAAAAAAATATTGATAGAACTCCCAGTGCACCGCATCAATGGAAAAGTAGAATTCATGAAATATCACAATTGATAGGCAACTTCATGGGCTTCTGGCCCATAGAAAAAGCGTTGAGAGGATGGATAGCCTCAAAACGGAAACCCAAAGGCCATATTGACCTACAACTTTGCGTTAAAGGCTTCTTCAGTATACTCTTCACATGTTCTAAAGAAAAATATAGGATAATGGATGGGGGTCACTATTTCTTCAATACTACAGGTCTATACCTCAAACCCTGGACTGAGCATTTAAACCCATATAAATAGGATCTTACTTGGGCACCGATCTAGATCTAACTCTACTCTATCTCCCAAGACTACTCGGATGAGCTTACCCTTAGACACATCGGCAATGCATTAGGATAATTCATCAAGATAGCAGAGGAGACAAAGATCAACTGCTATGCAGCCTACACTCGCGTGTGCATCTACAAGAACCTAGATGAATTGTTACGAGGCGAGGTAAGTTTGATGCATGAAGATTTTTAATGGACGGAAACTGTACATTATTAGCACATTCCTTTTAGATGCAGAAAGTGTTGCTGACATGGGAATATATTTAAAGACTATCCCCTAAACATGAAAGCCAATATTCAAAAGGAATATAATGAACAGGAAGCAGAAGGATTCATGAAGGTAGAAAGAAAAAAACAACATAACAGGAGAGCTACCCCTGAGTATAATAAAAAAGGACCTACGATTAGCAACAGCCTCGCAACCCTAAATCAGCTAAATGAAAATGAACTCGAACTAGTCATTGAAGTTGGGTGTACCCCTAAGGCATAAGACCAGTCCTCCAATGCTCAACAGGACAAGGCCCCCCTTAAAACCTTCTTGAAGCCACCTACTACAAATGTTGCAAGGGAAAACAACATGATAAAGGGAAAATAATAGATCAGGGAATCGATCCAAGAAGTGATGGAGGAAGAGCCAAAGAACATAGATCTGGAAGGCCTGGATGTCATTGGGTTAGAGGAAGCTTGCAACAAGAGGTACTACATCTCAATTCTGGAGAAAAAATTCCAAAAAATGGAAGAATTCCTTACCATAGAATAGTAGCTCCCCTCCTTGAATATCCACGGGGGCATGCTCATCAACACAAAATACTTCACGAAAGAGTCCAAAAAAAGGGGAAGGAAAAAATCCCTTCAAAGAACCATAGAAATAGGGAAAGAAATAGTGGACTCTAGGTGATTCCCCAAGCTAAATATCTTGTACACCCTCACCTCCAATCATATCCCATGAAGATCATCTATTGGAATATTAGAGGGCTCCACATCCCCACGAAGCACAAGACCATAAGGAAAATAATTATAGAGGAACATCTGACAATATTCTATATGCAAGAAACCAAATGTTCCAGCACTACTATGGATACCATCTTCAAACATATCTAGAAATATAGCAATACAATATTTTTAGTTGAAAACGCGGCATCCAGATGCTTGTCAATCATCTGGAAACCCCAAATCATCTCCCTAGACAATTTTCATGCTTACAGAAACTTCATTCAGGAAAAATTTCACCTGATTGGCAGAGACATCCATGGCCTACTCACAAATGTCTACTCTCCTAAAGACGCTCAATGAAAATTTCCACTCCTGGACAACCTAGAGGGAATCAACAAAAAATGATCCCTCCCTCTCTGGCTCTTGGGAGGAGACTTCAACATGATCACCAATCTTTAGGAAAATAAAGGTGGAAGGATGCATCTAGAATCATATAGTATGGATTCAAAAAATTCATCTATAGTAATAACCTTATAGATATACACACCTCCAATGGAGCCTTCACATGGAACAACAAAATAAGAGGTTTACATCAGATAGCCTAAATATTAGAAATATTTCTCATTATCGAAGATCTTATCCGACTCAGAGGTAAAATAGATGCCACCATCATCCCAACAGTAGGATCTAATCATTGGCTGATACAACTTCAATGGATTCAACTAGGTAATCATGCAGCTAAACCTTTCTGCTTTGAACATTACTGGTTCAGGCACCCGGGGTTCAAGGAAATGGCTTCCAAATGGTGGTCCTCCTTATCACCTCCTCAAGGCACCAAAATGCTCCAGTTCTAGACAAAATTGAGACTACTGAAAGGAAACTCAAAGTCTGTAATAATACAACCTTTGGAAACATATTCTCAGAATATAAAGCTCTGGAGGAAAATATGAAGCACCTACAACAGAAAATTATCCAAGAGGAGCGCTTAGCTGAGTGATATCATCTAGAAAAATACATAACTATTCAACTAGAAGAAAGACAAAACCAAGAAGAAGCCCCCTAGAGACAAAAGCCAAGAATCAACTAGCTCGAAGAGGGAGAAAGAAACACCAAATTTTTTCATTCCTCCACCATTCAACACAAGATGCACAACATAATCAAATTCCTTAAGAAATATATGGGGGAAAGGTTGGAAATGCAAGCGGCCATCACTGAGGAGCTGCGAAATAATTTCAGGGACATACTTTAGGAACCCAACCAATAGACGCATGAGGCCATTGGGGAAATCACTCAACATATCTACAAGCTGATAACAGAGGAAAATAACAGGATGTTGGTAGCAGCTACCTCTCTATATGAGGTGGAATAGGCAGTATTCCAACAGAAGGCAGGGAAAGCTCCAGATCCAGATGGTTTTACCAATAACTTCTTCTATTTATTCTGGGAAACCATTCAAAATGAATTCTGGGATGTTGTGGAGGAATCACACTCCACCCACTGGCTTCTACCTGCAATAAATGCCACCTTCATCACCTTGGTTCCTAAATAATATAGAGCAGCCTAACCAAGTAAATACAGACCTATAGCTCTCTGCAATTTTATTTATAAAATTATCTCCAAATTTATTGCTAACAGGCTGAAGAAGCTCCTTCCACTCATCATCTCTCTAGAGAAAAAAGGTTATGTGGAAGGTAGTAATATTCTTGATGGAATCATCCTAACTCATGAAGTCATTCACTCCCTTAAAACCACCAAAAAAACTGCAATTTTCTTAAAATTTATTTATCCAAAGCTTTTGACAAACTCAGCTAAAAATACATCAAAAGGTTCTTTGGCCTTTAGCTTCAATCAAACCTGATTTAGATGGATTATGAGTCTTATCACTTGTCCCTTTCTCTCCATTATGATCAATGGCATCCCCTATAGCACCTTGAACCCCTTGAGAGTTATAAGACAAGGGGACCCTCTCTCTCCATTTATCTTCATCATCATGGCCAAAGGACTAGGTGACCTACTCAAAAGCTTCATCCAGACTAGCACCTTGCTTGGTTTACCCCACCACAACCTCCCTCCCTCCTCTCACCAGCAATTTGTGGTTGACAAACTGATTATGGGTTACCCCTCAGTACAGGAAGTCTAGACCCTCAAATCTATTCTAGACTCTTTCACCGAAGCTTCTGGTACAAAGGTTAACCATGACAAATCACAAATTCTCTTCTTTCATACTCCCTCTCTAGCCCAATGCAGCATTGCACGCATCCTTGGATTCTCCATTACATATTTACCCTCCAAATACCTAGAAGCTTCGTTCTTTGACTCTGCCATCAATCACTCCTCCTGGAGAGATCTTCTAGAAAAAATGGAAACTCATCTATCCAACTGGATCAATTGCGCCCTCAACATTTCCAGTCATTTTGTCATCATAAAATATGTTCTGCAATCCCTTCATATCTATCTCTTCTCAGTCCTTGCAGATCACAAATGGGTCCTCAAAGCCATGCAAAACTTGCAATGATCTTTTCTATGGGCAGGCACCGAAGGAAAAAACAAATGGGCCTTAGTCAATTGGAAGGTTGTATGTACCCCTAAAAGCTAGGGAGGACTAGGACTGTGTGATCCTAAGCATAAAAAAACCATAATGGGAGCCAACATCTAGTGGAAATGGGTCTCCAACCCCAAAAATTCATGGGCCAATCTATGGGTAGCTAAGTATGCACCTTACTTTCCAAAGGAGGATCTCATGAGGTAGAACCTAGATCTAGGTGGATCCCAAATCTGGAAAGTAGCAAGAAATCAAAAACGGATCATCCAAAATCACTGTTTCTTGGAGCTACAAAGTGGTGACCAGGCTCTATTATGGGAGGACTCTTGGAAACAGGTGCCAAGCCTCTCCTCTGTATACTGGAGACCTCTTTGGAGTGTTGTGCTCCAAGGAAAGCAAAGACAAAATGTGCAAGACATTTGAACGGACGATACCTCCCAAGGCTATAGGATATGGCTTCATACGAGCAGATGGAAAGATAATTGGAACAATGAAAGCCATACAGAAATATGGGAGGAGCTCTGTAAAAAAATAGAAATTAGAGTAAAAGTAGGACCTGACATCCTCTTGGGTGGGTATTTGCCTAGTAGAAATTACTCTACCAAGAAAACCTACAATGTTCTTCATTAGCATAACCCGGGCCCATCAGACCTTATCTAGAAAAAGATATGGAAGTCAAATCTATGGCCTAAAATAGCCACATTCATGTGCTTTTTCATTAAATGACGCATACTCACGTGGGAGGATATTTTGAAGAGGGGGTTTGTCAGGCCCTCTAGATTCCCTTTATGTCAAGATAAATTGGGAACCATCGACCACCTATTAGACCAATGCCCTTCCACCAATTTCTTGTGGGACAGAATAGCTGTCTTATGCTGACGTTCCAACTACGCCAGAGGTAACATCATTAACACCATTATCAGGTTGCAAGACAACCCTTACACTAGTACCCTCCTAAATAGATTATGGCAGATCATTCCAAGTATCCTCATCTGGAATATCTAGAAGGAAAGAAATAATCGTATCTTCAAGGAGAAGGCTTCCACTCTTGATCAACTCTGGGATAGGATTCACAACAACCTCTCTGAAACTTTGGCCTTAGAATCCTCTAGTCAGGAGGAACTTCCCACCTCTATAGCAGAGCGCCACATATGGAACAATTGGAAAATGAGTCTAAATACCCCCATGGACATCAACCCTAGAAGCGCTCGTAGAACCCCTACTCTAGGAAAATGGTCTCCCCCCTCTAATGGCTTCTTCAAATGTAACTTTGATGGAGCATCCAAAAGCAACCCTGGTAATGCAAGCTTCAGACACATTATCAGGAACTCTCAAGGTGATCCTCTCAAAATTTGTTATGGGAACATATGTTGGGACAATAACAACTCAATGGAGCTGGAAGGGCTAATACAACGTATTCAAATTTCCATCGAATTTCACTACTTCCCCTTAGAAATGGAGGGATATTCGCAAATCATAACTATGGCTGCCACCAGAATCCTCCAAAGCATGACTTCCTCAAAAGTTTCCAACATCTCGTGACTTACCCATAAGCTCAAGATGTTGGAATTGTTGATTCACAACCATGGAGCCATCACTTTTTGTCCTGTTCGCATGAAATCCAACACTGTTGCAGATATTTTGGCGAACAAAGGGGTGGAAATCAATTGTGAGATGCATCATTCCACCCTTGAACAGGTTGAAGAGGAATCTCTCAGACAGGACTTCCTCACTCTCATTCAGAAGGATCAACACCCCGCGGATGCGGGTGAAAGAATTGACACGCTTGCCAATCACATCCCACACTCTACGGGAAATAGAGATCTCCTACGCAGAGCCTCATCTGATGTGGATCTTCATACTATTAGTCACTCACACGAGACTTACAGAGTCAACTATGATGATGAGGGGATGGGAATTGCATCAACATGTCCTTAGCATCACCTCACATCCATCACCATTAACGACCATCATGGTTAACCCGCATTGCAGCCATCCCCCTTCCCTCGAGCCTGGTCAAGCTCTTAATCATCGCATGTAGATGCATGTAAAGCCTACTCATTGCTATCCACATCCCACACATCCCTACCCCATTAAAGAGATGAGCTTTGAGCCCCTTTCCATACTCAGTCTGTTATCTTGGGCTTTCATCTCCCTTACTCTACTCTGGCTTTTCCCTCACTTCATTAGGCCATGAAGCTCTACTCTCAGTGTAGTGCCATGTAGTTTCCTTTGGGCTTCCACACCCCTTCCTACGCATTTTCCCCCCAACTACTCTTTCCCCCTGAGCCCCATCATTGCTTGCCCTTTTTTGCTACCTTTTCTTCTGAATTGCTCCCCCCTGCCTCGGTGCATGATGGCTCCAAGACTTCACCAACGAACTATCTAAGGAGGACAAGGAGGGGATCTCCTTGGCCATTATCACCATGGTAAGGGTAACCTTATTGATTCAATAGATGGCTCCTCTTCTAGCACTTTTGTGCATCAGAGTCCTGATCCTGAGCAGCACACAGAAGCCTCTAGGCACGACACGCAGAGAGGAAGGCGCGGTCCGAGGAAGTCCACCACTTCTCCTCAGACACACCCTAGCAACAAAAAACTGACTCGCTGTCAATTCTGGAGAAGGGCGATGAGGATAGGGATATATGGGTGATGGACTCTGATGTCATTTGGATGTGAGTTCCTGACAAAAGAGATCCGGAATCCCCTATCCTCTGTGCACCAGTCTGCAAGTCCAAGTGTATAGCGGCTGATGCGGAGGCAGCTGCTGCACAGGCTCCTGCTTGCCCCATTGAGGAGGAGCCCCCCTATAGTGATGATGAATATGGAAAGTGAAGTTTGCGCAGCTACACAATTCTCCTATATTTTTTTTCATGCTTGCCATCAGTGCCTTTCTGCCACCGTTTACTTTATGTTGCTTAGATATGTCAGCATAATGTAATTCTATGTTATAAGTTTTGGCTAGGCTGGTATCCTTCCCCAAGGCAGCCCAGAAATCATGTAACAAAGACTGGGATAGGCTAAGCGTAGCTTGCCAACCTAGCCTATAGCATAAGTAACTTTATGTTCTAGAATTAATAGAATAGCCCACCTTACCAAAAAAAAAAGAAAAATTAGGTTATAATTTATTTATTTTTATGATCATATATAGTCAATCCATTAACCCATTTTTAACTTTCTTATTAACCATATCAAATTAGGATGAGTCTATTAACCATAACCAAACATAGAGTTTATTTTTTTTACTTATGTCCTCATGTTCTCACTTAACTCTCATGTTTAACTCATATATATATATGATTAGTTTATTTTTACTTTCTGAGTGCAGTCTCATATTTAACTTATATATATATAATTATTTGTTCACTTATTTTTTTATTTATGTCCACATATTCTTGTTTCTTCCTTAACTCTTAACTCTTATTTTTAACTCCTAAGTCATATATATTTGTTCCCTTATTTTTTTTTACTTTCTCACTACACTCTCGTATTTAATTTTAAAATTATTTGTTTATATATATATATATATATATATATATATATATATATATATATATATATATATATATATATTTGTTTTTTTTTAAATCTTTCGAAAGACTCTAAATCTTTATAAACAAGCACATATAAACTCCGTGGCTTTTCACCCCTGCATATCGACATATACCTTATCACATGTATATATAATATGTTCGCTAATATTTATATATTCATATAATTTGAATTCGACATTTGAAAGTGGTACTAATCACATGTGGAACTTATTTCTTTGGCTTCTATCTTTATTATAGTCCACATACAATATGTTTGCAACGCCTTTTTGAGTTTTCTATGAGTTTGTGTGTTACTCTATGATGGCACCATGATACATAACTAACCTTCAATAATACATTTTTTTCGACGTTCATGACTTAAATGTGGTAGAATGGTTTATATGACTATCGACTTTGTTGTAATTTGTTTGATATTGTTTCTATGTAAAACACACATGTTGAACTTTGAGACTGCCACGAAGGGACCTTTTGACCTACTACATCGATAGTTATCATTAGATCTATTCAAATGAATGGTTTCAATTATCGTATTGTTATCTATGTCATTCATAGACTATTTTGACATCGTTTTTCGTTTTCATTTGTAACCCTTACGACATTCTAAAGATTGGTTTGTTACCATAGCATGTTACCCTTGTAAATTGTTCTAGTATGGAAAGGTTTTAGCAAATATTTGCACGGTTAACTAAACTTTTGAAATCTTTTTGCTGCTAATGAATTGTTGAGTTCAAGTTTCTTCGAGTTTTTACGAAGGGTATATTGTATTATGTCCTGAAAACATTTATCACATTCAAATAAATCTATTGTCATTATTGGTTATTTTCTTCTTATAGCTTACAGCATTTATCCGAGAGTTTTCCGATAGCATTTCATTCCAGTTCGGTGGGCTATCAACTATGGTTTACACTGATGTTAATCCATATTTTACGAGGCATGATTATTTTGGGTGGACTAATAATTTCAGGTGAAAATTCTTTTCTTTAAATTTTATCACACCCGTAGTTTTCATATATGACTATTTTGTTCCAACTTCTTGATTCAAATAATGTTGTCTTCGAATTGTTTCGTAGTTATTCAATTTTTAAAATAAAGTTAAAGTCTTCGTGTCTGGTAAGAAGGGAAATTATGTGGTTTTGAAACCTATGTTCTTAATTTCCTTTGCATCCATCTAGGGTTTGATTTATTAATCTACCACGAAAACCTTTTGTTGTATTTTGTCAGAGTTTGAATTCCTAAACCCTATGTACCTGTTAGTAACAATCCCGTTAGTAACAATGATATGGATTATATAGAAAAAGTCAACGATCAATTCTCGTGACTGCCATATAACATTAGAGTATTTCAGCAACTTGCAAGCTTAGAATACTGAATCTTATGATATTGATTATATTTTAGAGGAAGTCAACGATCAATTCTAGTGACTGCCATATAACATCAGAGTATTTTAGCAACTCGCAAGCTCAGAATACTGGATCTTATGATATTGATTATATTAATCATATATCTGAGTTATTATATCAGAATAATCTATAGCCTTTTTATATTTTGTGTAGTATATTTTTATCACTCATAGTTATTGTTTATACTCTTTTCCCTTTAATATTAAAAAAAAGGGTTAAGTAACAATATTCGTGTTGGACTTGTTTTTATTGTCTAGAGAGAGCTTATTTATTCTCTAGCAATTTATTTCAATACTGTTTTCAAAATGTGATTAATTATTCTTAGCTAAATTATAACCCTAACCCTATAATTACTAGTTTTCCGCTAATTTCTACCTCCATTTTTTTTCTCGGTTTAACGACCTCTTTCTATTCATGGTAGTCGTTAATTTTTCTCTAGTGGAAGCAACAAGACTTCCGTACTTGGTTTTCAAATTTCTACTCAAAATTTCTTTACCTTTTTTTCTTTATTAATAAATTTCCTTCGTATTCTCTACCCGATTTAACTCGTAGTGTTTTTATTATATTTCTATTTAATCCACGTACTGTTTCCAAGTGTCTTTCCTTCGATGTTTCCAGGGTATTGGGAATATTCAACACACACAGAATATTGTTCCCTCCAAATAGTCAAACTTCTTGCTCGTGGTTCTTGTGGGCATGCTTCCTCTACCATACTCCTTTGGCTTCTTGCATTTCTATTAAATTATATATGGTTTCTTCCTAAATTGTAAGTTATTTGAAGGCTTAAAACCTCATGTTGTACAAATATTAATATTTTTTTTTACTTAACTATTGATTTCTTAAGGGTTATTGACAACCGCTTGTTATTTTGTTATGTACAAAACATGACTCTTCGACTTTGTATCTATGTAATGACTCTGAGAATCTATAAATATTAAATTCTCTCACATTGTGTTTCCAAATACTTGTTTTTCAAATCAATATTCAGGTATTTTTTCTCTCACTACAGTTCAGATTTAGTCTAAACTTTTTTATTTCTCTGGAAAATATTTTTCCTTTATTTGATACTAGTTTCAAGCAAAGACAAGAGAAACACTTTTTTCAAAATATATAATTTTATTTATTATTTATATATTTAGTGTATAGGTAATACTCACATATTGTAACATACACCAATAACTTCATATGGGAATGTAACGAGTTAAATTTTTTTTATACAACTTACTCACAGGTAACTATCCAATCACTATTAAATATTCTTTACTCATCATTAGATAGAATGTTCACGAGTTCATAGTGTAACCTTAGAATAAGAATATTATGTTGCTTAACTAGTTGCTTAACCATTAACAACGTCTATTGTAGTACATTAACATAAAAATATATGATGTAACCTTGCATTCTTTCCATTATTTATGTAGTCATCACATACTTGCCATTATGAACATCCATTATGAACATCACAACATGAAAGGAAGCACCATCATCATCTTGACACAAAATCAATCACATCATTGAACAACAATATACGTAGGGTGAAAACGAAAAAACAATTAATTTTATATTATTAAAAGTTCGTGACGGTGTTCAACCCTCACTCAATGGCTTATAAGGGAGACCATCCCTTAACCATCGTCATAAATCTTACAAAGAAATATACAAATATCTAGCTTAAAGCCATTACAATAAATAATATAGCACTTACACGCTAATCTTCATATCTTCATATCTTGGTGGCATGGATGTACCCACAATGTCCATCATACATTGGATCATCCTGTAGCTCACACTCATCTGCATGAACCATAATCAGTTACCTACAATGGATCATCCTGTAGCTCACACTCATCAGCATGAACCATAATCATTTACCTACAATGGACCATCGTACATTGGATCATCCTGCAGCTCACATTCATCTGCATGAACCATAATATTTTACCTGCCACCATGTTAAGCTAAATATTCCCTTTGTACAAGTCACCTTCATTCCCTGGTAATGTTGCCTTCAACATAAATTGATGTCAAGATTTCATAAAATATTAATCAACCATTTCATAAATCTATGCTAGAGAAGCTTACCCATTTACTCATGTATATTCATGACATGAAAGTAAAATATCTTGACCTGCTTCCTTTACCAACACATACTGCATATGTGCTAGATATAAGTCATCACATTAACTAATGTTTCCCTCCCATAAGCACACATTATTGCAGGACAATAGCTACATCTCCCAACATTTCTTTAAAAGAACTGATACATCAATTACGATATTCGTGCATGCATTTTACATAAAATTAATCACAATAACTAACCCTTAAGTTATTACTTTTGGTGCATGAAATGAAAGCTAATATTACAAATGTTGTTCCAATACATGAAAATTTATGTATATTCCAAAAGATTTTTCCCAAAGGGATGCTTACACAACAGAGCACAAAGGTTCCAAAAGAGTTTTCCCAAAGGAATGCTTAACACAAAAGAGCATGCAATCCCGAGTTTTCTTTTTTTTCACTAACGTAAAGAAGCATACAAATACATGTCTTCTTTTTCAAAGATTATACTAACAGTCATTTCCAATGTAGTTTATCACAACTTGCTATCTTTCCCACATAAAAATATGCATATTCTTTCCAATGAAAGTTAATACATATATTGCATGTCTATGCAGGATCTTCTTCCAAAAGGAATTAACATAATAATCATGATAATATGAAAGTAATCACATAGTTTGTTCATCTAAATAAATATAACTGAATAGTTCCTTTATCCATGGATTTATTAAATAACTAATTTTTACCAACACCATGGTAATTTACCCATGGATTTATGAAATAGTTAATCTCTACCAACACCATGGTAAACTACCCATGGATTTATGAAAAAATTAATCTCTACCAACACCATGGTAAACTACCCATGGATTTATGAAATAATTAATCTCTACCAACACCATGGTAAACTATCCATGGATTTATTAATTCATTAATATTTACCAATACCATGGTAGACTATCCGTGGATTTATTAGATAATTAATCTTTACCTTCACTGTGGTAAACCATCCATGGATTTGTTAAATAGCCATCCATGGATTTATTAAATAATTAATATCCATGGATTTATTAAATAACTAATATTTACAACATGGTTAATGATGCATACATATTCATAAAAAAAACTCTTCCAAGAATATCAATCTGGGAAAAATTTCCTCTTTTCTTCTTTACCACACATGAAAATATTTCATGAGTTACCCTCTTTAACCTATATTCTTTTTCAAGAAAAGAACTTTAATTTCTTATCATTTCATTTCCAAGAACTAGGACTACATGATACCAAACCCTTACTATCTTACATATTACAAACAAGTTGTAAGACCAATATTTTCCTTTTCAAGAGCCAAAAGAACCCTGGGATTTTGACCAGACTGAGGCTGCCATTTCAAACTAACCAATTATGAGCCTACTAGCCTCGTACACATCTAAACAATGCAAAAAGATAGACATAAAATATATGAAGAAAATATGACACATGTTTCCAATATTTCGATGAAACCATCGTGGAAGAGAGCTCATGTAGTACCTAGAGATTAAATTCCTCCATGCATCCTACATTTACCTCTTGCAACAACATGTCAAAAACATGTCGTCGATTGATATTTTCATTCACAATAAATAAGAAAAGGTGTAGTAGGTGTCTCTCTATAGGAAATATTAAGGAAAAATAATGGAAAACCTAAGCAACGTCCATAAACTCAACTATTCCAAAACAATCCATTCCTTCCTTCACATAATGTTACTAAATGAATTCATTCATCTGTAAGAATGCATTTCATTTCGGCTAATACTTAGGAGTTGCAACTGCACGAACCCTAACGAATTCTTGAAAAACTAATTCCATATTAATAATATTTTTTATTTAATCCCATGTCTAGTTACGTGGTTTTTATGGATGTTACATACTCCCCCCATTAAAAGAACACCGTCCTTGGTGTGATTCTCTCACTGAAATTTAAACTTTATACTCATGGTATAATAATATAAACAACCCAAAATGGGGTCATTCCCCTTCACAATGACACACTTTATTTTCCTTAAATGCCATTAATTTAAACAAGAATGTTTTTATCTATAGTCATAAGTATATATAGCTCAAAAATGATATTCCATTTCCATTTTTAACCACTTATCCATTTTTCAAATTCATAAAAATATAGAAAAAAATTTATACCAACTTACTATTATGTACCAATTACCTTGGGTTCAATCATGGTCACTTTCATATAAACACTTTAGGAATGGTTTGAAAACACCTCAATACTTCATGGCATGGGTCCATGACAAATACCCTGTCATGTAAGACTAACAAATGAAATCATATTAGTCACATAATTTTAATGAAATGAAATATTTGCAACTATCAAAAATTCATCCAATATCAAGAGATGTTTTAGTCAGATTACTTCCAAAATTACTCAAAGAGAGCTAACCCTCTAATCAATGCATCACGTGCACATTGTCTTAGCTCCTACTAAATACATCCACAAAGTACCTCAAAAAGTACTCAGAGAGCACCTAGCTCTCTAATCATACCAATGGTCAATCAATGCACCATAGGCATATCCTAGCCTCTCATAAGACATTCAAACAAATTAGTGATAAAATAAATGAGCTTATGCATACAGTAACTCATTTCAGAGAACTAAGCTCCTTTCCTCTTAATATATACATAAGATATTTACATAATCATATAAAAATTCATTTTAGTATAACACATAACCTATTACTTAACTTGTTCCACTATGAGAACCATAATGGTAAACAAAGTGCTCCTCCAACCCAACGGAGTTGGTTTTCAAAACCAAATCGAGTCATTTTCACATCCAGACATTCATTTGACAAAAGACCATTCTAGGTCCAGTATGGATTCCTCTTGGAAAAATCATGCCTATTCCTCTGACAATGTCCTATCTATGAGAAATTTTGGGCCACCTCCAACAGGCTCAAAAATCGATAGAGTTGCCTCGGGTTTTTCCCCTTCACCATCTTAGCCAAAAATCTTTCCTACTAAGATCATATATCTATAGAGAGAGGAAATCCAGGAAGGTAAGTGCCATAAACCCCTTCCAGCACGCAACCACCATCAACCCAAGGCCTTCTAGCCTCTCATAATTCTTAAAAATTGTTTGGCATGCTAAATTTCTCTTTTACCATTGTTTCCCATGGTAATTTACATAATGAACTATGTACACATTATACATAAAGAAAAAGAAACTTTATGTACATCATACATCATACTTGGCCCTTCACATGGGTCCAATGACATCTAGATTAACAAGAAACATGACTAACATATAGGTGTTGTAAATTATTATATCCCAAATAACAAAATCATGCACATTATAACATGATACTTTAACATTTACTATTGAAATTCGCATTGAAATTTTCACGATGTTTTATTTTCACAGGTTTTATGTTGCCATTAAGCTAC